>JBAJHX010000076.1:1801922-1854744 GCA_037176925.1 Amniataba percoides | reverse complement strand
GCCTCAACCGGGAGTCGAACCCAGAACCCTCTTGCTGTGAGGCGACAGTGCTAACCACTGCACCACTGTGCCGCCATAATTTATTGCATAAAGCAGATTTCCTTTTTTTTCCCTCCAGATTTTTAGTTAGTAGATATGTTATCTGTGGGATATTTCATCTCTTTGCTGTGTATGTATTTTTCATAAAGAATCTGCACAGACACCATCACTACATTGATTTAAATAACCTGGTTATTGTTGTAGTAATATGATTAATAAAATCTGTGTAAACTTTTTTTTCTATTTTCAGGGTTTGGGATTAGGAAAAAAAACAGTCAACAAAACTAGATTTCTTTTTTTCCTATATATGCATATGAATGCACCCATAAAAAATAGTTATTGAAGGAACTGTATATTTCTTTTGTACTTGTATCGAAACTCTAACCAAGCTGGTTTCAGTTAATTGTGAATGTGTTTATTGAATTACACAAATTACACAAATTATTGTGTCTTTGTTGTGGTATTTTTGCCCTGCACTTTAGAAGATTAAAGCTAATCTCATCAATTTTCATTCCTGTAATGGTTGTCTAACTTTCCCATTAAAACTATAACCACTTTAGTAGCATTTACTTTGACAGAGTTCTCTTCAAACATAAGCTTCTTATCATGTCCGCCCACCAAAAGTAAGCATTTGAGGTAGCCTAACAACCGTACTAAAAAAAAAGCAACAGCCATTGCATGTGTCTTTGCAGAATAATACGCAACAGTCAGTTAGTTAACCTCAACTTCTGTGTAGAAGAGGCTTGATAAAGAAAACCAGCAGCTGTTAGCAGCTACATTTAATCAAAACATGCAATCCTACCTGAGCATATATATTGGTATGTTGCTTGTGATGGCATAAAGTTGCAAAACACTCTGAAGTCAAGTACCCTCATGTTCCCATTAATATCACACCGTTAACAGAGACAGTGTTGTAGTATACAATGTGCATATGCATACATCATGACAGCAAGCCATTATTCAGAAACAGCCCTCTTAAGTTGGTGCTTGATAAATGGACTGAACAAACAATTTAAGGAAAGAATAACTTTGTAAAATAAAGTTGCTGTTACTTGTAATATTTTTGTCACACAGTGAAGATGAGCAGCAAAATTACTTTTACTATTAAATCCTATTATTTTGTATATTAAATACTAAGTTCCCCATTCACAAAGTAATTCCACTTGCTAGTAAAATGCTAGCAGAACCCAGAACAAGTTTGATTAGTGTGAACTTTTAACCAGTACAAGACGAGGTTAGTTTTATTTATTTTTTTACCAAGAAAAGTGCATATTTCCGAATACGTTGGTGAAAGCTTTCTATGTAAGCTGTGCGTCTGCAGCTTATTCTGTCACTAAATGTTCTGAGCAGACTTTACATATTACAACCACTTTGGCCAGTCTTGTGAAGTCTGACCTTTATCCTCTTGGTTTCTGCTGGTTACAGAGCAAGTAACTTGCAAGCATACCTGGCTCAAAGCATAGCATTACACACGTGGGCTTACCTTGTAGCTGCAGCGAACAAATGTTGATGGAATGTGTGAAGAAATGCTGCAGTGGAGTACAAAAACTGCAGTATAGTGACACAAAAGCAGGAAACTGCTGTCCCTCAGAACTTTGTGCAGCATTTTATAAGATGTAGGAGAATCAACAGAAGAGTGAGCAGGGCCAAACAATCCTCACTAGTAGATGAAATATTTCCTTACCTGGTGACATGAATTGAACTTGAATTGATTGGACTTGAATTCTCTGTTGTATGTGTTGTGTCTAGCATTCAGCTCTGGCCTTCATCACAATAATTGGATTTTAAGAGGTGACTTTGTGTGTTGACCTGACTTGGGTGGCAGGAATGGAAAACCCACACACAAGAGGAGCCTGTCGGTAACACAGTGATTGGTTCAAATACTCTTCCTCAGACTCTCCCGTCACGCCTGTAGTGAAATATTGAGTTGTTTTTTGGGGGGAAGCCTTTCCATTGAGTTTTGCTGGGATATTTTTAGACTACAGTCTCTTTCTTTTCGGGTGGAGGTGGAGGGGGATTCACTGCTGATCCCCAACCCTTCCCCCTTTTCCTCATTTCTCTTCCGCTTCATCTGTCTTTGCTGTGGCTTGGCTTGCATGGAGTGAGGTTTGTCTCAGAGGATAAACAGGACATGATGTTTTGTGTCTCCTCAGTCATGTGGCGCACCGTGTCTGCATCATTAAAGGCTTCATGAACTGTTTTATATATGAAGGCTTAATGTGTCCACGCTGACAGCTAACTGATTCCTCCCAGGTGTTTCCATCTCCGCTTCCATATGTGATTGTATGGAAGCATCACTCCATCCTTCTGTTTTCTCATTGAAGTGGAACCACAGCAGCACTGTATGCACGTTCACAAGAGCCCACACAGAATAATTCATTTGATGCTTTGATAAGTGATAATGGACCCAGTAAGGTATAATTCATATGCCCCAGATCTCTTTAGAGACTCTATGGCTTCCACAAAGTGTCCCACTACCTCCCTGAGTACCCCCCTCTTTCAAGACTCTCTCGTCTGGTTGAAGAGGGACCATTTATTATTTAAATCCCTCCATAATTCATTCATTCCCCACCAATACACCCTCCGTTGCTCGTTCCTCATATAGCGCGAATTAGCATGAGCTCTGTATCTGTGTGTGTGAAAACAGAGCAACGAAAGTAAGCAAGCAGGAAGAGATAGCAGCAGCTCCGTCCGACGGAGACAGCTCAGTGCTTATTCCTGCAGTCCTCCCCGTGATGTGATGCTGTGTGACATATTGAGTCTAATTTGTAGCCTAAAGAACCAAACAGCTGTGGCCTATTTTGTTTAGCTGTTGTTCGGGTGATGTCACCATTTCTGCCTCGTAAGGCTGCCTCGCTCTCGGCACTCGGTGTGAGGATGTCAGGAGCATTTCACTAAGCTGCTGATGAGGAGGGCAGGGGTTGTGTAGCCTTTAGATTAATCTGATAAGTCAACCGAGGCCATTATGTGCAGTTTTTAAGACATCTATTAACCAGTGTTGAATATTCACACATACCCTGTTGCTACATTTGACAGGAGTTATTCTTTATATAATGAATAATGCTTTGCCTGCATGATAATATTTTAGGAGGGTGGAAATTATATGATGTTGTTTTAATTGTAGAAGAGTTACAGTTGCTGTTGTTTTTTTAAAAGGGTCACTATCCAAAAGACAAAAACACATACAGTCTCATCCCAGCAGCATCTCGTCGTGCAGACATGGGTCCCTCAAAAAACTGTCATTAGAAAACTATGTAAGATGAAAAAAAATGACCTTGTTTTTGTGCAGACTTAGTACTTGTCATTTAATACTTACATGTTTGATTTCATTTTATTGCAATTCAAATGAACCCACCTGAATTTATGTTCATAAATCTGTGTGAAGCAGATCTTGTTTATTGTGTCTCTGGAACATTGTAGATAATGTGAAAAGCGATGAGATTTCCAAAGTACAAACAAATAAATAAATATTTGTAAAAATGCACGCCTCTGTCAATGAAGCGCCTACCTGACACTGATGTGCCTGCACCGTAGTGCCACCTTTCACCGGGCTCAGTATGCATACCTGTCCCTTCGTGCGCTACAGGCCTCAGCATGTCAAGCCGAGTGTCTCGACGTAGCACATAGACAAAACATCCACAGTGAAGAAAGCTCCAGCCTCACTGCCTAAATATGTCCTGACATTCCAGCTCTATTGATGATGTATATTGATAAAGTTTTGTTTTCTGTTTCCACAGATGCAATCAATGACGGTAATCTAGGTAAGTGGAATATTCAGTTTGATCTTGTCTTGTTGGATGAAAGTCATCTGTTGCTAATGTGTCAATAGATTGCTATGCTGTAATGTGATGTTTTTCTGCTGCTACCAGCATTAATGTTACTGCCGCTACTGTGTAACTGTTACTACTAACAGTAAAGGCTAGGAAGCAGCTTGGTTCTTTCACTCTGTTTTTCTTTTTTTAAAGAGTAAACTGTTCTTACTCTCTATTCCAAAAAACATGCATGTAATGACCCTTGCAGATATCCTGAATAATGTTTGTCTGCAGAAGTTGTCCAGAATTAGCAGTTTACATTCTGTTCCACCCTTTGGCATCGCTGTCTGCCCAGTGATTTACCAGATCTTGTGCCCTCTTCCACTTTATATTATATTATTATTGATGACTCAGTGTGAAGCAGATTTGAAAGATTTTAAACACTGATGTTGCTGAGAAGACTCACAATCTTCGAAGTTACTACTCACCATTGCTGCCAAATGTGTATGTATAGTGAGGTAAAAATGAAAATATTTTTACCTAATATATAGTGGAGAAATTCTCAAATAAAGTACAAATTGCAGTTAAGTGACAATTTTCCTCACAGTATCAATAAAGTATATCTATCTGTCGATCTATAGCTACAATTTAACATGCTTCCACTACATCATGCATATTCAACATCACTATCATCAGCACGATTGCTACTGCTTGTACTTCTACATCTATAGACAGTCCCTGTGACTGCCACCACCACATCAGAGTCTTGCCTCCTGACCTGAAATCCAGTACTTTATCTAGACTTATCAGCTGTTTTGTTACATAAGGCTTCCCGCTCAAGTGGCATTCATGTTTGGGTATTTTCAAATGTAATCAATCAAGAAGTTCCCCTCTGACTGTAGCAGTTGTTTATGTCTATATGTGTTTTCAGTTACAAGTAGATACACCCAGTGGCAAGTGCATAATAGATTGTGAAGCCAATACATTGCATTAGCCTGGTGAGCCAAAGGTCAGTAATAGATAAAACTAAGTAAAAATACAGCTTCAGGTCTTTAGGTTAAAGTCCAAATTTGGCAAGACCACTTGTGTTGTCTGTGTCTTAAAGATGCATATACAGGCTGGGTGGGTCTCAGAATAGGGCCATGCATAATATTTTTATGAAGAAGAAATGCATATACTTTCATATCCAGCAGTCAGTAGACCAGAGCGATCTGGTTTAAAAAGATGAATGAAGTCTAGGTCGTTCCTCCGGCTCCATCTGTATCGTCACAGCCCAGCACCCAGACAGGTAGGTATGAGTGTGTGCTGATTATAATGTATGATTTACACAGCGATACAGGCTGTGGGCTACAGCATGGAGGCTTGTCACATTCCTGCGTTCCGCCAACTGCAGGGAGGAATGTTTCTGGGCAAACCTGCCTCGGTGCTGTTCCCAATAATTCTCAGTGTTTGCTTTAATCCGCTTGAAGTGTAAGACGAGTGGGGTTTACTGCATTAGGAAATTTCACAGCGCCAGGTATGTGCTCTTACATTAGACGAAAGGGAAAATGTAATACATGGGTGTTATGGTTTCTCTATAGTGCAAACGTAAAGGTAAAATGTGACATTTTACCTGACAAGTCCATTTTTATTTTAATACTCTACACTGGTCATTGTTAAAACACTGAATAGATTTTTCACCACACTATATAACCAGCTTGAGAAGGCTTTTATATTAGCAGTTAAATACCAAATATGCATTAACCACAAAAATAGTTACCTCATAGTCATTTCAAGGAGGATACAAGATGTTGTGTGGCAGAAACATTTTCAGAGTTTCAGACCTGTAAAGCATGTTTTTAAAACAGACATAATAATGTGAAGGAAGCTGAGGGGACCGGGACGTTCAGAGCAGCAGGTACAGGAAATTAACATCTTGATTTAGATTTTTCTCTTAATTTGTCTAAGCACGCAAGCTGGCAGGACACTGGTAAAGAATAGTTAGCATTTGGAAGCAATAACATGCTGGACACAGAGGGAAAATCCAAGGCGGTGGTTGGTTTAACTTCATTTCTCAATGACTGGTAAATGTCAAAGCCTTTTCTACAGCGGCAACAATATGTTAATCAAGTAGTGGAATTAAATAAACGTAATCTGAAACTAATTAGTAATCTTATAAGTTATTAAAATCAAGAAGAGTTCCAAACATTTAACAGTTTCAGGTGACAGTTTACTGCATTTTTTGCTTTTATGTTAGAGTAAATTAAAATGGAATTGAGATTGTTGAGCTAAAACACATTTATTGACATCACTTTTTGCTCTAGAGTCAAATATATTGTAATAGACATCTTCAAAGTTTTCCATTGTTTCATAAATAAGTAGGGTGCACTTCTCAAATGAGCCAACTCACCTGCAGACAGACAAGAAATCTGAACATTTATTAGAGTTGGTTGGAGTAAATACATGCTGCTGCTCATTACACTACATTTGCAAATAGCAGCAACTAGGTCAAATAATCCTGAATCTTTCTATTGCTGTTTGGCATGTAAAAACATCAGCATGTGCAAGTGAAATCCTTTGGAATGATTTCTCCTCGTGTCACAACCTGGACGGCCCCCGTTTTACCTGAAACGTGCAGCCAGCCCTCCTGACGGCTGAGGTGAGGCAGGCAGCCAGTCACCTCTTTGTCTCCACACCGAAACCAGCGCGACTGGCCTCTCCTGGTGTCCCTGCCTCCTTGATTAGAGGTCTCCTCAGGGCGTAATGACAGAATTGTGTTCCTGTCAGTTCCTGCTGCTCAGAGTGGGCTAATAGTCATGTTAGCCCACGCAGCATGTCATTAGCTCTCCACCCGTAGCCCAATGAGGGGCAAGTCTGTCATTTTGAGGCTAAATCACAGGGCAGGCAGGCCGGAGATCACAGTCACACCGGTGCTCTGAAGCTCCAGTGTTTCCGCCCACCCTCCCTCGCCGTACTTAATATGCACCGACTTACACATACTGTATTAACACGGAGGAATTACTGCGACAGGGGCTAGAGGAGGCAAATGGAAGTCAAAGAGATGCACTTTGATGGGTCGCTGATACAGAGATCTTTCCATCAAATTCGTAATTTGAAACACACTGCTCATTTCTGACTGCGATCGGATGATTCACGGTTATCACTGGGATGATTAGCAGGCTTGCGTAGCATCTATCAGCGCTCCGGCTAATCTGCTTTGATTATTAGCCTCTAAGCCTTCCTTCCATGCTGGGCTTGTCGAGTACAGACTGATGAGAAATTACACTCCACTCATATTTGTATTAATCTATCTGTGCTTACTTGTCAAACCGATAATTGCGTCGCCCATACAGATCACCCCCCTCAAGAACGTATCTGCTGTTTTCTTTTTCCAGCCTCACACATGCAAACATTTCTTCCCACTTGTGTGTAATGTTAGAATGTCTTAATTAATTACTACAGTGTAAATCATTGCTTTAATTATTGTTATTTTCTCCCAAACTAATGTTCACACATCTCTTATATCTGTTTTGACTTTCTTATAAGGGTCTGTAGTCCCACAAAAACAAGGTATGGAAAGCTAACCTTCAAACAAAATCAAAGTGATTATCCACGGTACATGTTTCCGACCCCCCAGAACTATTAGATGGAATTGACAGATTATCAGTTTGGACACAGTGACAACAGCTACAAGTAGAAATCTCCTGTCCAACTGGGTTACATTAGTTTCAGGTGTTCAGTTTCTCACCCTGGGGGACTCTAGCCCAGGTCTGGCTGGGTCCGACCCTTTGAGTTTGTTTTGTTCTACCCAGCGTCAGTAGCCATACAGGACACTAATCTCAAATGTGTCCGTTTGTGATTTCAGCACAAAAAACTCAAGTTGAAAATACAAGGTGCTTAAAGCTGATGACATCTTTGGGATACAGTAACTACTGGACGGGGTTTGCCACGAAAATCAGCAGCATGTATGAAGCATCTGTTCCATGTATGCACGCCATATCGGAATCATTTTACCCCGTTTCTCCGCACAATAACAACTTCTGCACATTTTACAGCTTATTGGTCACAGTGGGCTTTTAATACCAACCACAACTTGCCCCGCAGCTGAAACTTCATGGGAAATAAGCTGAGCACGATATATTTAACAAATTTTCATGCCTGTGGCTCCATAAGTAGATAAGAAGTGGATCCGTTTTTGATCCACGTGAGCCAGATCTTAGCAAAGCTGTGGGTCGATCCTTGAGTCAGGGGGACGAGCTGATAATTATGAGCGAGCGTGACCGCGTTATACAATACACGCGTATCTTTACTCAGCGCCCTGACCTTCTCCACTGAGATTTGCGTCTGCCTAACTTTGCCCTTTAGTGGGGCATGTTGTGTAAGTGAAGGGGCACAACGTGAATAACATTGGTATTTGCGCAACAGCCTGTGCTGAGTGGAGAGCTAACTGGAGCAGGAGAATGGCGCTGTTCGGCGAGGTTCACGGCTGTTATTCCTACAGGCCATGAGCGTGAAAGGAGCTAATGCCATCTGACAGTTCTGGAGCAAGAAGAGGAGGGCTGGACAGAAAAGGAGGAGAGAGAGAAGAGAGCGAGGGGGGAGGAAGAGAGGGGGGTGTTAAGAGATAGAGTGGGATGGAGAGGGGGTGGGGGTGGGCGTAGATGAGGGGGGTGCTGGATGAGAGAGAAATAGGGGATGAGCTAGATATGGACAAAGCAGGGATGAGGGATATGGGAGGGGAAGGGCTAAAGAGGCGATACTGTAGGGACCTCTATTGTTACCCGCTGTAGAAGATGGCCTCTGAGAGCCATCGCTTTTTATCAGTGTGACATATTAAAAGTTGAAACATTCCAACATTTTCTCGAAATGCACAAATGAAGTCCGAACCTCAAAGCAGGAGCTTAAGGTTGGCAATCATTTAGTCTTAGATATTCTATCAAATACTCATTAGAGTGCGGCACTTTCAGGCTTCCCTGTGCGTTTGCACTGTGGGACAGATTCACTCATGGCTGCCATTTTGAAAAAAAATCTGCCTTTGAGGGAATTCCAGAAATACTTTCAAAGCATCTAACACGCACACATTTTGTCCAGTGTTTCTCCAACATTCAGGAAAGCGCTCTCACTGCTGGCCATGTTGATTTAAGAACATTTCCATTTTGTGTCTTGGAACCGTAAAATGAGTTGTACTACTTTAACACTGGTGGACAGACAAGAGACAGGAGAAGGAGGAGTGGCAGTGAAGAGATAGACGGCAGACAGATGGAGGGAAGAAAGAGTGGGAAGTGAGGTGGGATCCCACTGTAATTTAACAGGCTCCAGTCCCGTTCAGGCTTCAGTAGCAGTCCTCTTGGAGGAGGCGTAGCAGACACCCTGCTGCCAACCTAACCTGTCATTACCGACCTGGCAGAAAGACAGAGATTCTACGTCTTGTTGTCTCATCCTCCTCTAAAATGTGAAATTTATGCCCGAATGTGGCTTTGTTGCATGTGGAGATAAATTTGTCCTCAGATCTGTTGACTTTATTACACATCAACACATGGAAAGTATGAAAATATTCACATTTCTAAACATGTCTTATCAATTTTTGCTAATGGATGCTTAACCAACAATCCTTTAGAAATAATATCTAAGATTTAATTTTAGATATCATGTCTATTTTTATATTTCTGTGTAGTTGAAGTGGGTAAATGCTTCAGTTTGTCCATCCTTATACAGTGCAGAAATACAGATGACACTGTTTTTTCATTCTCAAGCAGTAGCCAATAATTTCAGTTTCCATCATTGGCTCAAGCATCATAACTGTTACTTATCAATAATTGTTCACTTTTAGTTAAGATGAGATGGAGAAGACAAAACACTACTTCTCCTCCACAGCACTGATAAACCTCCATCAGGCGGTGCATGTCGAGGCTTCATATCAGTTGTGTCCATGAGGTTTGGGGTGGGATCTCTGCCATCTCTAAAACCTGATTGTAGTGGTTTTTGTTTGGGCTTGCCTGCTTTTGTTTGATCTATGTGAGGATGTTCAGCCACCTTTAGAATAATTGGACAGCTAGTGTTACAAACACTTGGCACAGAGCAAGACTTCTCTTACAAAACAGTCATAGAGAGCTGTGAAGATCTACTGTCTCCAAAATGGATGTATAATGTTATGAGACAAAAGCCATACTTTGGTTTTTCAGAGCTGGTGCAAAATCTGTAGTTTGATCCAGAATAGTCAGCCACCACTGGAAGAGAAACCACTTCTGTTAGCAGAAACCAAGCAACATCAAAGGTGGTGTTGGTTGTTTGGCAGCAGATAAGACGATTAGGAATGAGAGCCCCCTCAGCACCCTCCATCATTAAAGCTGCTGGCCCACATCTATAGATTATAATGGATGTTCTGCTGCCTCTCAGGTCGCTCCACTTTGATCAGCCTGTTGGTATTTGTGAGTGAACAAGTCCGCTCATGCTTCTCTGGCTCTGACTGCTTGACAAAGAGCGTACAGATGCTTCATGTTTGTGTGATACTGCCCTCTGGTGGGGAAGTATGGTGCTGGCATAGTGCACAGGCACCCACCACGTCTTAAAATGTGATCGTACAGCATTCATGAAAGAAAGGAATTATTAATCAATGGCAACTTAAAATTCTTTTTTTAAAAAGCTGTCAAGACTTTTGTTTGAAAGCTGAGATGAAAACATGGTCATGTCTACTTTTTCTCCTGCTGAACTTGGAAACAGCACAACATCTTTGTTTTCAACAATGGGCATCAAACTGGTATTTTTCATTTTCAGTCATTTAATATTATTTGACATCTGTTATCACTGTTCTCTTTTTTTTGCTTCAGTTTTGTGCTGTCTTTATTTTCAGAACATGATTACATTTTGTTCTTAGAAGAAGCGTTTTGGTCAAACAGGATGTTGCTGCTGTAGTTGTGAATGGGTGAGGTCAGTATTGAGAAATGCTTGAAACCTATTGTGGAAACACTGTAAGGCAGGGGATGTCCCTCCTACTCTGGCTCTCCATGTTGTCCCTTGACAAAGGCATGGTTTAACCTTTGACCTCCTCTTTCGCTGACTTAGCCCACTGTTCTCACAGACAGAGTTTCTCTCAGGTCTGGTAAATTCCAGAATAGTTCATTTCTGTAACCTTTTGAATACAAAAATGAAAAACAGTGACCAGTAAGATCTGAATACTCAGCCAGGATTACTTTCAGTGAGCCAACTGTAAAGCAAGCTCCATGTCACTGACTGATGACCAACAGAAAAGCACAGAGCTCAGATGTCACAACATGACGGTAACAGATGTATAAAAAATATTGTGTTCAGAGACAAAATTAGGCCTTGATAGAGAAATTAAGATGTGAAAGGTTAGGGATGCATCTGACCTGGAACACAGAATATATATTTTTGTGCATGTCTGGATGTTGTTATGTATATTTTTCTTTCTTCCTGTGGATAACTAGCCAAAAGTATGACCTGTTGTTAAATACCATCTGCTGCTTCTGTCCCTCACTATCAAAGACCTTTTTGTAAAGATGCTATTCTAAATTTATATTCAACAATCAAACAGAGAGGACATAGTCCAAGAGAGCCACAGAGTCCAAGAGTGCAATTCAGCAACAAGACAGGTGTTTTTCAGTAAGGGACAAGAGGAATTCTGGGAGAACAGCCGCTGAAGAGGTATTGGATGAGACAGGGTATTATAAAAAGTAAATCATAACACTTCATCCCAGAATAACTGGAGTGCAGTGAATATCACAGACATGGTGGTTACATGTGAGAGTGGAAGAGGATGTCAGGGGCGATGTTTTCTTTAACATGACGTTGATGGCCAGCATGCACAGAGCCAGGATGCTGAAATTGAAGCAGATATATAACATTCAGCCATCACTCACTTTATTTACAGCTGTGCTTTTCTTTTGTGACGTGTCAGACATCATCTGCACAAAACCTACTGTTAAAGTCATAGATATCCAAATGAGGCCATCGTGATATTACCTGTATGCCCTCCATCATGTAAAAGCACTATTTTTTATGTTACCATCATTTTTCCCATGAGTCACTTATTCACAAAGGTAGTGGCACAAGTCCAAATGGAAAGCTGGCACATTAATGGAGAGGCTAAAGCAGCACAATGTATTTGTTCACTTTTTAAGAGCACAGTATCGGCACACATTCCATTATCTTCTCATATGCATAAATGAAATTAAGTCAGTTTAACAAGCAGCAGAATAAAGTAAATGAGGTAATGTTTCGTTGCCAAGGGTGACAACATCATGTCAGACCAGACTATAAAACATAAAAAAAACACAAGTCAGCTCTTACAGTGTGAATATCCAAATATCCAGTCAAAGCTGGATTAGCACTCAGGCTGGGTAGGGACCTGCTCTGAACTACAGACCTCCACAGTCACCGCAGGTTGACTGGCAAAAAATGTTGAACCTGGTTCAATTTTTGTTGTAATGCAAAGTGATGTCATCTGGCAAGACTGAGCAATCACATGCATGCAAACACACATTCCTGGCAGATGACCTTGTAAAGTGAAAGGTAAAATAATTTCATTCTAAGCCTTTGGATCTGTGCCTCCAACTTGACTTAGTAACTAGATGAAGAATTCCTTTCATTTGCACTTGCAGGTCCCAAAAAAAGTACATACTGCACAGACGGTGGCAGGTGGTATCAGGCACTTTCAAGTTTAACACTCAAGATGAGTTACAGCCTAATGTCATTTTTGACTAAGCTTGAGCTATATGAAAGGCAACAGGGCATTATGTCATTGGGGATAACACATATTGACATTAACTTTTGGCGACGACTGGGTCCACTTGTAAAAAGAGAGTCATCAATTATTTCTACTGCACAGTAAGTTTCATCATTGATTAACTTGCGAAATTACAGAGAACCTCCTTAACCTTAACCTATCCTTAACAGATAAATGCACCTTCTCATAGATTAAGAGTCTTTTATTTATCTAACTGAAATCATTAGGAACAGAAGAGTAGAATATATTGATACTCTTCCCTGTCAGAGCAATTAAAAGCATGATGAACGGCTATTGAGGATGACTCGTGTGACTGGCTGTTTTAGTGGTCATTAACTCCAAGATGGTGGCCAGGTCAGCTCAGTTTTATATGCCCTTTGGAAGTTCAGGCAGAGAACAGCAGCATTGATCTGCTGGTCATCGGGGCTCCAAAACCCAAATGCATCTGGGGAATGTAACATGGATCATTGTAAATCTAATCTGCAGGAGTGGACACGACCTGAAGGGCTGAGGTCAGCTCCCGTACAGCCGCGATCACCCTGAGCAAACAGAGCGAGCAGCCTTTGAGGTGGCTCTTCATAGAGAGTCCTGGCATCATGTATAAAGATCCATAAACCCCTGATCTACTGCGTCCATAGCCATTGACATGAGGACTCATAGTAGGCAATAAACCAAATATTTATTAGCCTTACACCCTAAAACAAATGTACCTGTGCCCCTCATCATAGGTTAGGACTGTAAATGCATCAGAGTATATCATATAATATATGTATAATATCATAAATATGTATTTATTTTTTTCTCTGTGTGTAACAGAAATGTTATGACTCTTTTATCTTTTAATCATCACTTTTAGGTATATCTTAGGACCTGTTAGGGGTGGGGGTCACTGTTACAACTGTCCAATGTTCTGGTGACTGATTAATCATTCACAGTCTTGTATCAGTTAGATCATGTCCTGAAAGTTTCATACAATAGTGAATTCAATCACAACATCCATACATTTCTGTGAAAACCAAGATCAGTTAAATCATTTTTGGTCACCTTCTCATGAATTCTGCATTTTCCATCTTTGAAATATTTAAAAATGAACTAACTAAAACAATAAAGGGTTAAACAATTCCATAGCAGATACATTTAGAAATTAGCAGCATAGTCCTAGAACTTTGATATTTTGATATATAATACTCCCTGTCTTTGTGCACAAAAGAAAATTGCAAAAGACTTCTTCAGAAAACTATGCAATTCATCGTGTGATATTTATAACAAAAAAAATCAGAGACTTTGTGAGGAGCCTCTGTCTCTGAGCTCTTCCTCTTTGGTCTTCTAAAGGGCATGTCTATGAGAGCATCTTTTCAGTGAAGAGAAATTCTTGGAGGTGGTCTTTTAGACCTTCAGGCTGGGTGAGGCAGCTGATTTCCACTTTTAGCCCAAAGACCGACACCCTAAAAACAGAGAAAAGGAAAAGTAAGAGCCCCTATCATATCACAGATGGATCCTATTAAATTTCAAATGGGCTATTCATATCTCTGTTATATGTAGAGTATTTAGAAAATTAAACTGGGCTTATAGAGCTTTGGAATAGCTGACAATCCTACTTTCAACAAGAAAACCAGATGCTGTAGCTGACACTGTGAATAAGAGGTGTGTATGTTTATTTGGAGGAGAACAGCAGTGTGGTCTATACCTGTTTTTCTTGAAGCTCTTTGTCTGAAGAGCGCAGAGCTTTGGCCAGTGTGATAGTGTGCAGGGGGGAGGGGAGCTCAAACAAAAGGAATGCCTTTTGTTACTCTAAGGGAAATGCAGAAAACAAGTCACAAAACAGCTCATTCGAGCTGACATTGAATCTGATTAGCATTTTAACTAACAACTTTGGCCTGTTTAAAGGGCTTTGCTGCGTGTGTATCAGGAGCAGGAAAGTCCAGAAGTCGTGAACAAACATAATGTACCAGGAATGCTTGGGTTGCCTAAGGCTGATTTAAGGTCACATTTCCACTTTAATACACATCTGCTTTTAAAACTTAGTTAAGTTTTTATATTGTTAAGTGCCAAATGACAAACTCTTCTGTTGTTATGGAGGTATGGCTGTAAATTAGAGCCCAACCTGAGGCTGAACTCGATATCGAGGCTTTAAGAAGTCCAGTATTGATAAATGAGCCAACATCTTGTTTTGATATAAATGCACAAGTTAAGTCTACTAGGAGTTCTTAAATAATGTTGACATGGATATAAAATTTAAATTGCTGTTTAAAATGAACTTCTCATTGCTTTCTAATTGACCACCATATATGGCAACAGGAATGCATCTATCCTCAGTGCATTGGTATCAGCTGATCTCAGATCAGCTGATACCAATGCACTGAGGCTTAGTATCATTAGAATTGTTTTCCATGTTAGTATTCTGATATCATACCTGATACCAGAGCCACACTTTTCCCCCCAGTAATCATATCCCTATCATTTCCACAAAACACCTGTTTTCATTTAACAAAAGTAGCCATGGAATGTTAAATGTGGCCTAAAAAGAAGCAGCCATGCAAGAAGTTTGCCAAAATAACAGCCTTAATTGTGGTATGGGTTCCTGCGGGTTCCTGACAGGATTTCAGCAGGGAGTGGCGTGGCTGATGGTCTGCGCCTTACTGCCGGATCAAAGACGAAGATAAAAGATGACAAATCTGACCAAACATACCTATTCATGTTCTGATACTCTGTGCTATTGGCATTCCAGACAGTATCTAAGAATCAGCATCAAGCAGTCTGAGGTACTAATGCCAGTAAGTCAGTTTGAACTCTGGTCTGAATGCAGATTTTAGGTGACTGCAGACTACAGTTACTTTTAACAGCAGACACAACTTTCTAAAGACATGTTCACCATTATGAGCAATGTTCAGTATAATGTATAATTTAAAAAAAAGATATAGATTTTTTTAGGCTTTCATTTAGATATCAAACTCTCCAACCATTGTAAAATGGTATAGAACTTTCATCACAAAACCACATTTAACAATGATTTGTTGTATCACCTTGTGCTTTAAATGAATCTGTATCCAAAACACTGGGGTGACTGACTGCAACCAAACTAAAAATGTCTGACTTACATATGACCATCTTATCAATAACTGTCCTCTTCTGTTACCATGTCATGTCATGTCATGTAGAATATGTGGTATTTGTAGGTTCTAAGTGTCTGATGGGTGTAGCAGCACTACGTCCTACATGTCCTGACGAGTGGCCTCCAGCCTCAGGCCCAGGCTCAGGTAGCGTCTCTCGCTACATGACAGCAGATAACCGGCAGAGCTTCAGCACTGTTCTGGCTCCGTTTGACTTCAAGGTTAAAGGCAACATGGCTGATTATGCCATTCATCTTCGCCGCATGGGAGGAAAGGTGCTAAGGTCAAGGGTGACATATGGCTGAGCCCCCTCCCTCCACCCGACACGGCTAAGGTTTGATTTCCTATTAGGATCGACAAGCAAGGTTATGCCATTTGGACTGATAACATGTCAGCAAAGCCTTCCTCTGAGTCTGTTGCTATGGAGTAAACATTCAGGTTATTTCAAATAGGTTTTTCAAATTTTGTATTCATCGCATTTCTCCACTGGGTTTCCTATCTCAGAATAACCTTTGAAAAATTGCTCTGTTAACCATGAACACAATGCTGGTTGGAAGATGAGGACTTCTTTTGTAAAGCTTTATGTCAGCTTGAAGAACATCTTTGAAAATCTGCCTTCATAATGTAGGTTTCAGTCATTACCTCTTGTTGCACTACAAAGAACATTAAAGCTCAAATCTGCATGTAAACACATATCTAATTACAACATTCGGCCAGGTCCTGCCCATAAGCCCTGCCGTTGACACAGTGACATATGGTAGCAAACTCTTATGGTATTAGTGTAAAGTAAACCAGGAGACGTCAAAACGGCCTTTGATCACACCAACAGGTTACGCTTGTCCTCGTATTTCTACCTGCTCACCATCCTGCCTGGCATGACAGCTCCACTGTTTCTGTGAATCTTCTCAAGCCAGGCACAGCTCAGTTTGCTCTCTGTCCGTCTGTATGCACTCACATGAGCTGCCTCTCTGTGTTGCATTTGAATGTGAAAAGCTTCTTATATGTTACTTAGTGTGGCCAGGTCATTAGCATTCACATAGGGGGGTTGGGCCCTGGGGGGTTGGGGTGGGGTGCTGCTGCTGTGAGAGTGAACAAGTGGTATTAGTAGGGTGGAGCTGTGGAGAGGGTGGGCTGGAGGATCAGGACAGGCCGGTCTGCTGTGGTGAGGATCAGGTAGAGAAGAGGCTGCTGGGCACACAGAGCATCGGGGTGAGCAGTAGAGTTTACGGGGTGACACACTGGTCAAACACTGGACACTTCTCACTATGGTCCCCTAGCCAGAGTACTGGAGGGGATGAAGGAAGAGAACCCACTGGATGGTAAGATACCTCTTTAGCTCTCACAGGTTTAGTACTGGTTACCACGGCACCAAGACATGGACAGAAAAGTGTCAGAAAATGCAAAAATCAGCTTTCCTACAACATGAATTTGAATTGGACGGGCATTGAAGTTAAAAGTGTGAGTAGGAAACCGGAGACTGATGTCTGTGACCTTTTGTTTACATGGGCTGGGTTTGGTTTGTATGCTATTTTCCTCCCACTGGTATCACTGATACAAATACTTTTTGTTACTTTGCTTAGGGATATGTAAACAGAGTGAAGAAAAAGAAGAGAAGTTGAAGTTATTAATATGTTAAAGAAGGCCAGTCACATACAGGCTTTATCTAAAGAGCAAACAGTCTAGAATTGGCAGAATCCTGATTGAAATCAGGGAATGTCTGATAGAAGAAATCAGCTGGAATACAGATCTAAACAAACATTTGATCACATTCAGTACTTGATAGTTTTGAACCAAAGTATGGTCAGTGCCAAAGCTCCTGAGGGTTCAATACCAGGCCCCAGTTGTTGTCAGATGCTTTTCATTTAATTCATTTAGACATATTTCTATTCAGATTTCTATTGTGATGTCTTTACATTGCTTGTTCTGTTTGACAAACAGTGAGAAAGTATGTTAAATTAATATAAAACAGAAAAAAGCTGCAAATCTTGGCACTTCAGCATCCATAACAAACAATTTCTGAAGTTTGGGTTTTTTTTGCATCTTCTTTTATGTCCTTATGGAGAGGAAATCTATTCAGAATGTGGAGACTGAGGGGTGTGATTTGCAATGAAAGTTCTGGCCAGAATCAAACCAGGGACATTGCATTTACATGGCTTACCTTTTAAACCACTCAATTTGCCCATTTGACATTAAATCACCAGTTATCAAAATTCTTATGAAGTAAGTGCATTCAGTTGCATCATATACATTCCTTTCAGTGTGTTTGGTTACCATTACAGTACCAAAGTCCATGAAAGTATAATGTGAATCAGAAACAAACATACTTTAGGATGTGGAGTTGTACTTATGATTATACATTTCAAGTGTGTGATTGTATAATATAGCATAATCCTTATATATTGATATATTGATACTTTAATTGATGCAGGATAGTATTTTACATTTGGGGAATGAAATGTTGTGGGTGACTGTGTTGGAGGTTTATCCTGGCACCTCTGACTTCCAGCTTTGAATCTGAATGCAGTGTTAGTAGCATATGGCAGGAAGTATTCAAACATCCTCCAAGAGGAGCAACGGTGGTGCTTCTCTTGGTCTCCATCTTATTGGCTCTCTGTCTCTCCACTGGGCTCAGTTTGTTAATAAGCAGCTTTAACCTTCTTCCTTGTAGCACTAAGTGCTTCAATTAGTTAATGTCTGTGTGTTTTGTCAGCTTGAATCTGTGTTTGTGCTTGGACATGCACTTTGGTCCGCCTCAGAAGTGCCAGAGGCATGGTTGAGGGGAGGGGAGGCTAATTTGGGTGAGGGCTGGGTAGGTGGGGGTGGTGGTGGAGGGTGGGGAGTAGTATTGTTGAACGGCAGCGAAAATAGGACTATCAGTTCCACTCAGATAACCCCTAGCTGTCATTGGACCTCAAGCCAAGCTGTGACCCCAGGGCTTGAACTCTGCGGTCATGTGACCAGGCAGTAAAGTGACCAGTGGTGTTGCCCGGCTCTGGCTGTGGTCAGAGAGAGGCAGGCTGTCGAGGAAAAAGGTTGCTGGGAGAGAGAACAGAGGGAGGCAGGGAAAGAAAAGAGTCATGAGGCAACCAGGCCCACTGGCTTTTCTTTAGCCGTGAATGGGGTCCAGGCAGACTGGGAGAAGCATGAAATGGATACATGGGAAGGTAAGAGAGCCAAACACAGAGGGCTGCTTTCTTTTGAAAGGCCATACTTAAACTCACCATAATAATGTGTGAATGAGAGAGAAGAGATGTTTTTTGATTAAGCAGAGGATTTAATTCAGTTGCACTGTTGCATTTCTTTTTTCTATTTTTTTACCTTTGTTGTTTGATTGACGAGACTAATTACTGTCTCTTTTTTCATTTTATATATCATAGATTGGTTTATTGCTATTGTGTTAAACATGGCTTCATATTTATTAAATAACTGTAAAGATAAATGTATGATATTTGAGTATACTATAAAAATGTTGAAAAAAAAAGCCCAATTAGTTCCAGATCCATGCATTTCATGATCCTCTTTGCAGTTTGAGTAAACATGCTACAGTGCTTTTAGATTTGTGCTACAATTGATAGGATTAGCCCATTACACTGAGACGTGTTAATGATTCTCAGGACAGGCTAATGAGCAGAGAGATGTTCCAGCTTTTCACAGCCTTCCTTGCGATCGATGCCTCGAGTGCTTTGTTTATGTGTGTGTTATGATGTATCTCTGTGTGTGTGGTGAATTGCACTCCGCGCCTCCATAAGTATTGATCTTTGGTATGTGACTGTGGGTTTGTACACACTCAGCAATGTTGATGAGAGGGAGGATCACTCTATGGGCCAGTCACCACTGAGTACTTTCACATATTGTCATTCTTTTCCCAGATTCTTTGCTTCTTTTTTGTGTTTTTATTTTCTTGCTGTTTTGAGTCACAGTGTAGTTTCTCACAAAAAGCTATTTTTCAGCTGTAATCCGTTAAGTGGGTGAGTTTTCCTTGAACTTCTTGATGATGCTCTCCCTAAATTGCTTTTAGCACATCGCTCTTTTGTTGCTTCATTTGGCTGCTTATGTGAATTATCTAAAGTGCTAGAATAAAATAACATTCATTTGGTACCTTTCACACTACATGCCACCCAGAGCACCCACCCCCTCCTTCCTCCCCTTGAATTGCAGGAATTTGGAATGTGATCCTTTCTCACTCTTAAGATATAGTCCACATGGCAAAGCTAAGAGACTCACCACAGTGTCCTGGACTGCTCATCATTCCTGCATGTCCTCTGATCAGTGCTTATGTCAGTGTTTATTGATCATATATTTTACTTGAATATTTTCATCATAGCTATAAAAAACTGCCTTTAGAGGCAATGAGAGTTTCTGGTAGTGTGTCTTACATTTGATATTTTCCTTAGTGTGGCATGTGGAGAAACCATGTTACTGTATTCGTCCCCTCCCCCCTTATGTTAATCCTCTAACCGGCAGCCATATTGGTTGTGCTTCCAGCTGAGGGTGGGTTAGCTCCACACATCCACTGCTATAACTCACATCACCTTCATTCTGCAAGAGGTCCTCCTGCTTTAATACTGCTGTGTTTTGTAGGAAGGACATGTTAGTTCAGAAGAAAAACTGGAAGCAAAGCACAAGATGTAAATAGAGACAGAGAAATGGAGTGTGAGAGGCTGTTTATGTGGATGTAGATGCAGGGGACAGAAGCTGTGTGAGGATCAATAGGTAACAGTGGGGGAGGTCTGCAGGGACTCCTGTGACCTGTAAGGCTTGCCTATAAATAGCCAATGACAGGAGCTGCTCATTCTTGCCACGCATGCTCCTTATTCCTAATTTCACTGAAATGTATCCATCTCCCCAGCACCAGTCTTGTCAAACCAGACATCAAGTCCATCATGTTGCAGATCTTTTTCTTTCAGGGGTGTGTTATTTCAACTGCCCTGCTCCCCTCCCCCTAACACACACTCACACTAACAGAGGTGAACTTATCTGATGGACTGAAAATGTAGTTTTAGTCTTTATCTGTTTTTTGTGGAAGGAAATGTCTGTCTTGCAGAAAATGATTGGTTGAGGTGCAGCCAGCTCCATTTTAATGGTGGACTTTTTATAATGTTTTGGTCCTTCCTCCATGGGAATTAACAGTGGGAGTTTTAGCCTGCTGGCTCTGTGGTCACAGAGAATTCCCCCCTCCTGATAATAAAGGGGAGTCTTAACATTCATTAACATTCATTATTTTATATGTCTGTCTGTGTGTGTGTGTGTGTGTGTGTGTGTGAGTATCACAAAGCTTGGCTGTAAAACGCACCATATGGTTCATATCAGCATGTGCTGACCCAACATTCAAAATGAGCTCAGGGCCAAAACCAGTTCCTGCTGTCTCTTTAAACAGAGGTTTTCATGTTTAGCAAATGAAGGGAGAGAAGGAACAGGACACAGGCTTAAACAGTAATGTGTAACACACCTCATTTCCTCTATCTTTATGTTGGTGCATTAAAAACAAACTAAAAATTACACTAAATTTAAATTGCATAAGAAATGAAAGTGACACAAGAAATGAAAGTGACACACTTGTGGAACACTAACTGAAGTGTTTCTAGGCATGTTTTATATTCCTGTAATTATTCTTTTAACACACCAAACTACCTGATCCTCAAACATTTGACCAGTTTTCAGTAAATCAGATTCAGCTTATTTGTATGTGTACATTTACGAGAAATTTGCCTCTAATTTTTACAAATAAATAAAAACTTTCAGAAGTGCATGATGATGATTTCTTTAGCTACTGTTTCTTTAAATTCAGTGTAAGATTGATTAGTGACAGATGTTAATTACTCAGATTCACTCTTTAGGTACTATGGTAACTGTAGGGAAAACCAAAACCTGTGTCATTAAAATATATTTTTACTCACATCAGAAAAGACTATTTGTCAGCATAATGATAAGACCTTGGTATTTAATCTTAATACTTCTTTGGTATTAACGTTAAATGTGAGCACAGGAACAAGCACCAAAACCTATTCAAGACAGAACCTGCATGAATCTTGGGTTTATTATCTCTTATCTCAGTCTTTGATCAAATTTTTCTTGATTTGCGTGTGAGAAAATGATGTGATAGTTAAATTCAAAGAACAATCTCACAGTAAAGGCACTGGTATTAACTGTGACGACTGATGCGTTATCATTGGTATCAACCATTTTCAAGAGATACGCAACCCCATCAGTAACATGGCTGGTGAGGATAGTTATTGGTAATAAAAAAAGAGTAACTTATCTGCATATAACTTCAGTCTATAACCAGTCTGAATGTATAGATGTAAGACGTTCTCCACATGTCGACTGAAGTCTTATTTGTTATATACTGTTTAAGTGATTCTTTCAGATGCAAACAAAGCTGAGACAGTGAGGCAGACTTCTACAGTCGAGACCTTTTCCCACATTATTTAACAAAGTAACATCGCATGTGGCTCACATTAGCATGCCATTAGCATGTAGCCTATCTTTGGTGTGGTATTACTCAATGCTAATGATTTAGCCTCTAAGCTTGGGTGTATATTATCAAGACAGCAGTGTCAACAGGTCACCATTGTCTCGTGGATGAGCCCAATCTGCAGCTGCATGCATGTACCTTTAAAGATTAGCATCACAGTGTGGGCTGCCAGGAATTCTGCATGTGAGTCAGAGAGGGACGCCTTTAATGCGTTAGATGTGTGTCCATGTACATACCAGTTACCCCCAGGTAGGAGAGATAAGTTTCAGAGGAGATATGAGGAAGGGACAAGGGGAAGAAGAAAGAGAGAAGGAGGGAGGGTGCTAGCAGCGGAAAAGTACAGCAGATTCCTCCAACCCCCGCTCCCTGTCTCAGCTGGGCACGATTGTGATGGAAAGCCCGAGACAAAACCTGAAGAGAAAACCCCTTCAGCGGCAGGCCTTGTTGCTCTGTCAGCCACTCAAAGGGCTGCTTTACACTATACATCAGCCATTGTGTGTGCGTGGCGCGGACAATGGGGAGATTTGGCCACGATATGTCTCTGTTCTCAGCATGATGAGGCTCTCATAGGGTCACGGCACCAGCACCATCTCATATGAGGGCATGAAAATGTCGAGCAGCAGCATTCGTGCGTTTTATATGAGTAATTTTGTTTGATATTAGCCTAAAAGAAATCATCACCTTTTCCTCAGTGTGAGTTGAAAAGACTTTTCCTCATAGCTCCGCATGACAAATTGTGCACATCTCAATCAATCAGTTGAGTTACAGTAAACGCTTGCTGGGACATGTTGGGAGCAGCGGGAAACAAAAGAGCTGTTTTCTCAGCGAGTGATGGACTTAAAATGCTCGAGTTGCATTTCCTGGTTTGCGTTAAGTTTGGAATGAAACCCAGGGTGACCTCTGGGAAACAATGCAGCCTTTAATGGGCCTTGGGGGGTGAGGGTGAATGTGTGTGTGTGTGTGTGTGAGGAGGGAGGGGGTGCAGAAGAGCATTGGGGGTCCCTGCACCCAGGCTAGAGAAACAGTGTGGAGTTCAAGACGAAGCAGTGCTTTTGTAGCTCTTTATTATCACCTCAGAGGATTCATCGAGTCTCCTTTCATGACCTTGTAATAAATTCACTGATCAGTCCCTTTAACACAAACAGAGTTTCTGAACCTGAGAAATATTGCAAAGCAGAGTGTGCCTTCAGGATTCTTTCTTAATTGTAGTAACGTTTTCCAGATCCATCAAACATTAACCTCTTATTTTAGCATCTGAATTCACAAATCAGCCATATACACTTAGATAAGACATAAATACTAAAACTATGTATGATTCATTTACAATTCAGCAATTTTATTCTAATTTGTTGATCAAAAGGGAAGTCCATTTAGTCCCTGGGATTGATAGAAGCACCAAAAACACACTCTTGCATTTACCAGTATGCAACTAATAGCATCTTTTGTTAGACCTTCCCTGTTGTCTGGTAATCCCCAACATCTTTTCACAGCTCTAGTTCTCCAGTTTGTAACACAGGCTGTCTGTTAAAATGGTTAGTCTCCAAGCATAACCTGAGATAACCAGAGACAGGTTACTTCCTCAGACCGAAAAAATTCTTCCAGAGCCAAGCTTCAAGCTTCAGTAAAGTAATGTCTTTTATACTTTCAAATGCAGGTCTCTGTTATAGAAAATAGAAGTGGAAAAGCATAGGCTAAACTTGAGAGCTTTTATGGAAAGAGCTGCAGATATTGGATGATCAACTTGCTCGCTTTCCTCTTCACCACATATTCTCATCAGATATTGTCATTAAGTTGTTAACTGCTGTGGATACTGTTTGAGTTCAGACTACCGGCCACTGCAGCCTTATTCACCTCAGCAGTAAAGGACCATGTAACCATTCACATGCTGACCTGTTGAATTATTCATTTTTTAACTCTCTCGCTCTCTTTCTTTTATAAGCCCAGCAAGTCGCTACAATTGGTTGGGTCAGTTAACTGAATTTTTTTTAAAACAAAACCAACAAAAAAATGCTTGCTTCCCTCTGGTGGTGTCCAGCCCTGCAGATCGTTCCAGTGATTTGTCCAGGTTTTCAGTACAGTAGAGGTGATAGGAATTTCATTCATGGTGACCATGAACCAAAAAACACATTTAAAAGCTAAGAGAGCAAAAAGTCTGTAAAAAATGCCCCGGTTAGTCATGATAATCCACTCGTTGCAAACACTTTCCAACGGAACTACGATGTTCTGAGGATTTTCCGTAGTTACCAGCACATTGTGTCTTGGAAAAGATGTTGCTGTTAAGCGTCATTTTTAAAATCCTGTGAGCTCAAGTGAACAAGTGAAAGTACACCTTCCTTATTTCTTAGTAACTTTGGTAATCTGGCCCATAGAAAAAAGATGTTACTGTCAATGGCTCTGACTTCAGTCTTACTTTTATCACATGCTTGAATTTTAAATTTCCCCGGTGCCTATGTCACTGCACTGAATTCAGACTTGTACTGTGTTATGTTAAATGTCCCCAGACTCACGGTCAAACATGCTGCAGATGGAACCTTTACAAAGTGAAATTCTTGGGTAAATGTCATGAATATTTAACTGTCATCTCCAGGCAGGAGGAGGAGGAGTCATAGGACGTGACAATCTGAGATCAAGTGTGTGAGGGTGTGAATCAGCCTGTTTATATGGTGGCCATGCACTTGAAAGACAGGGTGATAGATTTGGCAAATAAGCCCGAGTGAAGGCAACTAATAGCCATTGTGTTTTTACCTCATTGAAGGAAGTCAGGCGTTTCACATGGGGTGGCAAGTGAAATATATGGTTTTAATGTGTTCTCTGAATGAGCACATGGGCTGACAAATGGCACACTGAGGAGGTGACTGTCATTTATTTGATCCTCCTCGTGTTTTATGATGCCAGAGTCCTTCATATGGCCTCATGCTAAACTCTGCTTACAGTAACGTCATGCCTGTGTATAGGTGATATGGTCATTTATACAATTAAAGCAGAGTTTTCAGCTGAAAGGGCATTTTTTCTGAGAATCAGAAGTTTGTTGGAGCTTTCTTCTCATGGAGGTGTCACTCCACTTTACTCTGAAGCTTAGCAGCTGAAAAGCTCTTTATTGAGACTTTAGCTGAATCTGTGCTGAACTGCTCCTCAGTTCCTCTCTGTCATCCAGCCTAAAGTTCATTCAGAGCTTTGGAAATGACTACAGAGGACTAGTGATATATCCCGTCTGCAGTAGTGTGCTGTTCCTGCTATTAACACAGAGATGCGTGTTCTTAGTGAACATGTTCTGAAATTCAGTTCTAATCTAATTTTAATCAGCCAGATTGTTTTATAATGATTTATTATTTGCATTCTGATGATATATAATATAATATGTTGTATATTATATAACAGTCTCACTTCCAGCATGTCTCATGTTAGGATATCTTGACTTTTTCTTAGCCATTTTTTAGATCCAAATAATCCTCTGATCAATCAAAAATAAAAAATGTAATGAAATATAAAAAATAAAACATGAATTCTCTGTAGCTCTATTTCAACAGGCTGGGCTATATTCTTACCATTTAAATGATGTAATGATGTTAATCATCTTTGTAGCGGTAAGGCCACACTACTTTCCCTTGAAGAAATTACTAGATCAACAGCAGCAATGGTTTTTCTCTGACTGGCAGGGCTTCCTCTCAGAGTCGTTTTAACCTGTGCCATATAGAGTTAATCACTAAAATAGTTAAATTCTAATCCCGGTATGTGCTCACCATGTGATGCCCCATTGTCTCTGTACAGTGTGGCTGCCCCTGCAGTCTTCTTCAGGTAGCAAATTTAAACCCCACACCATTTAAATGGTAATCTGTCTCTGGGCTTTAGAAATCCTTTATTCACCATTCATTATCTAGGAGAGGCTTTATGCCATGTGCCCCCCCACCTCCCTCCACACCTCCTCCTAATTACCTTTAGTACATGAACCCCACAGCTTGCTATGAAAACCCCTTCTCTCTGGGAGGCTTAGCTCTCAGCTCAGTCACATGCCTCTGTTGAGCTGGCCCTTTAAATGATATACCCACAAAAAGTCTAATCCTGCTCATTTGAATATTAAAGATGTTGCTTTGGCCTGTTTATTGTCAAAACATTTAGCTTGTTAATTAGTGATGGTCAGTAGGTCAACCATTGATATTCACAATATCAAATTTCTTCCAGCCCTGTCCCATGAGGTAAACCATGTCCTGTGTGTGTGTGTGTGTGTGTATGTTTGTGTGTGTGTTACCCTACAACTGCTTCGTCTCCTTTAACAGGTCAAGTCACATTCTTAAACCTGATTTTTTTTTCTTTGCAAAAGGGTTCGATGTTGCATCATGGTCTTCCAAAGGGCAGTTTTGAATCTTGGACATGAGCTGACA
This sequence comes from Amniataba percoides, assembly GCA_037176925.1. Taxonomy (NCBI): domain Eukaryota; kingdom Metazoa; phylum Chordata; class Actinopteri; order Centrarchiformes; family Terapontidae; genus Amniataba; species Amniataba percoides. Next base: position 1,828,267 of record JBAJHX010000076.1, on the reverse strand, counting down.
ACTGGATGTCCTTGAAACTGGAAAATCTAAATTCAGTAGAAGCAGATCTAGTTGCAGATCTCCAGTAGAGTGTTAGTTGATTAACTGACCATTTGTAAAACAGATAATAAATCATTATCAAGCATTTTATCAAAAGCAAATGCCAAAATATCTGGTTAAAACATCTGTCACTCAGATGTGACAGTTTGGTACAAAGAAGCTATAATAAGTGTTAAATAAACAGTGCTTTTATACAGTAATAATAATTAATAATCCACAGTCAGGAACAATGGTACAGTGTTTTAAAATGATTCTGTGAGTGATTCTTTGTTTCCCATTTTTGACAAAACCTGAACCGTAACAGCTGACCGAGAGTGAAACAGAATGATTAGAGTCAGTCAGTGGACCCTTTCAAAGGAGTAAGACATGCAGTAAATCCTCCTCAGTTTGTACAGCAGACAGAGATGCTGAGATCTCTACACGGAGTCAGTGCCTCTGTCTGCTCATTGAGCCTTGCAGGAAACTTGCTTGTGTGCTTCCATTATTGGCTTTCCGACCACACAATCCCATTGGAGGGTAAAGGTCCCGTCTGTGTGTAGTGCGGTTTGTTGCATTACACAAGAGTCTTACATTAATCAGACGTCCAGGTTAATCTCCAAGCTCAGCAGGCAGCATTAACCTGCTGGACATCGGCCCCAGACCTTTTATGTCTACTTCATTTTGTGTGTGCCGTGCATTTGTACAAGCTCTTCATGAGAGCCCACACACTGCTTTCGACATCCATTCTTGTTTTTTTTTTTTTTTTCGTGACCACAGCCTCCTTTAAGAGAACATAACACCCCTGCCTCCTCTTCAGATTTAGATTTAGATTTATCTTCAGACACCTTTTGGGAGTTCTAAAATAAGTAGAAAGCATGTCAGACTCATAATGAGCAGGATCAGTATCGATGTGGCAGACCCACAAACATCATATTTTATTTGCACATATCTTTTTCTTTCTTTCTTTTCCTCTTCCTGCATGGCGGTTACAGTCCGCCTCGACTGACACCACTCAGGTGACATCAGTTGAATTTTCAGACTTCACACAGTTCACTCTGCAGACACAGAAGGCTTTATTTTGCATTTTTTCCTACATAATCAGTATACCCCTGACACCTGTAAACAGACTTGATAAAAATTTGGGGAGTTTCCTTTAAATAAGCCCAAAGCATTCTCTTTTTTTAACACTATAGAAGACTTGAATTGATCTGAAAATTCAATGAAAATCTTCTAGAGATTGGTAGATTTGGTCTTATGTTTAATTACTTTCTCACCCCAAAAATATTCAATTTATCCCTTTTGCACATCTAAAGATAACTAATTGTCCTGTGACCAACAGACCTGAAAAAAAACTGTCATAAGCATTTTTTTTAGATAGTCATTCTTTTAAAATCCTGATTTTCAAACAACATTACACGAGTCTCCCTGTCTGGCTGGACGGACCAGTAAAAGGAGCACGCCGCTGACACATCAGCATGCTGTACCAGTCCAGCCTCTATCTGGTCCTGATATGTTTGATCCCGGTTCGAGCTCAGATACAGATCAGCAGCAGGCCACATTCCTGCTGCAGCCAGGTTTTACACAGCGAGGCTATTCTCTGTAACCATGGAGTCCAACCCATCTGCTCTCTGCAGCAGTTAGGAGGGGGATGGGGCGGCAGCGGCGGTGTGTGTCTGTGCATGCGTGTGTGTGTGATAAAGCTTAACACCGTGGACAGCGGAGAATGCGCTCCGACTTAATTCTCAGCTTCCTCACTGAGTTTGATTATGTGCATTATGTGGCTTGGAGGTAGATGGGGGATTTAAAAGAAGCTTTTCAACAGCTTTCTCAGATTGCTGTCTTTACAGTTTGAGAACACCATTATGATTTGTAAAGTAGTTCCACAAGGAAGGTCCTCCGCAAGATCCATCTCTCTTTGATCCTTTCCCAGTCTGCCACATACGTACCATACATCCACAATCATTTCAAGAGTTCGGCCTGTTTCTTTGCTTGCCGTCTTAGTGTCTCCTTCTTACATGGTCACCAAGCTACCTGCCAGACTTATAACTCACATCACATCATATCTAATTTCTACTACTATTTTTGTGTATGTTGTTCAGGACATCCTGCTCCACACAACTGCCTTGCTGTGAGCCCCCTCTTCCTCCAGCCCCGAGTCCCCGAACATCCCTGCACACATGTTCCAAATTACCAACCTCAAGTATTCCCATCTTAACAACTTTTCACAGTTTGGGGTGATCAGCAAATAGTGGTTGTGCTTTTTTAGGAAACAAGGTGGAGGTGAATGGTTGAGAGAACATCCAGGCAAAGAGAGGCTGGTACAGGCCGGCCCAGGTGGATTTTAAAGAGCATGATTGATAGAAGTACCCACCAACCTGAGGAACAAGTAACAAAATGACACTTTGGTGATACTTATAGGCTCTAGATGGATAGACGTTTTGAAACACTGTGAATGTATCTAACGTATCAGTCAGTGGAGCTAATTTTGCCAGAGTATAAAATGTCAGAAAGAGTAAAAGTGTCTCAAAGGACTTCATTGAAAGAAGCCTCTTCATCTGATACTGCCGTCAGGAGGAGAGAAAGGAGAGACTGTAAACAAATCAGTCGTGTGGTTTTCGCTTGCTGCCTCTTCTCGTCAGAGCTGCTGAATAAAACATCCACAAGACGTCTCCGCTCCCCGTCCTGCTGCCTGTTACACCTCCACTTTCACATAATGAGAGTTAGAGCTTAAGAATGCTTTGGATTAGCCAGCGCCTGGCTAGTGCTTAAGCCCCGTCCGCCCCCATGATCTCAATTAAAAACTTATGCCTTCAGCGAGGTTTTTGCACCCACTATTTTCTTTTTAAAGTCTGAGGATGAATTAGCTTAAAGAAAGTGGGTGGAGTGGTTTTAAATGAGTCTCTTCTCTTTATTTTGTCCTTCCCTCTGCAGATGATCCAGCTGACCAGCGTACTTGCCTTATTTGTGGAGACCGCGCCACAGGCCTGCACTATGGCATCATCTCTTGTGAGGGCTGCAAGGGCTTCTTTAAGCGCAGCATCTGCAACAAGCGCGTGTACCGCTGCAGCCGCGACAAGAACTGCGAGATGTCGCGCAAGCAGCGCAACCGCTGCCAGTACTGCCGCCTGCTCAAGTGTCTGCAGATGGGGATGAACCGCAAAGGTGAAGTGTGGACACATCACAGTGATATTTTTTCACTTTTCATTTCAACCTGTCAATGATGCCACTCAGAGAACAAATAAGTTTTTGTGTTATGAGTCTCTCCAAATGGTTTAGATGTTCTTTTGCAGTAAAAGTACACTGTCAACTATCTGCATGAACTGAATTTTCATTTTTAATTCATTTATTTGAAGCCCAAAATCACAAACACTGTTTGCCTCAGAGGGGCTTTAGAGTCAGTACAGTTGTGACATCCTCTGTCCTTAGACCTTCGAACCGGGTCAGGAAAAACTTTAAAAAATCCTGAAATTAGACATATTTTAGTTACATGTCTTATTATTATTATTATTATATTATTGACGAGAGCAATCTGTAAAACTGTGGAAATAACACAATTCTGCATAAAATGAACTTGAAACATAAATACTATTCATATAATATGCAGTCCTTGCAGTTTTTGTTGAACCTTTATCAGACTCATCATCTGTGGTGGGCATATGTGGTTAGCAATACTACCTGTACAGTTAATGGATATTTCAGGCAGTTGATAGAAATTTCAAAAAAAAAAAAAAAAAATCTGACAGTGGTTTTCCTGGAATGAATCCAACTGAACTGAACAGTTAGGATGGGTTCAGTCAGGCTGAGATAAGTACAATGCTACCGCCTAGTGGAGGAAAAGCACAAGTGACCTTTCAGAGCTCCTCCAGACTGATGGTCATAATATTTTTTTTCTTCAGATACTTTGATTAAAGCAAGTCCGTCACGATGTGTGAAATAGATTTACTCGACAGTGTTTAGCTAACCACCCTCAGGCAACAGAAAAAAGCTTCTAGGCCTGTCTACAAAAACAGAAACTGTGAAGAAAATGGAGAATATATGTTTGAACTGGAGAGAAAAATCAGCCACTAGGTAGAGCTGTGATACTAATTGTGGATCGCAGTTTGCTGATGGACCATATGTTGAATGAGCTTTCTTTTTGTCCTATAGCAATCAGGGAGGATGGCATGCCAGGAGGGAGGAACAAAAGCATCGGGCCTGTGCAGGTAAATCACTGACTTCCTGTTCAATTATTACCAGAGAAGCTGTTTTTGTGACATCCGCTGACCCTCTTGCAGCTTAGACTGACTCCATATATATTATTCTGACTCAGTCCCAGAGCTCGCTCGTGAATACATTCAGAGCACAAGCTATTCACTTAACTAACACTGAGTTGGAGTGCTGTAATGCGAATAATTTGGGTGTAGGGATACTCGTGAAGCATGTAATGAGAGTAAGCCCTGACCTTGTTGTATCATCAGTATAATCATTAAGCTGCTGATTATTCCCTATTCAGCTCTGGCTTCATTATGAACACTGGCAAGAGAACAAATGGTCAGGAAAATGTGTGACATGAGGCTAAGTACCACTGAGCCACTGTTCAGGGGAGAGATGTGGTCAATTCATTCCTGTTCAATTCAGCAAGTCAGAAAAACAGAATCGCCCGCTTCCATTAAAAGACTTATTTCTAAACCCCAATGAAAGGAGGACCTCTCTGTCATTAGTAAGGAATGAATTGCTGTTTCAATATATATGCTGAATTGATAAAACTGAAAGTGAATTGACCCCAGCCAGAGATACAAGATACCACATTTTCTAGCACGCTGATACCTTCCAAAATGGTTTTTGTCTTTTTTCTCCCAGCATGGACTTGCACTATTCTTTTAGGTGTGTGTCTATGAGTCAATCAAATACACACACCTACCTGTTTGCCTCCTTTCTTTCTTTCTTTCTTTCTTTCTTTCTCCAGCTCCCTGTTTCATTGTGTGATTTTGTCCTTGCTCCTCAACATTTCAGTGAAAAGCAGCGCGCTGCCAGTCGGCGCTAATCAATTGAACTGCGACACACTGCTTTTTTTGGTCGCATGAGAATGTGCTGTGAGCTCCAAAAAACCCCAAACCCTCTTTGTGTGTTTGTGTTCTTTAGATCACGGAGGAGGAGATAGAGCGGATCATGTCGGGGCAGGAGTTCAAGGAGGATGCCCCAGAGCACACTTGGGGCAACAACGGCGACAGCGACCACAGCTCTCCCAGCAACGGAGCCTCAGAGGGCAACCAGCCGTCACCCGCCTCCACTCTGTCATCCAAGTGAGTTGTTCATCTCATCTACTCTGCCGCTCAGCACCGGCGCTCGCCCCACGATTGAGATAATGAGCCGGCCCTGACAGTCTAACACCTCGTTCCTATCTCATCCAGACTTTAGTTAAGGTATTCATCAGCCAAAGAATGCTTGAATATGCAGCTCCTCAGGCTTGGTGATGATAGCAAACACAAAGAACTCGCTGCACTATCTGCTGTTCTTGCTATGGAGACGAGTGCATCGTCTATCTACACTCATCAAGGACAAATATTGTCTAGGTACTCGCATGATGGTATTTATTTTAGTCTCATTTTCTCTAAACATAAGGTTTATCTCTGCAGCCATACAGCTTGATGGCAATTCAGAGAAATACGTGTTTTATCAAATTAAATCTGAGCAGAAATGAACAACAATAAGAGAATGCCTGTGCGGAGCAGGCTTCAGTATGTAGATCCAAAATGAACTGCAAAGTTTTGTCTACAAATTTCTTTAAAAAAGATTTTTCATGGAAAAGAGAATGAAGCTTTATAGTAACTTTATCTTGGGTAATGATGTGATGTTTAAATGAATAGTCCGTATGTCCAGGACACAGATAAAATGAGATAAGATATACCTTTATTGATCCCCGGGGAGACGATTTGGCTGTTACAGCACAACGACAAACCACAGGTTTAGCTGAGTACAAAGACTGGAGGAAGCAGGGGAAAGTTCACTGTTCTGGAACCACACACACACACATACACACATAAAGGATGTATTAATGTTCAGATCTGAGACTGGGTGAGATCGTAAATAAGTGTATTCCCCGAAATGTCAGACTAAAAAGGATTAAAAACAAAAGTGTGTGTAAACGTGGACCTTTCTGTGCTTCCAGCCGCTCTGTGGAAATGAACGGCTACACAGCGGCCCTCAGGGACCAGTACATCAACACTTCCATGTCCACACACTACCAGCTGCTGCCTCACCTGTTCAGCTATGCTGCCCAGTCCGGCCTGCTGGCCCCGCAGCCCCGCAGCCTCTACCCACAGTCCCACCCACTGGTGCTGCAGCTGGTGGCAGCTGAAGACCTGGCCCCCCTGGCAACCCCCATGCTCATAGAAGACGGGTGAGTCCAAATATCCACAAATACAACATCCACCTCCTGATTCAGTGCAGTTTGTGATTTCAGAGAGCACAGACTTTGACTTTGGACCTACATATTTTTGTCATAATTCAGCAATATACTATTCAATAAAACTGGCATGTTTTTTTTTAAGTTTCAAAAGTGCTACAGAACACTAGTATTATATTTTTCTATTATTGAGGTCACTTCCGCCTAATGTGGCGGTTTTGTCTCCGTCAGTAACTCAGTCCATGCTGAATTTTGGAAATAAAATTTTGTTTCCACTTGTAACAGGAAACCAGGGCCCCCTGGTGGTACAAAGCATCATTACAGAAGATGCTCTATGATTTCTCCTCTCTGTCCTGTCTCATAGATGGGCAGTCCTGAGCCAAATTTCTTCCAAGGTTGTCTTCCATGGTTTGTCTTCCAAACCATGTGAAGAAGCTTTTCCATGACCAAAATTTCACTTTACACAATAAAGACAATGCTGTGTCCACAGTGTTGGCTAATAACTGTCAATAAAGCCTGGTGCAGTTTATTCTTACTCTTATCTGTTACCTCAGCTTTGAATATTAGTGTGGTGGCGTTACAGTACAGATGGGATTAATCACACTGCATCATTTCATAGAGGATGAACACATCTGGTTTCATACATCAAGCCAATATTCTAGTTATAAATTGCTATTTACCATAATCCTTTGTGTTGCAGGTACAAAGTGACACAGGTGGAGCTGTTCGCCCTGCTGTGTCGCCTGGCAGACGAGTTGCTCTTTCGCCAGATATCTTGGATCAAGAAGTTGCCGTTCTTCTGCGAGCTCTCCATAGAGGACTACACCTGTCTGCTCAGCTCCACCTGGCAGGAGCTCATCCTGCTCTCCTGCCTCACCATCTACAGCGCCCAGATCTTCGGAGACCTGGCCAACGTCACCGCCAAATACACGCCGTCCGATGATGAGCTGCAGGGGTGAGTGGCAGGGACTCTGAGAGGGAAGAGACTGTGTGGAGAGATTGGGTTGGTCAGGTGTTTTATTCTAACATCATCGCAACTTGGGACTTTTTTTTTGTTTTCAATAGCAATGATGGTTCACACATAACAAGAGTTAATACTGATTTAAAGTAGGTATTTAAAAGCTGCCAGCGAACATAATCTGCCAGACGTTAACACAACAGTGAGTAGCTAATCACAGTTATGTTCTGTATTTCTATAGCAGAAGAATGATGGAAGAAATTACCCTCAAGTGTGGGTGATATCTCACCCACAGTGACTCATAGTGCCTCCTACCTCTCTTTTGTGGAGGTTATTGCCCCATTAACATACACAAGATATTAAACATTACATTTCATTTCTGGGAGCCTCGCCAAGTCAATATTTCACTAAGAGGGAAAGTGGACATCAGGAAATAAATGTTCCCACCGCAACAGCAATCCTCTACAAAGGAGAGACGTTCCACTCTGTGAGCTCAGTATCTCTGAAAGAGTTTGATACTTTTCCTATCGCAGCAGTGGTAGTGATGGGGAAGCTATTGTTGTTGGATGAGGGCCAGTGAAGTGGTCCATGAACGGGAGGACTCCTCAGGACAGAGCTGCGGCTAGCACCGTCATGCATGTGAAATACATGCATGTCCTACGCTGGGTAGAAAAGGGTATGTGGGGTTTGGCTCCGTAAATCAGAGGGCAATTACCTGACCTCATGACACACATTCTCCTAACATACGGTGCCATCCTGCTGCTTTGGTCAATTTGCCTGGAGTTTAGGAGTGATATCTGATTTACAGCACTAAAGTCTGTGACAGAGACAAGGAGCTGTGAGAGGCAGAAAGACAGGGAACTGAGGTTTGGTGAGTGGAATTAAACTTTCCAACTCCTCGAAAAGCAGTAGGATTAGACGTTTGATAAGTACTTTCAGTAGATCTGACGTCTTCCCCTCCCTACTTTTTGTCCTGTTCACTGAAGCACAGAAACATAAGATAATGAGGCTTGTGGGATTTTAAATTCTGTGACGTGATTTTTTTTCACTTCATTTTTCATTTGAATTAGTCCACAGTGGATCTTAATGTGAACATGCTGACAGTAAACCTTCTTAAACATAGTCTTTCTTCTGTTGTGTTTGAAGAAGATGGCTTTTAATTATTATATGTATTTACCACGACATTTTTCCAGCTTGACTGACAAATCTGTGTCTGAATCCTCAGCTTCAGCGAGGATGGCATGGAGGTGATGGAGAGGTTGATATATCTGTTCCGCAAGTTTCACCAACTGAAGATCAGTAATGAGGAGTATGCCTGCATGAAAGCCATCAACTTCCTCAACCAAGGTAACCACACTTGCTCTTCTGTCAGTGGCCCAGCCAGTTTTAGGCCCTCACTGTGTTCCCCACTTGACTCTGCCCTCATCTGTATCTCTGCAGATATCCGAGGACTGTCCAACATCTCCCAGCTAGAGCAGCTCAACAAGCGCTACTGGTATGTGTGTCAGGACTACACTGAGTACAAGTACCCGCACCAGCCCAAACGCTTCCCCGAGATCATGATGTGTCTCCCGGAGATCCGCTGCATCGCAGGTACGGCCTCTTAAATACTCTGTAGCACAATTGGAAGTTACTTTATGAAATCCACCTATTTTATCACTTTTTTATGGTGCAATAAAAACTGCTGCCTTTAGATGTCAGTACAAATGTCCATTAAAGAGAAGCTCAGCTAAACTAATCCTGATCTTGTGTTCTTCATGCTGTGTTTGCTTGCAGGGAAGCTGGTGAATGTCCCTCTGGAGCAGCTTCCTCTCTTGTTCAAAGCAGTCTTGCACTCCTGCAAATCCAGCCTGACCAGCTACAGGACCGGCCCGTCGCCCTGCGTGACCACCTCCTCTGGAAATTAGACCCTGCCGACCCCCCGAGTCGAGGGACTGGTCTCCCCCCTTGTGAATGTGACAAGCAGCTAGTTTGTTTTTTGTAACTTTTTTCTTTATATATTTATTACACGACAGAGCTGAATGTATGCTGATTTACACTGTGCACATGCTTCTGTACAAAACAAATGCTCGTAGATGCATTGGTCTTTGGAGTTTACAAGTGTGTATCCAGTTTGCTCAATGTGTCAGTGTTGCTATTGTTAGAGCTAGACTTTAAAAGAGTTTATTTTATTCAGGCGGGGGCGGATAGACACATGTGATGAGTGTTTTGAGACTACCTCAGGAAGATGTTGCTATTTTCAGGTACCTTTTCTTGCTGTTAAATGAAGAGTTGCCCAGTCTAAAACCAAATCCCTGTGGATGCTTTGGCACCTCAATCAGAGACTGAACATTCAAAGGAGCTGCATAAATCAAAGATTGAAAAACAGTGTTTTGTCACACTGAAAATGCAAAATGAATTAGCAGAATTGAACTACTTTATCTGCATGGACTCTCGGGCATCCTGCTCACGGGAGGCGGTCTCTAACATTCCATGAGTTAAGGTGTCAGTTGTTGGATCTGTGGGATCTTCATTGAAAAAAGGAGCATACGGGTATTTTTTACAATCATAGACTGGGGATGTAAGGCTTTATTGCAGGGGAAGGGGAGGATAGCTAGGTTTGCAGTTTTAGTTTTGTTTTTTTTTTCTTTTTTGACCAAAGTGTTATGCAATGCTTTTTTCAAACGCCCTTTGATGGGTAAGGGGCTGATAGCTCCACTAAAAGATTTCTTATCAGCGAAGGATCAGGATAAGAAATGAATCAATCTGTGTCAGAGGGGGCGAACCCTCTGCTGGACAGATGAGTATGTTGCCGGATTTCATTCTTAATGCTGCTAAACGTGCGCAGATTCTTGTGCACACATGTATGCATAGAGCAGATGTGATTCCCAGTCTTTGCTTTTCTCTCTGCTTCTCATCAGACTTCTTGGGCTCTGCTGCCTCCAGTGCCAGGGAGTTGATGCATGTTAGCCTGCTCTCAACACACAATCAGCTACATTTAAAATCCACAGGCTCTTTTGGGTTAAAGGTGTAATCTGTCAAACATTGCGTGCTACAATTCATTCAGAACAAACCAAAAGCCAGAAACACAACGCTTTGAATAGAAAGGGAAATCCTTCGTAGCTGTGTTAGCATGTCCAGCTTCAGACCAGCTGGGTAAACCCGGATTAAAAATGGGTCCATTCAGAAGTTCCAGTGGCCAGTTTGTCAGTTTTAGGAGATTTTAGACTGTTTTCAGGGCTTTTCCGGTCCAATCAAAAGTTTGCACAGACCCAAGACCAGAAGCAGTTTAAGTCAGACTTTATCTGGATCCAAGGGCCCTTCAAAAGTGTGGACCAGAGATTTAGTCCAGATGTGGCCCTCAGGTTTTTACTAGATAGGGTTGACCCAAAATCCAACTACTGAACTTGATTTTCTGAACTGGCTAACACAAAGTTTGCAGATTATCACTTTAACCTGGCTGGCAGTGGATTCAGGGCGCCTGATCCAGGCCGCAGCTCAATCAATCCACTCAGTTTTGGAGACTTTATGTGACTCTCCCCCGGCTTGCATACCCTCTGTGACAGATATGCACATTGTTTAAAGAAAAAGCCATAAAAGATGGTCTTTATTTTTGAAGTATGAGATGATCATTTCAAACCACTTGAAGTGTCTTCTTGGATTCCTCGAGTTTTTAGCCGTTTCATCACGAACGAACAATTTGAAATGCAGACAAAATGCAGTCCTCGCAACGACTCTCTTTTTTGCACACGACGGTGAGGTTCAGAGACCTTGACCCTTGACCTCGGCCACTGCCCACCCAGTGTGTTCCTCTCTCTCAGGTCCCTGCCGACCTGGATCTAAACAGGGTAAAGTGAGTGTTATGTATTGCATTCAGGAGTTCCTCAGTGACCATGCTGATGTACTTGTAGAATTAGTAGATGTAGGTTCCAGGACATTGTAGGTCCTCTGTAGAAAAGTGTTTTTCTTCTCCACTTTATTCTCCTCAAGGCCCCCACCCCCAGCCTCCTCCATTCAGTGAAAGTGGATGTAATTTGAAGGTGAGACATGCAGGGTGGATTTTTCTCTTGGCATTGGTGATGGAGGGAGCGAGGGGTAGTGGCATCTTGAAAATGTTGCGGCTTCTCTCTCCCGTCTCCATCCACCTCTCTGTGTGCAGCCTCAACAACAACACCAGTCCAATGCAGTGTTCCTCTTTCAAATGTCTCAGTTAGCCTCTTTTCATCTTTTGATTTTTATACATTTTCATGTACCTTTGTAGTTATTGTGAATGTTTTGGGTTTTTGTTGTTTTTCACATATTCATTGTATTTTTTTTTTTTGGGAGTGAAGACAACCCCTATCATTTTCTAAACTTTGAATGAATTCTTTTTTTTTTTTTTGACATGATTTTTAATAACTCATTCCCTTGTCCATAGTGGTTTATAAAAAATATTACTGTCAGACACGTTTTATATGTCAATACAGACATGTTGGCCTTTTAAGCATTATTTGAATCCTCTTACAATGCACATGTGATTTCTTTTTGGAGCCATCCGTGTTTCCAAGCTGGAATGATTCTCAGAGCAGCTAGGTTTGACGTGTGGAGAACATTGCTTCCCTCCATTTTTGGAAATTGTGCATGATTAATCACACAGGCTTCTGAAGTTAAAGGGTAATGTCACCTACAAGACAAAAACTTGCAACATTTTTTCACTTTAAGTGTCTTCTAGTCATTCAGATAGTTTTGGGTTTATTCACCAGGTTTTAAAAGATCTGTCTTCCTTCACAATAAGTGAGGTGAATAGATTTGTGGTGTACAAATTACAAAAGAAAAAATATTTATGTGTCTGGAACAAAAGTTGACCTGGTTGTTTTCATCACTCCTTGCTGTGACTGTGTTCATGTTGGAACTACTTTCCAACAAAGCAATAGTCTGTATGAAAACAGCCCAAACTGCTTCAAACATTTGAAATGTAATTAACCAGTAGTCACCACCACACATGAAATTGAATCTTCGGAATCGTAAGCAGATAAAGCCATAAATGTGAGAATGGTTAGACACAAGTGAAAACATGTTGTTTTTCATGTTTATGAACTGACCCCTTAAACTAAAGAATCTCAGGGATATAAACTTTTATGTAACAAAAGCCTGAGTGATGCGACCTATCATTAAAAGAAAAATCCTCCTGAACTCCTGTGCCCCTCCAGAGAAACAGCCTTATATTAGATTATTTTTAAAATGGATATCTGCTGTCAGGTGTAAGAATGTACATAGCAAGGCCTTCGCTTAAGAGCTGCCGTTTGCACTGATGCTTAACAATCCCACGCTGTACAGTCTGGGAAATGTAGGATAGGAACTGTAGAGGCTAAAGGTTCAGGGTGGCCAACAACAAAGTCATGTCATCTCAAAATAACTCCAGGAATGCACTGAACATCACAGGCTGCTGAGATCTGACAGTGGAAGAGGATCTGAAGGCGGATTTTTCCTTTAATGTAGTAACAAATAATATCAATACTGGCCTCTGCTCATCAACGAGAAATAAAACCTGACCGCGGCGGCCTTACTGCTGCCGCTCTGACTTCCTAACTGTCATATTTTGATGTCCTGAAGTGTTCTTTTTATTTTCTGTATTTGTATTTTTTTGCAGACAAGGGATATGTCATTTGCAATTTCTGTACTGAAACTACCTCTTTATTTGTCATCATGTTGCTTACTTTCAAATAGATTTTGTTGTCTTATTTATTGGTTTCATTGCACCAATGTTCTGTTATTTTGTGTCTCTTTTTCACTCAGTGACCTCTCAGTGACACTTTTAATAAGTGCTGATACCTGTTTTCTGTTTTTTTATGCATAAACATAATCCTCTCTACCTCAGACTTGCTTGCTGTCAGCAGCTTTAGTGATCTCTAACCTCAGTTTGGCGTGTAACATACTTTACAGCCACACTTAATGTCTCGTTTCAGGGATCCTCTTCCTCCTTTTTTCTTTTGTTTCGTGTTAAATTAGTGTCAGCTTTCATTTTTCTTCTGCCCTGTTATCGCTGATCCAATACCAAAGATGAAAGAATGTCAATGACAGCGTGATGTGAATGTCAGCGTACTGATTAAGCATTCACGTGATGCATTCTTGCTACAGTTAACCAGTGCTTTATTTTCCTGTGTTGACCTTTTTGGAATACGTCGTATTATCTTGTGAATGGCTGTTTGCTGTGTACACTATATTCGCCACATCAAGATATGCCAGTGTGTGTTTTTTTTCATTGTGCTCCACAATTGTTGTTCATTGGTAACGTGATAACAGTTGAACTGCTGTACTCCGTCACTGCAGCTTGTGATCGATCATCAATTGGAGAATGTAATTGTAGTCAGACTGACTTATCTTTGTGTTTACATACTTTTGCTCCCTCATGTGACCCTGGCGCTGTGGCACGCGACCACAGGCAGAGCAGAGCAGAGCAGTGTTATCTCTGGGGTTGGACTCACATGGCTTTTGAATAGAGCTGCCAGCCATACTTATCCATATAGAAGATTACACCCAACAATAAGAGACATCTGAGAAACTGTCCTGCCTTCAAATTTACGTTCCTATGTCCATACTTTTTGACATAATTGAGATCACTTATGAAAAAATTTGACTTATTTGCCGGGCTTCCTGAGTCCACAGTTAAATCACCTTCTTTGGAGTTAAAGAGCAGATCTAACAATCAGCTAATCACCCAAAATGTTGACTTTAGGATTCTTTAATTCTGTATCAAAGGCCAGTGCAGGCAAAGTATGTTTGTCCAACCCTAGTGCTGCAAGACTGTTAGAATCCCAGAAAGTTGAGATCTGGAGCACTCGGTTATAATAAGGGCATTTAATAAAGATGAATCATTACTTACTACAGCTGTGGGCTCCAGATCTCACTGTGTCCTGTCTGCTGAGACACCAGTTTGAGCTTTAACTTGCCTGATGCATGGAGATTCCCTCACCACTGTTTAAATCCTGTTGTACAGGCGCACAAGATAAGAAGAGTTTAGGGGAAGTAAGAGTCAAAGAAATCTTGACATATCTCAGGGAAGAAATAGATTTACACACTGACATCACCAGTGAACAGACAAAATTGAAATGCCTTTATGTTTTCTCTTCAGAAATCTCTTGTCTGCTCTTGTTACTTTAACTACCTGTGAAGAATGTGATCCATTACGTGTTAAAAAGCATGTTTAGAATGTGTTAGGACTTGAAACCAAATAAATGTGAACTTTATGCAAGTGTACACAGATTGTCTGCTATTTTTCTGCCCCTCTTTGACTTTTCTGTCGAAGCCTAGGAGATCATAGAAGGCGATGTGACGATAGTCTATTCAGGCAGTGACGCTGAGTAGGCAGAGGGTACAGAGCTTAAAGCTGTGTGGAATGGAGTTTGGATGTGTTTGTCCTTGACCCGTTGCTCAGCGTACTCAAATGTGTTTTTGAGATACTGTCATTAAAGATAAACACAAAAAGTGTGTTTCCGCCTGTTGGTCAGTGATGTGTTCTCAACTCGCCAAATCAGCTCATTTGCTTGTCATGGTAACAGGTGAAAATAATGTTCTCTACCTCGATTGGTCAGTGCTGAGAGACTGTTTCTAATTTATCTAGTACAATGTCTTGGCAACTGATGTATGATAAAATGCAAACAATACACACATAACTGGAACAGTTTGGTTGAAGAAATGAATTCTGCATATGAATTGCTAAATGTTAAATACAAGAAGTGCATGAGAGGTGCTGGAGGAAGCCTTTCCTGACAAATATAACAATGATCAGAATTTTAGGGCCTGTGTCAAGAGCAAACATCCTCCTCAGTAGGCTAAGTGCAAGAGAAATGTTACAAATTAAAAATATCTCTTCGGTTAAAAAACTAATATCACAGAAACCACATAAACATCTACAAACTTTCCACTGTTTGTAGATGTGAACAGGCTGCTTTAAATGGCAGATTGAAAGTAATGGGTAAGAGTATCAGATGGTTTTCACTCACAGTGCAGGCTCAAGGCTAGGACTTATTAATGCTCCCTTAACAGACTGAAAAGGGGAAATAAGAGCAGAAATGCTGAGTCAGGGAAGGTGATGGGATCCTGCTGAAGGTACTTTAAATCTTGCAGGTTACTCTCAGTACCCAATATCTCCGTTTCTATGTGAATTTCAGTGAGTGATCCCTTCTCCTGCTCAGGACATAAATAAAATTGCAGCAAATGAATGTATAAACTAATGGAAGAGCAACTCCTTGAATGAACAAGTTAAAGTAGATTCATCAGTGCAAATTATTGCCAACTTATCGCAAAGCTCATAATCCATAAAGACAATTTGGAAATAAAAATGGATAATGGATAATGGATGGCATGTTAACAACAGAAATAAGTAACACTGAGATAACAAAAGAAACTCTACGTTTTGGAAAAGTGAAAGTAGAGAATAAAGAACAGTTACAAAGTCTTGGACACGACTCATCTTGTCTGGAAATACATTTTAGAAGCCAAATCTATCCTAACTTTGTCCTGCATTAGAGCTTTTCCAGCAGCAACATCTCCCATTGTTGACTAAACTGCTCATATTGTTAACCTTCCCTTCATAAGGAGCACCTAATGATCACCACAATGATCATTATAGGAAACGAAAGCCTGAATGAACCTGTTAGTTATTTATTTATTATGATTATTCGTCATCATTATTAGCATTATTTAAGTTATATTTATATTGTATTAAGAGATATTTCAATTCAAGCATTGGAATTACATTGGAATTACATTTAGACTGTAAAAGATGACTTTCAAAAATGAGCTCAACAAAACATCTTGAATCCTGTCCCAGAGCCACCATGTTCTTCACAACTGGCTTAGTGGATACTGGCAGATACCCATGGATCCTGACAGCAAAGCAAAAGCTTCCTTTAGCCCGTCACTCTGGATGTATCATGTCGGTGTCACCTTTTACAGACTGACATAGAAAGGCTTAGATAACCTGCAGGGAGAAATCTGTTAAGTCAATCTAGATGAGATGACTGTCATTTCCAATGTCAGTGATGGATTGACTCTGCAAAGCCAATTTGGCGGTTCATTTTAAGATGTCAGGACTTTGTTAGCAAGAAATTAGATTTCCTTGACACTTTGTCTGTGGTAAAGGAGTCTGTGCTGATCCTGACAAAGCTATTACTATTATTAAGATGTCAATAGCTACCGACTACTCGGTTCTATCCAGTCTTGATGAATCTCAAAGAGACTTTATGAGAAGTACAGCTCTTGAATGACCCACAGAAGAAAGAAATGTCCGGCACATAACACTTTTGACACTGCGGTCTTTGTTACATTAATTATTGAGCTTCAGAGGTGCTGGCAGCTGGATTTAGTTCAACTTCAGATGGACCCGGGTTAGCTGTTTTCCAAGCTATTGCTAAACCTTCTCATCAGACTCTTGGAAAGACGGCAAATGAGTGTATTTCCAAAACATTGAGCCATATTCTGTTCAATTTGTTCAGCTTTTACTGTGCAAGACTGCCAACCAGTTTAGGAAAATGAATAATTTACACAGATGTATTTAAACAAAAAATATTATAGAAAAATAATATTTCTGTTGTTGAAAAAACACAAACAATACTCAAAAGTACTATATTTCTTCTTACCTTTGCTTCACAACTGTAAACTAAAGTAACAATCTGATGTAAAAAAAAAATCATGTAAGACCAAACTGACACAAAAAAAAAAAAGTCCACCTACACAAATATCTCACACAGATTAAAAAGAGTAACCAACACAAGTGAGCTGATCAGAAACATCAACTGTTCCAAGCAGACTAAATCCATTAAGCTTCATAAGTCCAGTGTCGACATATTTTTGGAGGAGGGGCTGACCTCTATACTGTGACAGGGCCACAGACAGGAAGCTGTACTGCCTGTATTCCTGCTACTGCACAGAGACATGCACGATATCATCCTCATCATCTGACTTTGTCAGGAAAGAAGCAGATTTCTCAAACTGTCGGAGGGTTCCTTTAATATGATGCTAACAGCTTTGCTAAAATTATACATCAGTCTGAGCCTAAAGAGTAACCGTCCATACACACACACACACACACACACACACGCACACACACACAGGTCATCATGTCAGTGAGTGATGATTGTCTGCGGGGCTGCTGATTGCATCATGAGTGCAGAGCAGGCCGGAGGTCCAGGAGGTATCACTTTATCTCCTCAAGGCTGACAGAGTGGCTTTTGACAGGCTGTCCTAACCCTTCCACCCCCCTAACAAGCTTCTAATCAGATCAGAGCCAGTCAAGGCTGCACATCCCCCTGGGCACAACAACACCACTGAGGTGGAGGTGGGGGGGCTCGGAGGATGGATTTCGTACACGGTTATATAAGAGTGCAGGACCCGAGCATCACTATCTTCTGGGAGATAGCCATCTCATAGCAGAACAGGCACGTTACTATCAGTGTGAAGGGTGTTTGCTTCCCTGATGTGTTGATTTTTCTGGTCTCACCTTGGCACAAAGTATCAGACGCTGCCCTTCACAAATGCCAACCTCTGCGTGTTATCAGTATCTAAAGTCCAACATCCTCTTTCTCTCTGATAAAACATGAAGATGTTTCGTGCACAGTGATACGAGTCGAACTGAACCTCAAACCTGCAGTGGGACCACTGCTTTGATCACAGTCATGGTTGTTGTGTAAATACAAATGTGAGTAGTCAGTGTGGTGGTGTTCTATGTGTGAGGTACCAAATCCAACAGAATCCACAAAAACACATTTCTCATTGTGTTTGACTCATTAAAGAGTTTAGATGAGCAAAGTCACTTTACTGACGAAGTTTTTTAATTCCAAATTCTCATACATAAATGTTGTTGGGACTGATGCTATTTTACAAGATGTTATTTTCTAATACCTCACAAGAAAAAAAACAAAAACATCAGAAGAGTGATGCATATTTGAGACAGTGCTGTAGGTCAATGCCTACATCACTGGAAACCTTTATCTTTTTAGCTGTTCGAAAAAAAAAGGATGTTTTGAGGCCTTTTCCTTAGTTAGCTATAGAGAGGAGAAAAAGTAATGTAATTGATTAAATGAGTGAATGAAAGAATCATCACACCTTAAAGGTTAAATGACAGATTTGACAGTTCTATTTTGTTTGCATTTATATCGATGACACCAGTATTGACATGTCTATAAAGTTTCATAAATCTGGACCCTGGGGATTTCTGAATGTTGACTTACTAATTTGTTAATCATCACATCCTTTCAATTACTCAGCCTCACTAAAAGCCTGCATCCTCACACATCACTGCATAGAAAAGCACTGCTTGTAAAAGCAGCTTGGCTACTATTTAAAAATATTTTCTGACCATCAACAATTAGCTCACCCTGGTGACTGCTAGCATCTTCTTATGTCTAGTGTTTAGTAGTTTGATCATGAGTTTTCGGTCTTCATCATGAATGGGTATTAATTGTTGTTGTTTAGACTTCCATGGTTTTGAACCTCTCTGTTTGTGTTGTCTCCACTCATCCCCTTTATGGTCATGAATGTTGTTCACTTCACTAAAACGTTATTGTTAATAGGTTTTTATAGCATTTTTTTCTATTAGAGAGAAGTTTTGTCATGTTTACAAGAGAGATACGAGGGAGACTTTAACTAAGAAACCTAATGAAAACTAATGTTAGTTGTTAAAGTGATGAATACCATTAGGAATTCACCATTTTTTCATAGCAACATAGCAACATATCAACGCAAAACTAGAGGCCATCATCACAACGTAAAACAACACATTGATTACTCCCTTTCATTTTTTTCCATCAAATTATTAGACATCTGTAAGCTGTAATATTAACCTACCCCTCAAAGCATAGTGTGTTTTCATACTGATCACAGTAGTCAGTGCATTCAGGTCATTTCAGCACACTCTGAAAACCAACTTACTGTTAGGGGGTTTACAGTTGTGTAGTGATGCTAGTGATTTGATGACTGACTGTGTGTGTAATAAAGGACATGTGGAGGTGTAGCATCAGGCCAATACAATCCTTAAAGGCGCCCCTTTAGCAGAGCAGCACCTACACACAGCGAGGCAACGCAGTGGTCTGCCTGAGTTCCAGAGCTATCACTGCTATCAGTCACTAATACAAGCTGACACACACCACCCCAGCTTTCTCCGTCTGATTCCCTTTAAGCTCTTGCTGCTGTTGTTGTAAAGTATTCACTCACATTGAGCTGACTCATATCACAGTTTGTGACACGTCAGACCATTAGACAGACTACGTGTTCTGTGTAAAGGATTACGGTGGCTTTCACACAGAGGGAGAAAGCTGCTTTAAATAAAACCTTTTTATGATGAGAATATTTGTGACACTGAGGTTATGTTTCCTGGATTTTTCTGTGAATCGGGATGTTTTAAGCAAAGAAGAGTTTACATTCCACAATGAAGCTATTTTCAGTATTTTACAGTTCCAGCTACTTTTGAGCCAAATCAATGAGTGCATTACCTAAAAGCCTCAGAGTTTCATGTTTGAAATGATCAATGAACATAAATAAAAAAAAGTGTAATCCGACTTAGCAGACAGCTTATTGCTGCTGATTAAATTGATTGATTAAATCACCCCTTCTGTAACATCCATGTTTACTTATTTATTGTCTTCTGCAATATCAGAACATCATTGAACACCTCATCAAGTTTACCAAGTTTACAAAATTGCCTCTGCTCAAAATGAGTGTTGCATGCATTGTATCTCACAAACATAACATGGCCCCATGCTGCTTTAAATGACCTTTTTACAATAACATTTTGTGTTTTCCTCTGCACAGCATACGTACTGAGGATCTCTGTGTCAATACTGTTGCTTGTTATTTCAAATAATGACCTTGTGTCGGTTAAGGAAATGCTCTGCGTCACTCGTGTCTCACTAATGGAACAATTCTGACATCAAATATTGAGTTAGAAAAGATGAAATTCTTTTATGTTTTGTTAAGGAATGTACCATTTGGATTAGAGATGTAAATAATCTGTATTTTTGCCTCCCAAATTTAATATAAATCCTAATACGCTTATACATGAGGTGGTAGTTCTGATTATTTATACAATATTTATGTAATAAAGATCCCCTGTTCCAAATGGCATCATTAATCTTGCATATTGCATATTTAGCCTGACAGTATACTATGTTTCTAAATGAATTTATATGTATTAAATCAAATATCTATTTCAGTGTTTTTATCATGCAACACATAGCGTAGTACAGATATTATAACAAGCATTGCAACATAATGTATAGAGACAAACTGGAAAATGATCATGAAATAAAGACAAGCAAAACAAAAACAATGAATAAATAATTAAAGAAATGTATTTAATGTTTTTTTTTTAGGGCTGCCAACTAGAAATGAGGCAGAGAAGCGTTCAGCAAAGGTTTATCCCAGCTTATCTTTTTCCCAGTTTAGATTTTTCCAGATTAGAGTTGCAGTTCATTAAAACAGATCCAGTATCATGACTATTTTTTTCTTTTTTTCTTCTTTGTATTAGATTTGTGGTTTTAGGTTGCACCAAAACTGTCAGTCCAGGAACGTTGTAGTTTGGGGCAGAGTATGAGAGAGATGCTTCAGCTGGATAATATTTATCACATGTAGGTGAGACAGATAATGTTGAACCATTACATTTTATTTAACCTCACATTCTTGAATAGTGCATGGTGAATGATGTGATTAGAAATGTGATTTCTGGGAGATAAATAGCAGGTTCTGAACCTCTCTGTCTTTAATCACTCAGCACACTCTGCTGTTTAATGATTATTTGAATTTCATCACATCAAATAATAAGATGTTTCAGAACTCCATCAACAATGTACTCTGCAGATGGGGAGTTCAGGGTATTAACAACCCCCCCTCCCCAATCGTAGGTTTGGGCCTACTGTATTTACGTCAGTCAGGACACATGTCAAGGCTGGAACTGGCTGTGCGGCTCGGCCTGAACTCTGAAACTCTTCCACTGTGGCTTCTCCTGGCTCGCGTTAGTAGAGCGCGTGCTCCACCGCTCTCCTGAAGCGTGCCTTCACCAGGTGTGGTCCACCTCCCTCCACACTCCCCTGCCTCCTCCTCCCCTCCTCCATCCCCTCTCCCTCTCATCTTGTTCCCCTTGACCCTGACTCACCGTGACCTCGGCGCTGATAAGGGGAGAACAGCCGCGCCATTCCTCACCCCTCGCCAACTGACACACTTCCAGAGGGGGATAACCTTGTTCCCTCACATTTTTCTAATGTCTCTGCTGCCATTTCCTCTGTGCTCCTGAAAAGTGCTCTCTCCCCCCACATCTTTATGTCTCCTTCCACTCAGTTTTATGACCGGTCCATGACATTGCCATACAAATAAATGTCCACTTAGCAATTCACATCAGATATCCAGCACATACAAGGCTTTGTATTTACTCTTTTAATCCTTAGAAATATTGGGCTATTTAGGCCGTTGTACTTAATTTAGCTTTTAAAACATGTTTACCATGCCGATGTTTGATATCTTTATTTTCAGTGTGACAGTATCTATATAAATGGCCTTATATTTTATATTTTCACTTGGACATAGTGTAGTGGAACAACTGACTGACTTACAAATAAAAGGAGGTACTATGAATACTACAGGTCAAAGGTTTGGAAGCAAGATCAAATTTGTATTAAAAAAATATCACAGTTTCATTGGTATAATTTGCAACAAAATAAACATTATTATTATATAAAGTCTAACTATCAGAAGACATTTTTACTATATTTATAATTATATATTATATTTATAATGATATAATTATATAATCATCAGGTGTTTCTTTCAAAGTTTCTTCAAAGTCAAACGAGGCATTCGTTCCACAAGTTTTTTAAGGTTTGTGACAGGAATTGCATTCCAAGCTTTTTTATGTTCATTAGTAAGAGACTGCTGATTTGTGAGATGCACTTTTCTCACTGATCCAAATCATCCCACACAAGCTCAACTGGAGAGACATCTGGAGACTGAGGAGGCCAAAACATCTTCTGGAGAACACCTTCCTCTCCTTTTTTGTCTAGGTAACATCAATAGTTAAAGGTAAACTGAGGAAACTGTGCATATTAATGAAAGCAAAGTCTAATAATGTAGTAAATACATTCCAATATATATATATGTAACTATACATGTAACTCATGCTGGATTTTAAGAAAGGCATTGTGAACAGAAATTTGAAGTTGATTGGCTTCTATTGGCCTTGCTTCCAAACGTGTACATCTGAAAAAAAGTGTGCTGGCTCTGCATTTAAAAATGTGAACAATGCAGATTAAAAATACAATGTATGCATCAATCCAACACCGTGTCAAGCAGCATTTAGTGGAACAGTAGAAAGACCTGTGGGCTGTGTCATTTACAGTGGATGTTATTTTTGTTTACAACTGTAATGAAGATCCTTTTCACTACGACTATGTGTGATAATTGGATCAATCACAGATAAAAGGAATGACTGTCAGGACCACATGGTCAAATGTTTTTTTTTTGTGAAACAAAATGTCAGTGATGTCTTATCTGTGGGTGAAATAAAAACCTTGATTGGTCTGCACCTGACCTCAGCCTCAAGCCTCCTGTTTAAGTCCAGCCGCTACACGGTCATCCTAACAGCAACAATAGGATGATAGGATGATACAGAGTCTGAAATGCAGGACAAAAACTATTTAAAAAACTATTGTTACACACTCACACCAAAGCACACTGACTGGATTTTACAGACTGAAATGTAACTTTTGGCACATGAGATTCTTCTGCAGTAGCTGTATTCTGAACAGGCATTCAGCCATTTATACTCTCAATTATACTCTCCTATTTGAAAGACATAGGTACTGACTGTGCTATTACTAAATGATGTCCTTACTGTGCTTATGAATGTACTCACTGACATAATAACTGGGGGGGCAACTGGACCGACACATGCCCCCTGACCGCGCTGTATTTATTTGATGAGTAAATCTTAATTGGAATCGTCAAGAAAAAAAGATTCAATTCATTTGGATTTGGTCCATGTTTTGCCACTGTGTTGTAAGTAAATGCATTCAGAACTGCTGTTCTCTCCTCACTGTTGTGCTCGTTCTTCAGTCTGATTTCTGTGGTTTTATAAAGGCCTCTTTTATGACAGCTAATTACCAACCAGCCTGCTGTGGCCTTGAAAATGAATGTGATTCTGGCTTAAATCTACACTTCAACATCTGGTGTCCACATAATAAAATCTCCCAGCACCCCGCTCATAGTGCAATAAATTCATGTTCAACATAAATAGTGATAAGACTGGCAATTATCTAGTGAGGAAAAGAGATTTAAAGAAACCAAAAAGGGTCCGTTTTGTTTCCCATTTTCAGCTGTGATGAAATGTATGCAAAAACTTTTAAGATCTCTCTCCAAAGTCTCAGAGAAGAGTCTGGGTCAAGGCTTATTTGAAGGGAGTTTGGATAGAGTGCTTGGCATGGTTAACAGCAATATTTGCCATGTAAGAGGTCTGCAAACTTGTAATTTGTGTAAACAATAAAATGGAAAAGTGCTAAAAGAGGTGTGTGTAATGAAGTGTGTGTAACTTCATCTATCAAGATGATATTGACAAAACCCCCACAAAAGTTCAGGTGATATTCATCATTTTTTCCTTATTCTCAACAAATCAAATTAAAAGCCTCATGAAAATCATGTCCTACTGTCAAGTGCTGTGTGTGTAACAAAGCCTGATATATCTCATTCTTCTGTGTCATTGAGCTCCATCATCAGAAACACATCAGTGTTGTACAGTGTGACTGTTGGACATGTTCTTTCATTACACTGAACACAAATTCTGTAGTTTATGTAGACTCACACATACCTTCCTGCTGTCATATGTAGATTCATGTATTATTTCTTCCTGTGTTTTGCTGAAAGCCACAGCGACCAAGGGCTCCATCCATTAAACTAGAGTCACAACATGAAGCGTGGGTGCAAGGTTTTACACATGTAAGGTTAATAAAGTGCACATACACATTGATATTAACTGGCTGTAGACTGGAGAAAAAATACTTTCACACAAAGTTACTGGCAAACTTTTAAGGTGGTAAAATTTCTTGTGTATGTGTTACCTGCCTGCCAGTTAGCTGGTGACAAGCCTCTGCAGTTTGAGCAAACTGCTTCAACATGTGGGAAATATCATGCACATGGACTTTGTGCACATGCATCATTTAAACCTGATTTATGAGATTACTGAGACTTTGGAGGGCCTTTTAAAATATTTTGTTTACTCAGTAGACAAGGAGTTTAATTCTTGTCTACTGAGTAAACAAAATCTTAACAAAACTGATTCCACCTTTTCATATAATTTAGACTATTGCCATACACTCTCAAAATGAGCATCAACAAGAGGAGGTACTTATTTGAAATACATGAAATTGAAATTAATTAATTAAAATGTAACCTGGGGGTTTTATTTGGCCATTTTACATATTTATTTACTTTTACGAGTTTTAATCAATTGCATTTCTGATTCTATATTCTATGTCACTGTTATTTATAGGGGTATAATGAAAGTATGACATGGTAGACTCACTGGCTAAATATAATGCAGTCATGTAGTTGCATTTCACTGCACAGCAGTTTTGTGAATAAACTCCCTTTAAATGAGGGTCACACAATAAATTGTCTGAAGTAAACAAGAGATTTGTTCTTTTTGCTTGCATCAAAAGTTACAGTAATTCACTCATCAGTTCCTTCATAATCTATTTGTTTCCAGGCGCTGAGCACAGATGTACGGTTTCACATGTGAAATCATGCAAACCAAGTGGTGCATTCAAGAGCTGCTGCCCACTGTGATGGATTACTACACAGGGGATATATTTAAGAGCGAGCAAGGTTGCAATTGAATTTAGCCTTAACTAACAAAGTTTTCCTATTGTTAACTGAACACAAAAGACAAGTTCTGAAAGGAGCACCGTCAAGAATAGGGGCTGTTCAAATTCAGTAACCTTGTCAAGGGCAAGAAGAGGTGGCGATTTATTATGTACTCCCCTCCTCACACCCCCGCATCCTCACCCCCCATTCAGCTCTTATAAGTGCCTTGTGTCGTTCAGCATACACTGCAAAAATGATGTTTTTGTGCAGTTATTCATTTGGTACTCACTGTCATGATAATGACTTTCTTACAGAATATTGAAAAACAGCTTTAAAATGTTGTTTGCCATGAACTTATTAAAGAATGTCTACCTATTGGTTGTCCCCCAGATACCTACACCACATTCACAAAATGTAGCCTTTGCCCATGCCCTCCACAAGGACACACAGAGGAGTTGTCTTTCCAGACGCTCCTATGGACGGGACAACATCATTTGTTTGTGCCATCCAAAACATCACTGCTGATGACATGACAGTGCTGTAGTTAAGGTTTGGTCAGAGAAAGATCAAGTTTGAAAAGAAGTTGTTAAAAAAACAACGTTGGCGGTTGGATGGAAACAGGAAGCGAACATCACTTTCCTGTGTTTAAGGCTGACATTTTGTTATTCATGCAAACCAACTTCCTCCCTCCATGGACTTTATGGCTCCATGATGATGTCATCTGACTTCCTCATGATTCCTGCTGCTGCTAGAGAGATTTGCCCCTTTAATGTACACGACTTCCTTTTTTAGGAACTGGCAGAGTGATGCTGTAGTTTTTCACGGGAGGACTGTCTCCCCATTTCACAAATGATTGTTGCACAAAGGTTACAGCAAAAAACAGATCATATAGACCTCATGCATGGGTCGCAAATCTGATGTTTGTTTTGTTTTTTTTTAACTTGTCAAAAGAAAAGCAAAATGATTTTATGCATTGAAAGTTTTGTGAAACAAGTCTATGTTACAAATGGGTACAAGGAGGATAGGGGTTTTGTATGATCAGGTGCAGAGGGGTCCAGAGAGGGATCGCCTGGTTTATATGAGCCAGGGATGAAGCTGCAGCTGCTCCAGAGAGGCGCGCTGCTGAGGGTCTGCAGCGAGACACAGGCGTAACACGTCCCGGCAGCTTTGAGACAACTGCTC
>JBAJHX010000076.1:1771001-1794318 GCA_037176925.1 Amniataba percoides | reverse complement strand
TTATTATTATTATTATTATTATTATTATTATTATTATTATTATTATTATTATTATTATTATTATTATTATTATTCTTTTATTACATGTAGCTTTATGCAGTAGCCTATATGCAGTGTTATATCATATCCATCTGTATCCGGTAGCTGTGTTCGGCAGCAAGTCATCTTGAATTAAAATAACTTAAAGAACAAATGTTGGTCCTGTTGAGCTTCAGCTGTGTTCCAGCTCAAGACTGTTATTTTTGATAGTCTTTAAACACTTATTAATCCCGCTGACGGGTGTGCACTGTGACTCCTCCAGCTCTCCTGTCCAGGCATTTGCACGGAGGAGGCAGGGAGCATCCGTCACGTGACCCCGCGTCCGCCAATGGCGGCGGAGCAGTCGAACTTTGGCGATAAGGGAAGCGCAGTAAAGAGGAGCGGACTGAAGGAGTTTCACTGTGAGATCCTCAGTGCTCGTCATCACTGCTGCAGAGAGTGAGCGTCCGGATCTGTACCGCTGCTTTTGTGCTCCCTGGCTCTCCTCAGCAGCCCATGCCAGGCTGCAGCATCACCTACAGTCAGGTTTTCATCAGGCGACAATCAGCGGTGACTGGCGGCTGTTCAGATGTTGGGAGACAAGGCTCACGGTAAGTCTGTGCACTGCCCTGCAGCCTGCAAAACACACAGGATTGATTTATTTTTTTTCCCCCCAGCTGAACTATGAAAGAAATGTCTGAAATATCATAATAATTATCATAATCCTCAGGAAAATATTTTATATCTAAACACAGTTCAGTTGAATGGATAAAGAATGCAAATTAACTGAATCAGAAAACGAGAGGAAGACTCTCAAAAACATGTCAGAAGAAAACAAAGCAATTATAAATAGTAAAATGTTAGTGAAAATAACTTTGTCCTGCACGAAAAAAATAAAAGATAATAGGCTGCTTTAGAGTTAAAGTATGTAATAATGATTCAATTTAGAGTGTAGCTCAGTAACACTATTAATGAATGAATAATGAGTAATCATTCAGGGATGTTTAATCATAATACTAATAATAATCATGACAGTAATAATAATAATAACCTCTCAGACTGTGAATCCTTCTGTTTAATGCTGGTTAAGCAGTCAGCAGCTGGACACGGAGGAGCCGAGCCGAGCCAAGCCGGGCCGGGTTCAGGATTTAAGAATCGTTTGTCGCCGTCAGGCTAAAGCGACAGATCCACTCTTCTTCCACTTTTCTTTCACTCTTCTTCCACTCTTCTTCCACTCAGTCCTGATTTGAATACCGGAGTGTGTTCAGGCTTTTATTAACGGCTCACACTGATAAAACGGCTCAGAAGAGGGACAAATAAACCTCATGTCGATATTACTGCGAGCTTTTCATTTCCACCCATAATATCTGTATTTATTTATTTATTTATAGCTTTAACACGTTTATCAGCGGCTTTTAACGGGGCTTTTCTGAAGATTTGCTAAATTTGTCACCGGGATGAATAATTACACATTTCAATAATGTAGATCGACACGGAAAATATCAACACAGATTCAATGTATTTAAACTCAAATTCCTGTTTCTAAGTCAGGCCTCTGTTTTCGGGAACGAACTTGAGCTGTCATTTTTTTAATAATATATTATTATTATTTTTTTATTATGGGAAGCGTTTCTTTAATGTGAAATATAGCCTACAGAATATTCATTATATAAATGTGATAACTATGATATCGAATAAACTGATAAATAGAGAGATAAATGACCATTTTCGTAAAGGGTCTGTTTTATTTTACTTTATTTTAAAATGAATACCAGTGGAGGTGCCGTTAGAAAATGGTAATAGTTTTATTTTCTTGTTGCCTTTACTCATGTTTTTCTATCAGATTAAATTATAATTGAATGCGAAAAAAACTCGGCACTAATTAAACTGTTTCACATATTTATTCACGTTTATCTTGATTCATTACACTGAGTTTAGTTTCGAAGTAAAGTCATTTATCTAAAAACAGGCGGGACATTAAAATGTTTGTGTAAAACTCAGCCTCCCAACATCCTTCGCGCTCAGCTCGGCCCTCTGAAACGCCATCAGACACACAGGTGTGTGTGCTTTTTTAGTTTAGGACAGAAATTCACATTTGCATTGTACACTCAGTGAGCCGCGCGCGTGTGTGTGTGTGTGTGTGTGTCAGGTGTGACTCTGAAGGTGATGGAGTACACGTACGATGATGACCTGGAGGAGCTGTGTCCTGTGTGTGGAGACAAAGTATCCGGATACCACTACGGTCTGCTCACCTGCGAGAGCTGCAAGGTAACACACACGCACACACACACACACACACACACACACACACACACACGCATTATATGTGTTCATTATAATGAATTATTACATAAAGTGAAATTCTCCTGTAGTTATTAAAACTTTGTGGGATTTCTCTGTATTTTAAATGCATTTATTAAACTATGGAGGGAATAAAAGGCACCTCACGTCTCCTGTCTTCAGCTCAGACAGATCTCACGGCCCTGCGGAGGGTTAAATCTTCAGCCTGCTGTCTGCTCCGCCGCTTAATATAGGCCGTCTGTTTTTTTATTTTTTGCAGGGCTTCTTCAAGAGGACAGTGCAGAACAACAAGAGGTACACATGTGCGGAGAACCAGGAGTGTAAAATAGACAAAACCCAGAGGAAGAGGTGTCCTTTCTGTCGCTTTCAAAAGTGCCTCAGCGTCGGGATGCGGCTAGAAGGTACAGATGATCCCACAGCAGTTAGAATGCAGGATGGTAGTAATGAATGGTATTAATAATAATCATAACAACAACAATAGTAGTAGTAGTAGTAATAATAATAATAATAATAATAATAATAATAATAATAATATGTGGGAGACATGCAAACTGATATGATAAAAATGTAGTTATTTTTGTTACATATTTCTCTTAGTTTATTTTGTGGTATTTCATTCCCACAGTAATTCTAATAAATGGACTGTTGGCACTGTGTATTCATTTTTTTTTTAACTTACTCATGATTTTTATTATATGATTACCAGACTAAAGTCCTTTTAATTATTTCTTGATTTGTGGCCTCTCATCTTGTTTTCTATACACACTGGATGGGATTAATTCCCAGACAGACATGCAGGAAAGCACCTGCTTCCGTAGCAGAAAAAGGACACATTCTTGACTTACTGATAAAACTCCGGAGACTCCCCTGTTTTAAATCAAAAGCTCTATTTAGGCTACAAGAAGGAGTGCTGCACAGACTCTGGGGATTCTTCTCAGCCCTAAAAAGGGAAGCAAAAATGACCAACATGTCTGTTATTTGCTGTGTAGGAATAGAGGGGATGCTGGTGAAGGGTGACTTATGATTTTACTCTCTGCTGTTACAGTTCAGTGCTCATGAAGGATTTAAAAAGGCAATGGGGGAGAATTTGGAGTCATTCTTTCATTTGTAAATCTGTTTTTCACCTCTTGTCTCTTGTGTGACAGCGGTGCGCGCAGACCGCATGCGTGGGGGGAGGAATAAATTTGGGCCCATGTACAAGCGAGACAGGGCCTTGAAGCAGCAGAAGAAGGCTTTGATACGATCCAACGGGTTCAAGCTGGAGAGCGCAGCTCCTCCGCCAGCCTCTCCTCTGCAGACTGACTACGGCTTCACTGGCACCCTGCACAGCCTTCCCACCATCTCCAAAAGTCTGCTCCCCTCCACCCCGAGCTCCATCACCCCTACAGACTACGAGGCCAACCTATACGGACCCCCATCCCTGAGCATGGCCATGCAGTCCCACGTGCCCCTCACCACTCAGTACCAGTACGCAGCCTTCCCCGGCAGGGCGATTAAAGCTGAGTGTCCAGACTACACCAGCTCGCCCGAGTCTCTGACAGGATACCCCTACCCAGACATGTACCCCTCAACCTCTCCGCAGCCGCCCAGCCTGCCGCCTTTGGTGCTGGAGCTGCTGCGCTGCGATCCAGACGAGCTGGTGGTGCAGAATAAGATTGTTGCTCATCTGCAGCAGGAGCAGAGCGGCCGGGGCCGGCTGGACAAGCCCAGCACCTTCAGCCTCATGTGTCGCATGGCGGACCAGACTCTCTTCTCCATAGTGGAGTGGGCCCGGAGCTGCATCTTCTTCAAGGAGCTCAGGGTGAGTCTCAAAAGCTTTTATTCTGTCCTCATGCTCACACAGGCACACATGCACCCTCTCTAAATGCTTTATCACTGCACTCCACCATTTTCTTTAGCCTTTAAAAAATGTCTACATCCCAAAGTTTATAGACAGCTTTGTTCATTTTCATTAACCCTGGTTTATACAGATTCTACACAATCCATAAGTGTTTGTTTTATATCTTATCAAAAGGACAATTCTATTTTTGTGGCATAAAAATTAAATTCTATTCTTGTTAATTAAGAACCCTGAAACATGAATTCTCATGTGTGCCACGTGTGTATCTGTACCAGCATACACAAAAAATAATTAGTGAAATAATCACTTATCCATGCTGCATTTCAAAGAGAAGAAAGAGGGGGAAAAGGGTTGTTAAGGGTTGAACTGCTGCGTTGATGTACAACAGCAGCACAGGGACTGCAGGGACTCAGCCTCTTAATCACAATAAAATCATATATAATTATCAATAGCATAGCTACAAAGCATTTGCTTTGCTAAATGAAATTAGATAATAATTAGAAAAACTATTTCATTAATTCATTCAAAAGTCATTGCTTTTATTGTCACTGTTGAATTATGCACTATGCCAGAAAACACGTGTAGTGAGGCCTTTGGTGCCTTGCTAAAGGACACCATGGCAGTGCCCAGGAGGTGAACTGGCACCTCTCAAGCTACCAGTCCAGCCTGTATTAAGCTGTTCACGGGCTTAAATGCCCTCTCAGTTTGCATGAATGCATTCAGTGCTGATGAAGCTGACTCACAATTCACAGTGCGCAGTCCAGTACGACTGGACTCTCAGCCCTCTTTAGACACACAAACACACACTTGGCAACAGTGGATTTTTGTTTATGATGGAAATCAGTTAACAGAGATGCACCTAATTAGTCAAAGTAAATGATGATTGTGATGATTGCTTAAAATATGCCTTCATGGTGCATGGTTTGAACTAAAACATGGCTAAACACACACAAGCACTATTTACTCTATGAGACTCCAAAATGAAGTCACTGACTGTGACTGTACCCATATTAACTTATATACACACTAAGATTTTGATTAGAAATGTACAAAAAATCGTTAATGTAGTGGTCGTGCTCAGAGAATAGAAGAAGTGTGAGTGTGAGGTATTTTAGCAGCGTGGTGGAATACTTTAAGCTTCACAGTGGAGACAATTCCTGATTCATGTTGTGTGTATTTCTTCGGTTCTGTACACTAACCGTTCAGACCACACACACAGAAAACACACTCACACACACTTACTCACACACACACACACACACACACACCTCGTGGATAATGATTGGGCATACATCAGTGTCTCACTCCATCATCTCCTGCACTGTGATTGTCTTTGTGAGCTGTGCCACAGACACGCCGTAGGGTTGGACAGTTTTGATGATTTAGTGGCACAGTCAAATTGAAGTACCATATTGGAGAAATCAATATTGTTGTTGTGGTTAACTGTGCTGCTGCTGACAATGTTACTGAATACACCGGCTGCACCAAGTGAGAATGGAGGATTATAATTCTTTCCTGACAAATCAGGCCGCTTACACAACAATGAATAAAATACGACTTTCCCTCGTGAGTCGTGATATAATCTGTCTGTGCCGATAAACAAACATCTGTCAACAAGCCACGGTCAAAGTGATTCAACCAATTAAACTGTCTAACTAGCAACAAAAGGTTGATTCTGGCCTTGGTGAGATTTGGTAAGATTCCTTCTTGTTTTTTGATCAAATACACTTTACATACTCCGGTACATTAAGAGCAGGGCTGCTCCTTTCCTGCCTCACACTCATTCACTTGTTGACATTCATTCCTGGGACTGCCGCTGGCTTGGACAGGCTCACTAATTGCCATATGTTAGCAGGACCCCTTAGCACCTCGTTATTCACTTGGCTTGAAATCACCAGCAGGACCCGATCAGCAGGGATGGATCACTTATCAATGTTTCAGATTCCTGCAACATGAGTAAGGCTCTTTCTGTTTGGATTCTCTGTTTGCACCAAAGAGCCAACAGAGAGATGCAGATGTGCCTGCTCAAATGACAACACAGCGGGTGTTGGGTGTTTGGCTTATGCTTCGGGGAAACTGGCAGAATGCACAGCGTATCACAAATCTCCTAATCCTCCATACCTGGCAGGGATGTAAATGACTTTAGTTTGGATTGGCTTTTCTGTTTAAAAACAGTCAACAAGTCAACAAATTATAGGCTA
Organism: Amniataba percoides; assembly: GCA_037176925.1. NCBI lineage: Eukaryota > Metazoa > Chordata > Actinopteri > Centrarchiformes > Terapontidae > Amniataba > Amniataba percoides. The sequence continues at coordinate 1,787,958 of JBAJHX010000076.1, read as the reverse complement.
GAGTAGACCCAAATCACAAAAAAATAAGATTAAACTAAATTTAATACGAAATGAAAGAACACTGATTTTCTCACACACCTTTAGTAGCAGTTGTTGAATGCTGCTGTTTATTCATTTAGGTTGTCAGTGATCTGCCTTTGTGATTTCTGCCTGCACCTCAGTATCACACAGGTGAATGAAATACACTTTGTGACATTATAACATTTAAATAGCATAATCTGATAGTGGTTAGTTTCTCTCTTTCAGTACAATGAAATAGAATGAATATTGGTGATACAAATTCTAAAGATGCAGAAATTTCAGAGATAATTTCTGGGTAAATAAAGCAAAAGTCTATTGTGGTAAAAACAGCAGCCGTCATCTGTGTGAAAATTGTTTTACAATTTTCATTCACATAACACCACTAATGCAGTGATGTAATCTGATATCTGCGCATGCTGGCATTTTGTGATGTACAACTGATTTCACGACATTTAATCAGCAGGTTCTCTCTGAGAATCTCCAGAGGGATTCGTGTTTTTTGTTGTTACTTTGTACACTCCTTGTCTCTCAAACAAAGACCATACTGTGTTGCTGATGACATTTGCTGAATATTCTCAGAGTAACAGCAACAAGGTGTCTTAATACTGCCTGTGTCAGAAGGATACTTTGCTTCTCTCCGTCGCTGGTACAGGAGAGGAGCTCAGAGATGTTGAACATACTTTATGTATATACATTTTTAATATACATGTTTCACATAAAATACATAAAAAGAATGCTTACTTACTGACAGCCTTCACTAAGCACTGTGAGATATTTGATGCACACAGGTGACCATTTTGTGTGATGGACATGTAAAAACAATTGTATATTAGCTAGGGGGAAAACATTTATAATTCTTATGATCCAGAAAATAAATATCTAAACCAAATGTTGGTTCATCACTTCAGAGACAGGAAAATCTTTGTCGTATTTTCTTCTCTCATTTCAAGAGAAAGTGATCCTTGCATTTCTATTAATAAACAAATCCTCTGATGGGAAAATGGCAGGATGTGGCAGAAAAAATTCACATTGTAGTTGAGAATTTCATTTCTTTTTTGTAATTCTTGTGCAGTGTCTGTTCAGAACGGGCCGCTTGTTTGGCCTCCGGTATTGTTCCTTGCAGATTTCTTGAGAGCTGCTTATCCAAACAACTTCATGTTGAGCACTGCACTTTTACGGGTCCCTTCATTTTACTTTACAATTCATTATTTACAATAAGAATTGTGCAGCCTTACTTTGCCTCATCAGGACATTTTTATGTACATTGTACAGCCAACATGGACGGTGGGAACGAAACGGTGCATATTTTGCCAAAAAAAAAGCCTTGCAGAGAAAGCACTATTTTCCTGGACTGGATAATTACATTCCATGCAGATGATAACGGGGAAATGCCGGCTCTCCGCTGCAGCTCGGCACTGCGCTCGTCTACATTGTTATAAAATTGTGAGCAGAATGGAAGCTATTGATTGCTGCAGTTCCCCAGAGGTGGCCTTTGTCCTGTCTTGTGTTTGACCTTCACCTGTTGAACACAGGCAGCAGATGGGAGACAGTCAGTTTAAAAGTAACATGTCTTAGAAGATTTTGGAGAGTTTTGCTCAAAAATAGATATCTACTCTGAGCTACAAAATACAGATTGGGTATTTTGAATTGGAGGAACTGTTAAAAGACTGCATTTGTTAATGGACTCAGGGCAAACTTACCAAAAAGACATATTAAATAATTATCTTCAGGTGGTGAAATATTCATCTTTTCAAAGTTTTCAGCTTTTTGGAAAATATGTAACAGTGTCATTCTAACATTATAGCCTGTGAAGATAAATATCTTATCATCTTAGGGAGGTGCATCACTCTCAAATTCCTGCTGCTCAAACTAACAGGTTTGTTGATGTGCCGCACAGCTTAAGTTTGGTTTGAGTTTGTCTATGTGATGGCAAGTTTTCCTATAGCTTGTCCTTACACATTTGGCCATTGCTATGCAAAGATTTTTCTTTAATATGTGCTATTACTTGACCAAATACTAAACACGGCAACTTTTCCCTCCAGGCTGAAGACTCACTGCAACACACTGAACATTAGTCCCACTGGCAGCAAGGAGTCAGTCAACTGTTATTGATAATTCAGCCACTCAATGTGCATATATAACCAATCATTTCTTAGGATATAATAACTTATCTGACTGAGGAGCATGACGGGCATATAAACATATTTCATCAGATACTGCATTTCCATTGAAATACACTATCTGTATTAATCCGGACTCGGTGGATTTAAATAGTTGTTGCTGGTCTCACTGCGGGGAGGGTTTACTTTTTTTTTGTTACTTTGTTTTTACCAGCATTGATTTTTGAAGGTTTAGAGTGATGTAACATATTTGTGCCAAAATTGCCAATGCCAGACTTTCCTGCTGAAAATGTAAGATATTAACATCAGCCTCTAATAGTTGTATTCATCAACCATCTGTGGATGAGAGTGGATTGGAGCACTCAGAAACAGGAACAACAAAGGAAACTAAATGTGGCAGTGTGTTTTTTTTATTCCCTACTGTGCTGATTGGTCTAATATGTCTATGTGCACTGCATTTTAAAAGCCTAAACTCATACCGGATAAAATAATAAGTAAATGGAGGGAATTTTTTAAAAACCTTTAAAAAACACTTTTCGATGCTTACTTTACTCTCTGCTTTTATCACAGCCACCTCTGCTCTGCTGCATCATGTTTGTGAGGTCGTCCAAACAACTTCAGAAACACATTTCATGATCTTTCTCAGGTAGCTCTTCCACAGTTACTTTTCATCTCTGAACCAGGATTACGATGCCCACTTTTTTTCTGTGACAATCCCAGAGATTTCCCTTCATGGCTGGGAGATGAAATGTGGCTCTTAGATGTAAAACATTACCCTGGACAGGAATATAACCTGGTATATCCATCCACTCTCTAACATAACGGATAGAAACATAGAGAATCTATGTGGGATATAAAATAAAGCCCTCCTCACCACATTCAGCCCGTTCGAGAGTTCTTTCAGTGATTTTGGCTGCAGCTGAGTGTCCAAGTCTTTTTGGAGAGGAAGCGCAGGAGGTCGCGGAGACCTCTTGCTTCCTTAACCCCCTCCTTTATCAGTGTACACCCAGACCCCCACCACTGCCCCAGTCCAGATGAGTGTGTGGCCAACAAAATTGGACCCTCTCCTCCGTGACTGATATATAGTTTCATTCAGATGGACAGTAATTCTGTCAGCTCTGTGTCAGATAAATGTGTGTTTGGACCTATTAGCAGCTGCGGCTGCAGAATTACTGACTGCCGTGTCCTTCGGTTTACAGACAATATTGCAGTGAGGAGGGGGCTCAATCTGAAAACGCATACACCCATCCCCCAGAGCAGAGCAGAGCAGAACAGATGTGAATGGGGGGGTGGGGGGTGGGGGGGGGGGTGTTGGGGGGGTTAGGGAGAGGTGAACAGGTTGAAGAGGTCTGAGACGATGCTCGGAAATACGCGACACAGAGAGCATATACACAAGATATTTTTCTGGGAAATTTGCCTCTGGTTTAATAGCATGACAGAAATGTTTACATCACATTTTTCACTTAAAGTCGGAGTCAGATTTAATGGCCGGGTAACTGTGCACATACAGTGGAAGGAATTCAGCCATGTGAGCTGTTTCCACAGACCATCAACACAGCACAACTTGATAGACAATACAATTGAAAAATACTTTGAAAAATAGGATATTGATTTTCTCCATACAATGTGACTATAGAGGCTGAGGGAGTGACCGAAGAATAATCAGGACTATTTACAGGTTTCAAAGAATATTGATCAGGATTTTTTGTGTTTAAACAATAAAGAAGGAAAAAAGCTACAGTGCATATATGTGTGAACGGAGTGAACCTTGGACTGCAGCCGTGCTGAAAGATAATGTTTTTGCCTTTCTGTGTGTGTGTTTCTGTTTCCTGGAGGTGGGAGATCAAATGAAGCTGCTCCATAATTGCTGGTCTGAACTTCTGGTCCTGGATCACATTTTCAGACAAGTGCAACATGGACAGGAAGACAGTATCCTGCTGGTGACCGGCCAGGAGGTAACAACTCCCTCACACGACTTCCCATCAGCCCAGTGCACAGTCTGCTTCATTCACAGGCACAGAACTTCATTCAAAATGTGCTTAAAGAGGGCTCCCCCAAACATCTTTGGACTGTAGGTGCAGTGTAGAGGCCAGTGTCTATTGGGTTTACTTGAGCTGTCAAATGAACCAAATGAATGAAAGACTTTGGAATAACTTCTAGGCCAATGTGAAGCCATTTGTGAAGTTAGAAGGTGGATGGCAGTTCTTATACTGTTATACTGAAGCCACCATTTACACCAAAACTCACTATATCTTCAAATGTGGTTCTTTTCATGCTAAAAATGTGCATACAGTGTATGTTTCCACCAGAACTCAGTGCTTTATCAGCCTCTGAAACAGATGAAAGTGAAATTCTTTTAGGCTGAGTAGCTCGGTAAGGCATGGTGACCCACCACACCTCATTCAGTGGAAGGAACTCTGGAATGCATCAAAATGAATATGTGGACAAAATCGAATGTGAGTGGTTTATGGGGAGACTCTGTAATATAAGAGGTTGTCTGACAGTGACTGACAGTGACTGTGCTATATGATAAACCACTGTATAGTATATCGGTTTTAAGCCAGTGCAGCCTTCCGAGAGCTTGTTAAATGCTTTGAATGAGGTAAATGTATCCCTGGAGACAATTATCTAATAATGTAATATTGAATTACTAATGACAACACAATTTTGTTGATGAAACACATTTATGTGTGCCTGACTAGCAAGGTTGGACTGAAATATGTGTTTATAATGTGTTTCGGGTTCAATATACTGACGAACATGAAAAAAATTGAATTAAATAAATGTTATATTACATACATACATTACATACATTATACAATATAATTGCATTTCCACACACTGTGATTATCTGCAGTTTTGAAGTGTGTTAAGAATTCATTCCTGGTAGGTGTATATATGTGACACTGGAATATATAGGCAGGGCGATACAGTACTCATCATCATATGTATTTTTATCTAAAACCATTAAAATGAGGGTTTTGCTTGAAAATGAAGTAGTCCTAATTCAAATCTGAGAGATATTATCTTACAATTAAAGAAGCACAATATATGTGACCTAAGTCAGTTTAAAGTACGTCATTTCAGTCTCTCATACAGGACTTGAATACTAACCTGTCTCTGTGTTTTCAGGTGGAGCTGTCGTTCATCCTGTCGCAGGCTGAGGCCACTCTGTCCAGTCTGGTCCAGAGAGGTCAGGAGCTGGCGGCGAGGCTGCGGGCGCTGCAGGTGGACCGCCGGGAGATCGCCTGTCTGAAATTCCTCCTCCTCTTCAACCCGAGTGAGTCATTCTCATGTTTGTCCTTCCTCACTGTGATGAAGACAGTGTGGCCAGACCTGAGGTGTTGAATATAAAATACTGTCACATCTAGTCAATCATCATCATCTTGCAAAAATGCTGTTATAAAATTAGCTTTCACCGTAGTTCATATCTGTCCTGTTTCATGTTTACCATAAGGTGATATCAGATTTGTTGAGCTCAGCCAGAAAAAATAACTATTACTATTTCACATACAGTATCTAGTATGTAGAACCTTTAATCATAAATATTTCAAGGAAGACTGTCATTTTTTGATTGACCTATCTGCAAATTAATGTTTTTAAAGACCTGAGCCTACACGTGAGCCTGCTTTCAGAAAATTAGGTGGTTTGATGCACAAATCCATCAACTTTGTGGGGCTGCAGGGCCATACTGATGCTGTCCTTTGGCGGAATTTGAATAGCAACACTGACATTTTAATGAAAATAATGTCACAATTGCAGATTATTTGCAGTACCTATTTATCAGTGAGGTTACAAGCATTTTTCAAACTGGCCTTTTTCCTTCCAATAAATTCACTTAATTAAATTTCTAGGGTTGACAAAAACCAACATTAACAAAGACATCCTCCTCCATTGTCCACTAATGGCATTCAAAAGAAGCGTAATGGATGGGTCTATCATTCGATGACAGAACTGACATTCATGTAGCGGCTTGTGCAGATGGAGAGAGCATAGACGTGGCTTGCCCAGATTCCCAGAAGTGTTTGCTGTTTAGTGCTGGCAAAGCAGGGAACAAAGAGCTTTTGAATGGTGAGAGCACTTGTCATAGGCAGAAAATATTTGCTGTCTTTGCCTGTGGCTTCTTTGCTTGCGCTCTCCCTCATCTCCAGAGTCAGGTTTTTCGGGGGTAATTTAATTGCCCTTAAGCAGTTTGAAAAGATGATTCAGAACATTGATTCAAAACATTTAATTACTGTGTGAATGGATTCTTCAAGATGGGCTCAGCTGATGCTGAATGCCGGTCCACTGAAGGGCTTGACTATTGTCTCACACACACAAACGCACACACACAGCCACCCACACGCCATGCACTCACCTTATTTCTTACACAAAGTATAGATACAGAATATAAAACCTAGTAACTAGCATTTATACCATAGATTAATGTGTTCTTTGCAATATTTACTGTTTATTTCTTCTATCGAAAATCCTTAGATAACATAGTAAAACATCTACATATGAGAACAAATGAAATAAATGGACATATTATCTCTTTAAACATTCAATAAAACATTATGACTAAAACTAGTTTCCATCCAAATTCCTTTCAGTATCTCACAGTCCTCACCGCATCTGGGAGACTAGGTTATTACTAAAATATAACATAAGTACTCCACTCAGTGATAAAGACTGTCAGATGCGGTTGAAAGCTCCAGTACATTTCACTGTAATAACCTTGTATAGTGGAAGAATACAGTCCCATGTCTCACATGGAAATTGAAAATTTGGAAAATATAAATGTGCTATTAAGCTAAATGGAAAGCACACTACATTAAACAGTACATGGACTATCTATGTTAAAATAATACATCATCTTGCTCTGCTCCTTTTCTGTGATGTGGATCTTTAACCCTTTAAATCCAATTTGGCCCTTTTATCTTCAACTAATTAAATTCAAGTTGTGAAAATATGCTCTCATTCTCCTTTTTACTGGCCCTGTCATGCACTGTATGGCATTGTACATTCTGTATCATCTTGTTCCAGCTCTCCATTGTAGATATTGTTCACACTCCAGGATTTTAGTGCTGCCTCAGTAACAAACAGAAATATTCAAGGTGTCTTGGGTGCCATTTTAAAGACATTTCTCCTTTCTCCTTCAGCCGTATTTGAAAATTCTGGCATCATCACTATAATTTAAAGTTCTGTGGGTTTGCATGCATGCTATGAGATTTAATTGCCTGTGTAATAACGTTTAAGTGGATATTAACTACTTCACCCATCACCTGATTCTGCCACACGTCAGGAAATTAAAATTTCCACTACTGAGTCATGATGCATGTTTATCATCTTTGAATGTGTGCAGATGTGAAGCTGCTGGAGGACCAAGCATTCGTGGAGGGCGTCCAGGAGCAGGTGAACGGGGCTCTGCTGGAGTACACCCTGTCCACCTACCCTCAGTTCCAGGAAAAGTTCAGCCAGCTGGTGGTGCGGCTGCCAGAGCTGCGCTCCCTCAGCACGCAGGCCGAGGACTACCTGTGCTACATGCATCTGAGCGGAGAGGTGCCCTGCAACAACCTGCTCATCGAGATGCTGCACGCCAAGCGAGCGTGTGTGTGAGGCACGCAGGATGCTCCACTGTCACGTGTTGTTTCTTTAGGTGAGACTGTTTGTGTGTGTGGGAGGGAAAGTGCGAGTGAGATGAAAAAAATCAAATCCAGATCATATTGGGTCATCTTTTGGGTGGGCTGGGTTTGGGGGCGCTGTTTGAGTTAGAGAGGAGAAAATGTTCTTTAGAGTTTGGAATTGTAAAGCTCCATCTGTACTCAAGGTAGTTTTAAGATTTTCAGTGTTAATGTTTTCATGTCCTGTAGAGCTACAGAAATGTGACCTTTATAAACTGGATTTTTTTACCCTGTTTTCACAAAACTTAAATTAGATCTGTCTGTAGTCACGCTACACCCTCTTTGACCAATTATCACAAGAATCCAACATGACCAACACGATTTTCTGCATCCCACAGAGCTGTCCAGCGAACATTTAGACTCAGAAGATGAAGCTCCAGCCTGTAACAGCGCTCATGAAAACATGACATGTCATGTCAAGATGACTGTTGAGCTGCTACCTGAATTATTTTGAAACATTCGTTTCTAAAGTTTTTCAGGTATCATTTTAAAGTAGTTTCCAAAGCCACCTGGATATGTCTGAGATCTGGTGCAGGGTAGACTGACGATGGGGCTGTTTGCATAGAAACATATGTTGAATGCTTGCTGGGAGATCTAATTGTTTATGACAGGTTTCATAGCATTTTTCCAGTTATCAAATTCTTGTGTTAAAATGTCTTTTTTTTTTTTTTTTAGATTTTCCCAGATTATTATCATTATCTTTTAGTTGAAGACAGACTTCAGGGTGACATGACACACTGTAGTCTTGTCAGACTAGACTAGCACTGCTCGTATCTCTGCACTTGTTCTTTTTGCCACCAACTTTACAAAAAAAAAACTAAATATGAAAGCTCTATAGGGTTCAATATAGTTTTGTTTTAATCTATTTAGATGTTAATATATTGATATATCAAAGCCAGACATGTTAAGAAAAACACATTTTATTCAGTTATTATCAAACCCTTACTGTGAAAACAGAACGTGAAAGGGAGGGAACGAGGGACACAGAGAGGAAAGAGGAGGAAAAAAGTAAATCAGAAAGAAAGAAAACTGTACACATCAATGCTTTGTTACTGAAAAAATACAAGGAAGGCAGAGAGAAGCAGAAAGATTGAAAGAGAGAAAAATGACACTGTGTAAATGATATGGGGGAGCTGAATGACAAAGACAGCATTTTTCTTACTTTAAGTAAACATGCAAAATGCAAAGAGAAGCACCTGGAAGTGTTTGTCCTTCAGTTTCCACTGAGGAGCCACAGACAGAGATGACAAAGAGGGAAAAGAGGCTTCTTGCAATATTTGTTTTCAGTTTCTTTATAAAATTTGATTATTTATGGGCCAATTTTGCAAGAGTGGACCCTTTAGAAAGGTGTCATGTTCACACACACATTTGTGTCACTTTTCAACGCACTGTACTGCATGTGGGTCCGACTGATCAGAGAAGGCTGACACTCGTGTTTTGCACTGAAGTTGCTGTAGAGATGTTTTTTACACACAATGAAAATGATTTTCAAAATGTATGTTTTCTGTAAATAATGTTAATACTTGTTTTTCTTATTGTCAACAAACCCCACGAGAAGGCCAAAACCACCAGTGTGTTAGTCTCATAGTACTGACTTCAGTTATTTCCTTAAACAGTTGGACATTGTGATTTTTATCAAATATTGCTCAAACTGGACGAAATTTATACACATTAGGTGATCTAGTATTTATGCTAGCAGGTTGGAAAATGTGTAATTTGTGGTGGACAGAGATGTTTCTCCTCCCAAAATATTTATTTGTTATAACTCATCAAATGCCTCCAAAAGCTAAAAAGCTAATTTCTTCTGTAACTGTTTTGCCAATAGTGATAGCAACTTTGCAAATATGTCTATTTAAATAAAAATATCTTGATAAGAAGCAGAATTCAGGTGACATTACATTTCTTGTATTTGCTGTTGCAAATGAATAGCTTATGAATAGCTTATTTTTCATTCATTTAGCTCAGTTATTTGATTTGGTCTTAATGCTTTGAGTTAAATTTCAGTTTGAAGAGGGAGCTATTTTGTTTTGGCCTAACCAATCAGCAGTGGGTGACATGTCTGTCCTGCAGTTATCACTCTGTGGTCCACACAGATGCTTCAGCAGGCTTTGCTGCAAGCATTAAGAAATGTTTTCATTTTAGTTCCTGAAAGTGGATTTACAACAACAACCTCCACAACTGCCTCAATCTGATCCACACATGTTGCTGTTTTGTGGACATTTTCCTGACGCCTCTAATCTTAAATCACCCATACAGAGCTGTGATTGGTCAAATTAGCCGTTAATGAACTCTGCTGGGATCAACAGAACCAGTCTTGAAGAGACAGTATTTATACCATAGAATTATTTTCTAATTCTGCCATCATTGGCATCTATTGAGAATGAAATAAATGAAACAGTTGGTGTTTAGCCCTGAATTCTGGTCTTGTCGGGTTGCGTGAATCTTTGGTCACTAAAACTCTCCATAAGAGTATTAACTGACATTTATGTTGTGTACATTTTAAAGTCTCTGGAGGCCTCATCAGCTCCCAAGTATCAAAAAGCTGCACTGTGGGTCAAAACACTGCACTGTGTATTTGTAGCTGTCAATTTTTTTTTATCCATGGCACTGTGTTGAAAAGTAACACAAATGTATTTTGTCCCAACTGGACTCCCAGACTTATTGTAAGTGACACACCCTTTTTAAGCACATGACTCTCAGCGTTGACGACAATGTAACTGATATTCACTCTCACCAGGACCAACTGAAAACAAAGACACAGTCAAAGCAGCGTTTGTATCATTGTGCAGCTCAACTCTCTCACTGTGGACTTTTAAAGCCATTCCTTGTTTGTCCTTTGACGCGGCAGCATCCGCCATTTAAAGGTATTGTAGACAATCACTCCGCTAGCCTTAACTTAATGTTTGCCTGAAAGCTCACACACACAGACACACACACACACACACACCTTGGTTTTCCAGTTGAGACAGCTGTGTGTTATCACTCTGTATAGTATATTTATGTTGTGAAGTGAATATCTACTGCAAGGTGAAGATACATTTCAAACGAAAAAGTTCTCCGCTTGATATTGAGGTCAAATCGCTACTGTTGTGGAACTTATTCTCTTGATATTGCCTTTGTTTTTGCTCTTAGTTCACTTTTTATTTTCCTGTGAGTTGACAGTCTGTCCCGTCTTAAACTGATATGTTTTTCTCCCAAAAAAGTGACCAAAACATTTTGTTTTCTTTAAATATATTTTATTGTAATTGCATCAAACCAATAAAATTCAGTGAAGTAAAGCTCTGCTTGTGTGTTGGCTATCATTGCATAACAATAATCAGGTGTGCACAAATGATACAGAGCTCATATAAAGATTCAACACAGCAATTGAAGTGTGGCTGTTATTTAGCCTTGTCTGATTCATAACTCTTTAGAAATGTCACTCATATCAACAATCTTCTAAAACATTAAACATCAGTTTCAGAAAGAAACTGTTGTTATTCAGGGTCTCTAAAATAGACACCTGTTGTGACATAAGTCATTTCCCCATGAAAGTATACAATGTTTTTTATTTGTATTATTTTTTTTCATATTATAAGGCTTGATTACTATTCATGGTGGAACAAAAGTCTCCAGAGGGAAACTGAACTGTTCCTCAAATGTCTGCCTACAAAAATGTCTAAAAAGTAGAACATGTAGGTAATTCTGAATACACCATGATGTCAAACAACACAAGAGAGAGCACATTTCTGACCTTTAGAATACTGTAGTTAACATCACGAGTTGTGATTTGTATTTTAAGATGTCAGTGAGCACAAGCCCAGCAGTCACAGACACGCAGCACAGTTTGAGCCTGTCACTCACAGTACATCCTGCTGTAATAAAGAGAAGACTTTAAGACTTTAGACTCTGCTGCAGCTTCTAATCACACAGAATAAGAAGAAGAAGAAGAGAAGACAACTCTGCAGTGTTTGAAGCCAACAGTAGTTTGAGAGTAGACAGGTTAAGGAATGATGTGAACACGTGCATCTGTTTCACAAACATCTGCGTTTTACACTCATCGTACTGCTGTGTGGTGGAACTGCAATAGTACAGTCTTTGTGTGATCATGTATTTACAACAATGAGACTGTAAACACAGTTTCCAAGAAGGCATTTTTTAAACTTGATGGTCCTTTCTGAAAATGTTTCCAAGCTATAAGACACACTACAGCACAATATGGCCATATTGGGACCAGAGGTCTTTGTTCTTTATGGTCAACTTTAATTAGTATCAAATTGTAGAGCAGATTGCAAACATGAATCATTATGGATGGAACAGTTACACAAGTCTGCTGACCAGATCATTCTCAATCATTTATTTGGAAATTAAAGGCAAATTCTGTAGCAACCACATCCAGGAGGTCCAGAGGAGAATTTTATTGGTCATCAAATGTCTTTGGTGGAGACAGCGAGATAGTGTTGCTGATTGGTTTGGTTTGTGTAAGTTCTGCAAGTTCAGGTAAGACAGTAGTAAGAGACAAGTAAAAGTGGACAGAATAATACTTGCTTTTAAAATAAAGGGTTAGTCCCCCTCCAAACTCCTCCTCCAAAAAACAATACATTTAGCCACACATCTAAACAAGCAGATAGTGAAGTTACGTTTTATTCACTGAGGTTTCCACATACCTGCTGCAGAGATCTCTGCCTCTTCAATACACTTCAATACAGGGAATCAGAATTTAATTTTGGCTGCAAACGGCAACAGCAATGTTACTTTTCAGTTGATGGAAGTATCTCTGCTCTGCTGTTTGAGTTCCTGATAAAGTCTGCTCCACTGATCTCTCTAGCTTTGTCATTTAGATGAATTAACCCTTTAAATTTTGCTGTCATGCAACAAACTGTCTTTTTTTGCTTTAGTTTCTAAAACAAAGGTGCTGCTTGAAGAGGTCGACCCACTTCCTCTTGTTGCTATCAGGTAATAAGGGAATAATCTGATACTTCTGAGACAAAATAGTTACTTTCTTACTGAGGTGCTGAAGTGAGGATTTAATGAATTGATGAAAAATTCATTACTTCACTGCTCTATTTGTTCCAAAGACCTTCAGTAATGTTGTGTGACAGTCAGCTACATGTTAAAATATGAAAATGAGTAGTTGGGGGAACTTGATTTGATCTGAGAAAGAAACTGTGGCTGTGAGAGAAGATGCAGCTCACTTCTCCATCTTTCCTTCATGCTTATTTTCCTCCCCACGCACTGTGTGTGTGTGTGTGGTGGCTGTGCACTTCTTCAGGTGTGCGTCCCCGTTCTTCCTTCTTTCAGTGCGGCGAATGTTTATTATTATTATGACTGAGTATCAGGATCCACTCCATTTGCAGTTCAACAACCTGCGGTGAAGCAAAGTGAAAGGCATTAGCTACGACTCCCGGCCCGAGCTCATGTTTAATGTTTTTGCATCACAGGAGTGCGAGTGTGTTTGTGCACAAAGGAGAAAACAAGAAAGGAGGGAAGTGAAAGGCAGAGTGAGAGAGAGCAGGTGTTGGAGTGGTTAATGGCTGATAGCTTGAATAGCCAGCCCTGTCCGTTCCTGATTAAGCGAATGAACTTCTCCTTTGTCTCGGCGGTCAACAATGAACACCCAGCAGCACTCAAACACCATCCATCAGGCGTTCTTCACAGGCAGCTAAACATTTAATGAATCTATTACAAACTTGCTTCCCCTACTGGCAGTCAATTTAGAGCCATTGACAGTGACTTAACCCTTTGGAAATATGGGGACCATCTGTTGTGTACGCCTGCACATTCATATCAACAAAAGACACTAGGGCAGTTTTCACACACGCTTAATGCTGTACACTGTGCAGGTAAATGGAGACAATCTAGGAAAAATGAAACCCGCTTTGCTCTTTGTCCCCCCCAATCAGTTCTTTTCTATCATATAAGACTCCTCTTTACATCTTATGTGTTATCAGTGGCTGTGCTCTGACCCACACACCTCTCACACACATCTATACACAAGGTTTTTAAGAAGCTTGTATCATTTAGGTTGGAGTCATCAGGAGATTTCTTCAAATGATATTCATGGTGTTCAAAATTAAACTATCCTGTGTTTTCTCCATGTTTGAGAACTATTCTGCCATATGGCGACAATAACAACATACAGAAACAGAAATATGAATCAGGTCATTCAGTCAGCCTGAATGAAGAATTTCAATGAGAATAAATGCAAATACATATTTTTCTTTTTGTTCTCAAGGCTGCTTCAAAATACTAAGTATATGGTGCAATTTAAAAGCAGACAAAGACAGAGTCGGTAGAGTTCAATTCATTCTGAACATGGAGTAGAAGCCACATGTGGAGAAGGCATGCTGCTGGCTTGCTGGCTCTATTATGCAGTGGGGGTGTTTTGCTGACATAGTTTGGTCCACATATCCCTTTTAGAGGACTGGATCATTGTAAGTCAATCTAAAGTTAAGTTCTGTTATCAACATGTCTGTTTTGCACAGAGTGGTCTTCCAGGATGGGAATACCTGCTTCCACATGGTGTCAGGGCTCACTGAATGCTTTGATGAGGATGAAAATGATGTGAATCATATGCCATGGACTTCACACTCGCCTCGTGTCACCTCAACTAAACTCCACCACCATCATCCAAACACTAAATGAGGGAATATTTTTGGGAGGAATGGATACTTCAAGATTCAAAACAACTACTGACCTGTAATTCACTTCACTCAGAAAAGATTGATTCTTGGTGCTGATGTCTTTACATTATTTGTTTTTTGTTTTTTTGGCATTATTTGTTCTGCTGTTACTTTAGTAAAACGAAAGCTGATAGGATGGTTCGAGATGTAGTGGTACAGCATCACACCAATGAGCCTTGATGTCCAAACCAACAATAAACTCCTTTTCAGTACACAGCCTGTGCATAACATTGACTTTGCATCATAAATACACCATGGCCTTCCTCAGTGTAGCTTTATTAGAATTAACCAGAAAATTTTAAATGTCAGTGGACACCATGTTGGGTGCAACCTGCATTAGTAAAGCACATGAATGAAATGTCCTTATACTTGTTACCCAGCAACAGCACAATGGAACATCACCAAAGCAAACAACAAAGACGTGTCAACACATATACATGTACTATAAACTCTACATATTGGATAAGCGAAGGAAAAAATGGACAGTTTTTACACGATGTGTGGCGCGCACACAACACTACGTTGCTAGGCAACACAGTGGTTGGTGATCTCCTCTGGACTCTGAGTGTTGTGCTCACCTGTCTGTCTCATTCTGAGTCTGGTGCAGCTGAAGTCCTCTATAATGTGCTCTGCTTCACAGACTTTGTTCTTTCTTTGCTTGACTCCTATCAGAGCTATTTTGTGCTATTTTTAGTAGCTTATACTAAATGTGTGGTTGCTGGCTGCTGTGACACTAGTTCCTCTGTGTGGGATCAGTGATGTTTACAGATTCTTAGTTTCAACAATAACCAACTCTCGATGAAAGGACAGTATCAAATATGTCAGAGCTGTACCTGATGGCTTGAATCCAATCAGCTGGACCACCTATTTTGATTGGAAAGACATACACAACACTCAGTCATATTCAAAAAGCATATCTGACAACAGTGAAGTTATAATTCATAATTGTTACTTACTTGGTTTCCTGATGCCGGTTTTAAAGAAAAACTCACAAAGCTCTCTTTTCTGAAGCTCTCTGAAAAACAGAAACACCTATTTGTAAGTTTGCATTTGTCTCTCATGGACAACACATTTGTTTATGCAAGGTCAAAACGCATACAACTGTCACAAGGCATAATCGAAGCTTTATAAAATATACACAGGGGAGCAACAATGAGAACAATATGAATAGTAAAAGAACACTGAGAATTTTCTGTCTTTGCAGGACAAAATGGTGAGAAAGAGAAATATAAAATGAAGTGAAATTACATCTGCAGTGTGTATAGAATATGTTTTTTTTTCTTCTCATCTCTCAGCATTCATTTATTTCAGTGCAGGAGAGTCTCATTCACAGCAGTGCTGGACATGTCCCCGACTATAATGTGGAGATGAAAATAACATGACATGATGATTTTTACCCCTCATGCAAGAAATACTGCTGAGTTGCCACAGTCTGATTTAATGCTGTGAAACTAAACAAATTGTACACTGTATATTTAAATCAAAAAAAAAACAGGGTCAGTTAGTTGAGCAAAGATCAAATCACACAGAGCACATGTACATCAGCCACAGGTTGTGCAGCCTACCGTTCTTGATAACCAGCGATGTGGAGGACGAGCTGGGGGGTCCTGAGGTCTCACTGGTCTCTGGGCTGGAGGGAGTTGGTGGACTGCGACCCCAGGAGGTAATTGGGGCCCTCTGGGAAGGCAGGAAGCTAGTTGGCTGGGAACAGTTCTGAAAATACATCACAACTCAATTGGAAGTGCTGCAAAGTGATTATTTCACCATGAAATGTCATATACTGCTACCAGTACTATTCTACTAAACGATTGCTATGTTAGAAAAATCTCCACACAAATGCTTCCAGAGTTTCAGTAAAATAAATATCTGTGAAGAGGGAATTCATTTTTTGGCCCGCGCTGATGGACGTGATCACTGTTATGTTATTTACTCACTGTGAAAGATAAGGCCTTCCTCTTTTCTTTGATCCTCTTTATGGCATTCCTCACCTAAATGAGAAGGAGTGTTTACACCCACTGTTTTTCCAAAAGGCTGGCAGCCTCACATACCGTACAAAGATACATTCTGATATTCTGCCGCATTGACGACAGGCAGCAGCTTTGACAATGGACTGAATGCCTCCTTACCTCACTGTTGTAAACAGCATACACTAAGAAGATATACAGGCCCTGTGGAAAGGAAAGACACACATTAGGAGGAACATGTAAAAGATGGAAAGCAGAATAGAATACACCCTATTCGCTGAGTTTTCTCTCTCGATATGTGTGGTTTTCTACTCCCTTTTGGCGCAGACCTCAGTTGGATTCAGCAGGGTGTGGTACGACACTCTAAGTTGAACTGAATCCTTGGTGATGAGAAAAATCTGCACCAGAGAGGTACAGTGCTTTCTCAGAGAGCGCAGGTTGTACATGTACCGAGGCACTGCAGTAGTGGGGACCTAAACACTTCTTAAAACAAGGTTAAGCTTGAAAATAACTAGCTTATAATGTTC
>JBAJHX010000076.1:1758163-1770901 GCA_037176925.1 Amniataba percoides | reverse complement strand
GAAGATATACAGGCCCTGTGGAAAGGAAAGACACACATTAGGAGGAACATGTAAAAGATGGAAAGCAGAATAGAATAGACCCTATTCACTGAGTTTTTTCTCTCGATATGTGTGGTTTTCTACTCCCTTTTGGCGCAGACCTCAGTTGGATTCAGCAGGGTGTGGTACAACACTCTAAGTTGAACTGAATCCTAGGTGATGAGAAAAATCTGCACCAGAGAGGTACAGTGCTTTCTCAAAGAGCGCACGTTGTACATGTAGCGAGGCACTGCAGTAGTGGGGACCTAAACACTTCTTAAAACAAGGTTAAGCTTGAAAATAACTAGCTTATAATGTTCGTAGATGTTCCCAGCGGCCACACGTTCTAAATAATTGGAAGGCATTCAAAGCATTGCTCCCATTGTGCAGATGAAAAGCGACAGAAATTGTTGTGTAATAAATTAAACGAGACTTGGACAAAACCTTGTATATAGCTGCTCTGTGTATGGTCAGTGTGCTATATGTGGATGTTACACACTCAGTGGTCGTGTCTGCAGTGCGACCTTCTGGATATTAAATGGTTATCTGCAATTTTCTGCAGTGGAGCCAGTGGTATTCCTTTCTAAAGTATCGTGAGGTAACGTATCACATGACATGGTTGCAGTTGCAAAAACAAAAAATTAAACTCATATCTTAAGATGTTTGATTTGAAAGAGATGTTATGATAATTATACCTATGAGATTATGCTGCTCTTTTATTTGCTTCTATCTGCGTGATATCTCTCATTTTCTGTTGAGTGTTGTATCACAGTGGTTGTTATTTGGATTGTTAAAGGTGCAGTCTGCAGTTCTAATGCAGTGTACTTTTGGTCGAGCTAGCCGTCCATTCCATGTGTGCCTTTCACGTTTGGTTGTTGGACACTCTCACCTCAGTTTTGACATCGAAAACGTTTGGGTTGATGATAGTTTAAGAGGCATCAGCAGCATTCGACCATCTGACAAACACTTTTCTTGAGCACACTGGAACCTTCAGCTGCCTTTTCTGGTCAAAAGCAAAAGTTCATAAAAGGAACACTAAAAGTCAGTTTGACTTTCTGGTGTCAAACTCAACAAGTTCTCCTTGCCTTCTATAACAACCCATGAGAGCATCTTATGATAAGACACCTCTATCTTTAGTAGTACACCCTTTGTCACTGTCTTCTAGAACATACATGACCTTTTCCAAAATGATTTATTGAGCATTTTCTGATCTGTAACCTCTGTTATTTAGGCCTGGTTCAGTTTATACCTCGGGCACACTGCAGGTTTTCAAATCTGAACTGATTTTAAAAATGTAGCAGATCACAGACATAAGAGCACAGTTGACCCATCTATCTTCTGTACTGCTTACCCTTACACAGTGCTTGAGCCTATGCCAGCTGTCATTGGATGAAAGGTGGGGCACACCTCTGGACTTGTTGCCAGTAAGTCAGTCAATCAGTCAGTCAGTCACAGTGGGAAGGGACGAGGTGATGAAATGCAGCATGGATTCCTGGGTTGGGATTGAGCCCGCTGCATGGAGGTTTGCCTCAACTTCCATAGGTGTGTGCTTGTCTAATTGAGCTATCCGGCTGCCCCACATTTAACCCATTTTTAATATTTTAATTGTAAGAACACACACATCAGGTGATTCAGTCACAACACAAGATCGCACACTCTATAATAAACAATGTCAGAGAGGCAATTCCAGGGATATCTCACACATAGAAAGGTGACTTGAAAAACACACATGGAGGCTGACTGTTGTCATTACTTGTGTGTGTGCGATATGTTTTACACAGACAGAATATAACTGAAATGTACTGAACTTATACATTTTACACTGTAAATGGTGGTGATGCTTCCCACCCAGCTCCCTCTTAAAGAAAAGAAACCAACTTGGCTGTTGAACATGAACACGTAAAGTGCAGTTGGTGAATGTGTGGAAGAAGCAGTGAGCTGACTGTTTCTCACTGCTGCTAGCAGGACACCTCAGTTCATGCTTCAGAAGACAGTGATTACGTAAATTCAGGACCCAAAGAGTCTGCTGTTTTGGAGCAGATAAATAGCTCTATACATGTGTCATGTGAGTAAAGTGGAGCCCAAGAAGACACAGTGTTCTGATTACATTTGATTGTGCCTTTAATCAGAATAAGCATAATCACAGTCAGATATGAGGAATATCATGAGGGCATTTCAAGACACGTTAATGTGAATATGATTCCATCTGACTTTTCATAGTTTTGGTATTTATAAAAGCTCTCAAGGCCACTGACCAACTTTACCACATTTTTAGATTCCACAGTTTGCCGAAGAAGTAATAAACAGAGGCCTAAGTTTATGTTGCCAAAAATGTAGTCAAATGTAGACATGTAGTCATTTGTGGAGGCATATGTGTGACAAATAATATCAGACAGTGGGCTATAGGGTTTAATGAAATGATTTGTTTTACCAGTTATCACTCTGCTTTCTTGGTCTTCAGTTCATGATACTTTATTTTTATAGACTGCTGAGGCAGTGCGGTAAAAAAAAAATGGTACAAAGAAGAAGACGGGCTGGCCCAGCATCATCCTCCTACCTACATGAGGAAGAACTCCTACAGTGGTGTTATCTGCCCTCAGCTGGACACTGCCAGTAAATCTAAATTAACTAGCAGCTCTCGGGGGGTCACCCAGGGGCTAACTCATTTTGATTAATTAAAGGCCTGGGAAGAGCACGGAGGGGTGGGGGAGGTAAGAAAAGTCAAAGAGAGAGAGAGATGTACAGAATGGATGGTATACGTAAAACAAGCTCAGTAGATTTGTACGTGTCTGAGAGAGGAAGTAACCACTGTGTTATCAGGGGAGGAGAGCTGGAGGTAGATCTGGTATGACCTGTCATTCAAAGGCCTGACTGCCTTCTCCCACACACACAAACACACACACACACACACACACACACACACACACACACATAGGCATACACAACACTAATGAGTATGGACACATAACTACACAATATAAAGCTGTGACACACATACACACACAGAAGCTGTAGCGGTCATGGGAAAATGCTCAAGCAGAAAACAAACAAGTGAATAAATACTATCATTAGATTCAAATGAATGAATGCATGAAAAAAGTCTAAAGTCAATGAAGAACTGCTCATTGCTTTTCAGAAATAACAGTTTGTTTTTTTGTTGCTCATTTGTTGCAGTTGAATGTCTTACCTGCAACATGTATGTCCATTTGGTTCTATTATCATTTATGGCGTTTCCAGTGACAGTGCTGACTTAATGGCACTTTTTAGAGTTTTTGAGATGTGCTTCGATACACCCAACCAGTGATGTGCATCCAGATCATTGTTCCCTGTAGTAATCTAATATTAAAGTAAAAACTGTGTTGACTGATGAGGTGAGTGTCCTTATCCAGAGACAGATAGATATGATAAATAATGATTTTTGCTGCACTGACATCGTCACTTATTCACTCTCACTTCTGAGTCTTCGCACACAACATCACATTTCTGTTGGATGTTCTGACCTGGAGAAAGTTATATGTGTCTTCATTTCATCCTGCTGGGTCTCATCCTGTCTGTCCTTCAATTATCAGGACAACGGCTCAACCGATCGACTTCACAGTGTACTTCTCAGGATGAAATGATGTGCAGTGTTGAGTGTGAGGAAGTTTAGATGAGCAGTTCTTGAGAAAATTGCCAGCAGCAGTACTGGAGGCCATTCAATTGGCCTATTCTGAACAAGTACTGCTCTAGTTAGCTAAAAAAAAAAACAGGCTTTTAATTGACTTGTATGATTTATAGCTGTGAGACAATATCATATTATTTAACATTTTATTAGTTATGTGGTTTTGTGGCTTGATTTCTTGGTTTTGATCTTTATGGTGAACTCTGGACACCTGCATTTAACAAAGAAATCATATTTAAAGGGTGGAAAACACAAGGCAGAATATCTAATATCTACTAGAGAGAACCCTATAAAGTTTACTATATGAAACTGACAGTTTCCGTATATAGCATAACACTGTATGGAATACGTGAAACAATAACTAGATGTGACTTAGAGAAAATGATTTGATCTCCAAAAGAGGGGCGCTGCAAAAAAAAGTTTGGGAAGCATTGTAATAAGGTCATTCAAATTAGTAAATGCAGCTTGTCTTCTCCTGCTCTTTAGTCACTGCTAACTAGAACATTTCCATGTTTCTAGGTATTTGCAGAATAATATATTTATCTACAATCCTCAGCCAAACTATCTCTGTTCTCACTCAGTCTGTCTCTCAGTGCTGTGATGCCTGCTTAAAATGAGCATTAATGTTTAGTTACAAACAGTTACAAACTTCTGAAACATTATTCTTGAGCATTTAAATGCAATCTGTAATAATTTGCTTTAGTTTGGAGATAATGTGCAGTGTGTATATAAACTGTTATTTTACTGAAAATGTTCTCTGCTGTATATAGAGGTCTCTTTTGAAAATGAAGCAACATGGGATTAAGTGTCCTGCCCAAGGAGCCTTCATCACGTAGGACAGGAGGAGGTGGGGACTGAACCTCCTACCCACTGATCAGTGGGTGACTCTGTTCATGTACCATGCTGACGACTTGACACTGTGTGATAGTAATCACTAACACGACAACGTCACCAGGACTGGGATGAAGAAGTTAAAGTCTGTGGACATTGTGTCGGTGTTTACCTGGAAGGCATTGAGAGCGATGAAGACATAGGCGACCACTACGGACAAATGGACCAGCACTCCACACAGCCAGGTCAGACCGAGCACTGGCAGCAAGATGAGAACTGGACGGGTCACAGCCCTGCAGACATTCACAGAAAGCATATGCATGAATCATAAATGCATGGACAGCCCACACACACGCAGACATACAAACATGCACACACACACACACACACACATTCTCAAACAAACACGAGAAAAAAACTGTTGAAACAAAACTTCACTCAGTGCTGCGGTGCCAATTGATTCCTCCCTGCTCTCTTTCCTTTCTCTTTGTCAACCATTTTACAAAACACGAGTATAGACAGAAAGAGCTGGCAGAGTGGAGTTTTCAAGGTATTTTGATGACATTTTCTTCTCAAATATTTCCTCCTTGAATCCTCATCAAACATCTCTGCACAGCTATAGATTTTACCGCCTACCACAGTCATGCTCCTGTTCCTTTGCAATCATCCTTTCAATGATCCTGCTGCTTATACGGCCAATAACCATTTCATGGGGCATGGTGGAAAAGGTTGCCTTTGTTCAAACCACTATTGTTGTCACACTGCTGCACCTGGGTAGAGAGATTGAGTTTTCAGACTGCACTGTGTCTGCAAGGACAAAGCCAGCACCCACTTCCCTCTCTCGCCTTTTATTTTTGAAAGTCGTTTTCCCTCTAATCTCCTGAATTCACGTAACACTCCGCGAGCTGGCACAGGCATCCACTCTCCATTTGTTTGTGAGGGAATGAAGAGACTGAGCGAGAAGGGGAATAGCGTTGTAGCATTTCCATCAGGCAATGACAAATGTGCAAACAGAAAATCTGGATGGAATAGAGCTGCTGTATATTGGTTACCTGAATGTGAAAAGAGATCTTTAAGCCATAAGACATATTAGTAATACTGACTTGTGCATTCATCTCTGAAAAAGCACATTAGTGCTCAAAACGCTTAATGATAAATGTCCCTAGTACATTTATATACAGATCCAGTCACCTAACACCATAGTTAGTAAACCTGTGGGTATGGTGCTTGCATACATAACTATACTGTAGCAGGATTACTAGAAACGTTTGTACTATAACCCTGTTACCATAGCAACATAAACAGACCTGACACAATGAAAAGGGAAATTACTTTTGCTGCTCGGCCTCTGACTGGCAATCAAGCAGTTTGAATGCAAAGTTAAAACAGAGATGTTCTAATAGCTATTAAGAATTTCGCAACAAAAAAGTTATCTGTGAGTCTGGTGATCTTCTGTTTTCCTTATTGTTAATAAATCCCACAAAAAGGCTCAAGTTAACAATGAATGTGCTACCAGGTGTTAGTGTGCATGACAAGTGTGCATCCATAACCAAACGTACTGTCTCTTATTATAAAAAATATTGGGAAAACATTTCCATTCTCATCATTTCACTGGACTCAAAATCGTAAAGGTAACAGAGTTTCCCTAAAATGATGAAAAATAAAATAAATAAGAATGGGTCCAACCACAATGGGTTTCAAGTCCCTACAAAGAGGATGTATGTGTGCTAAAAGAAAAAAGCCTTCAAACTGTCCTCAGTATATTTTTGACACTGACCCTGTTCTAAAGCATCTAGACAAACTGAACTCTGCCAGATGGAAGATACATGATGAAAGAAGATAGAAGATGATTAAAATAACAGAATGCAGTTTTATATAAAGATGTAACACACATGTGCACATAGACACACACACACACACACACAGCTGTGCTGGGACCAGGTGTTAAGCTGATAAGCACCTACAACTCCCACAGCACACTCCCGAGCCTAAACTCCTAATCTCTCACACTGTCTCTATTGACTATGGTTTGCTCAACCAAAAAGGAAACAGCAAGTCTGTGTGTATGTAACAGAGAGAGAGAGAGAATGTGAGAGAGCGTGGGCGATCGAGAGAAAAAAAAAACTTGTGAAAGACAGCGCACAAAAAGCAGGAGAAGAGAGAGAGAGTGGCAGAGAGAGGTAGAGAAGCTATTGTATCTCACCAGGTGAGGTCAAAGGTTTGCATCTTTGATGCTGAGCTTGGACTGAGCATCTTAGCACGACGGCGAGCACTGGAAACGGTCACCATGACAACCCGACACAGCACAACTGCATTGACCTGCAGGTAGAGGACAACAGCATCAACATGGCCTCCTGTGAGCACGAGACATGCTGCTGCTGATCCACTTGGCTTCAGACTCATTCCCTCCTCAGGGAAAGGAGGAAAGTTTACTGTCCTCTTCAGACTGCAGGAAATTACATCACAGTAACCAGTATTCAGTGGATTTACATGACTTCATGCTGCATTGCTCCCAGCATAGCTGAGATGGAAAAATAGAATGCAGAGAAAATATAGAAGGAAAATGTTGAAGCTAAACCTTCAGAGATGAAATTAGCCACTAAATTACTCATTAAAAATGTCGTGTGGAGCTTATTATGTGGAGATTGGAGAATAAAATGCAGTGTTTGTATGCCTGAGTTCAAACTAAAATTAATGCATTAATAGATTTCCTTTATCATCAAACATTTGTAAAGCTGCTTTTTTGAAATGTCCATTGATAACATCCCTGTTCAGACAGGTATCAGTCTTTGCTTCAGCCCTTTGCTGGTAGGTTAGAGGACAAAGCATTACATGCTTGTGCAAATGTAGATGTGACCTGATGTTCATGGTAGGTTAAAACACACAAAAACACTGCTCCATAGCAGTGCAGGTGGTCACAACCTCCCCATGGTACCTTTCAAGTGCATCTCAAAGTAAAAATATTGTTAACTGGGCTTCATGCTGTCCCTGCATGGATTTAATATTGATTATTACAAAAAATGTTTTATTATTGTCCCTTCTCCTTCCTCTTCCTTGTTTAATTTTTAAAGAAAGTAAAGTAATATGACATGAACAAACACCATTGCACTCACAACAAAGCAATTTCAAGGTTTTCAACATTCAGTAAGTATGGTCCTTTCAAACATAAACACACACAAACACAGTGATTACATACCGCCAGGACAAATATAACAGGTCCCACAAAGGCCCAGATCGTGTCAGTCTTCACATTGAGCCAGCAGTGATTATCTGCCTTGTACTCTTCCACTGATATTGCCAATGTTACACCAACTATTAGAACAGGTAGTCCTGAAAAACAATTTGATAAAAGAAAATTAACTGGAGTGATGTTGTGGAAACAAAAGGAGGAGCACATTTAAAGACATATTTATGGAACACTGTCTATTTAGTCTGTTCGGGTCTCTTCTTCTATTTAGTCTGCAGGGGAACATTCAGAACATCTGCATGGAGAGCTGAGGGGAACACCTGAACTGACCATGTTTGTGTTGCTTAATCACACACTGTTCTCAGCTCATAATGCGACATAACACACATCCACAGATGGATCTGGGAATATGAGCGGTCACAGCTGCAGGATGTTTCTTTTTAAACTGGGTTAAGGTTGCAGTACAGCAAAATATCACATCACATAACGTTTGTTTAAACACTGATATCAGTTAGTCAGTCAATCCTCATTAGACTGGCTGCACCGTTCACTTCACTCCTCAATATGACTGAGCAAAGAGGCCCTGGGCTGGTAGCAGAAGACAGCAGCAAAGCTCATGACTATGTCCCTGCTGATTTTCACATCATCTGTGAGTAAAGTGACATTTGGTCTTGTGGTTGGTGCAAGAGGACCAAGAGGAATGGTGTCTCCAAGATGGAAATGAGGAAATGGTAAGGCTCACAAAAAAACCACCCTCAGTCAAGTCAAGTAAATCCAAAGAGAGGAAGAGTAAATCATTTGAGAAATGCAGTCTGACTTGACAGAAGCACACAGTGGCACACAGAATATGTGGAGATGTGAAGTATATGCCACCAGTCATTCCCAAAATATGCAGTATGTTCACAACAACTATACAGAGATATTGGAAAGGTAAATGGAAATGCAGCACATCCCCTCCATCAAGCTTAATTCTCCTCTCTTCATTTAAAGATATCATCCTCTTTAGTCAGCAGTCTGATCTGCAATTTCAGCTTCTAACTTTTAACATTCTCCCGCAGTTTCTTTATTTTTTGTAATGACTCAAGAGAAGTTGAGATTTTCTTCAACACATGAAAATTGTCTTTATACATTTGGTGTCACTCCACTGTCCTGGTTGTTACTGTTCCACCTACAGTACTGATTGGGCATCCTGGCATTGGACTAATAATCACCACTGCCAACTGAGCATGAGATCATACCAAAAATCCCATTATTTAAAATCCTATACAGGAAGTGACATCCAGTTGTGTGATATTATCTGTAATATGATAACCAGCATTACAACTGCTATGGCATTTACTAAACCTTAATATTCTGGATTATATGCTACTCTATAGTACTCTGAAAGTGACAAAAGCGTTTTAAAAGATTATTATTCCTCTGCTTTGATTTTAATCTTTTATTCACAGCATTATTTTTATTCCTGTTTTCAGTAAATATTATACAATTTACATGATATAGATCTCATTTCAGCATGTATTGTTAGTGTTTCATTTATTTTTAAGTCATTTAATTTCCCAGAAGGAATCAAACAGGGGTATGACTGAGCGACTGAAGGCATGTGAAGCTTTCTGCCTGTGTCCTCCCCAGCCTGTGTCCCCACATGACCTCAGCAGCCGAACCCGGCAAAAGTAAATTCCACTCTCAGTACACTGTACAAGTGAGGTCACTGGGGACGGTTAAACATTAACTGTAAATGTCAGCACTTGGTGAGATCATTGCTGCGTCCTTCAAACAAACTGTACTCTGACACTTTAGAGAAAGAGTAATTTATCACATTTTTCCTCTTTTTGTTTCACATTCTACTAAAATGTTTTCTTCTGTGCTTATTTTTGTCCTTCAATCTTGTAGAGAGAATCACTTCTCTTTATGTTTTCATCTACATTAAACACAAATGGTACCAAATAGATGCATACCTGCGATTAAGCAGCAATGTGATTTATTTGTCTAGAACATGCCTCTGAAATAGACTTCGCCATTTATCAATTAAGATGAAAACACTGAAGCAAATTCTGAGCATATGTGTGAAATAAAAGCTTAAATCAAAAGCTGCTATACTTCTATTCATTTTATAATTTCTTAGATTACAATTTAAAGCAATTGAACTTTTCATTTTGTGTTGATATGTTTGAAGCAGAAGACTTTCACTGAATACGTCCACTCTCCCATCACTCCCATCTGCAAGGGGACTATTTCACCCAGAGTAGAAGGGACAAAAGCTCCAGAGCAGCTTAAATTCAACCAGAACAAACCCCAGCACTGTTTAGTCTGATGTGTCAGAAAAAACTATTAAAACTAATAAAAAGTCTTCTTCCCGTTGTTCTGGATTTGCTGACGTGGCTCATATAGAGGCATCACTTTTTAACTGACACTAGTTAAAAACCTCATCTCTCAGTATAAAAATCCTGACTCTGATTTTATAACTGTACTCATAATTATAAGGTATTACAATGTGTTTCTCTCTTTTATATCACACAAGTTTATACTCTAAATCACTGAAAAGCGATGAGACTTTACCCCAACCAATGACGTAGTAGAGTTTCATCCTGCGGTCCTCACTGATGTTGACAGACACAACTTTGCTCCAGAGCAGCAGGCCCTCCACCAGCATCCAGGAGAAGGAGGCCATGAAGAAGAGGTGAAGGAGCGCTGTCACAGCAAAGCATGCTATCTACAGGATTCAAAATATCCAGACCGAACGTTAATGTTGATTGTTGCTTATTTGATATATGATATGTTGACTTGAGTCTGCATCAGCTAGATGCTAACATCTGCCTGTCAGATTTTTAGAGCACTTTTGCTGAGAACAGCTGTGTGCTGCAGCCAAAATCAAGGCTGTGATTGGTGATGGTGAAACAAAGCAGGAAGGTTACGGGCCGTGAGCGCAAAACAATGACTTGAAAGAGACAGTGAGCCTTTAGAGCTGAGAGGATTGCAGACTTGGCGATAATTTTGTGTAGATTCATCACTAAGAAAGACTCTTTTCAGATTACATGTAGCCAACTGATCCTTTCAAAAAGTATAGGATACAGCAGCTTTAAATATTTGCACCAATAAATGTCACCAAAAAAGTAGTCTGATACTGATTGTGATCCTTCATTCAAAGACATGATGCCTGCTCTCCACAGATCAAATGATGTTACAAATATAAATCATCTCTTGAACCTATTCATGTGTGAGCATTGGGCATGTGTTCTAAAGAGACAACAGAAAGAAATGTGATTTTTCTTTTTCTTGGGGTGTAGAATGCAGTAAGAATCTTTTTTTAAAAAAACATCATGATATCATACATCATCATCATTATCGTTAGCATTAAACTTACTGTAGCACAGTTGAAATTTACAAATCTGTACCATGTGGAGTCTCACCTCATTGGCAGATGCCCAGTCACTGCACATCAACAGCAGCTCAGCGACGCCCAGAGCAACTATTAAGTTCTTATGGACGGTGGTACGGTCTGATTTTGGGACACTGCGCAGGTTCACAAACACACACAAACACACGCAACATAAAATATCTGAGCAAAAATCTCACTCAGTTCTCAAGATCTTTCAAAAATGTTTGACTGTGGTGCTGTTGACTTATCTACAGAGCACAATATTCTGTTTTTTCCCATTTATTGATGTGAATCTGGCAGGGTTTTATGAAATGCTTTTCACCCTCTGCGCTTTACAGAGTGCACTCTGTGATGTTTGTGACTCACCCCACAGCGATGAAGAGGATGAAGGTGAAGAGGAGGCCACACAGAGACACTCCACAGCCGATGAACGTCAGCACCTGCAGAGCTTTTTCGTTCTCTGGGCTCCTCTGACAGACACACACGCACACACACACACACACACACACATAAAGCATGGGCTGTAAATAGCAGCACATACTGTAGATGAAAGTCTACACAAAATTCACTGTGATAATTGAAGAGATAAATACCTGCGCTTCATAAACCTGCAGCAGCAATGCAAAGTTTGTGGTGTGGTTGCAGTAGCACACAGTGTACCCATATTGTTTGGACACTACCTCGCAGCCTTTGGTATTCCACCACCCTCCAGCCTCTGCACTGGTTAGACACAAATAGGACACGCTTACATGTATACACAGAGAAATGACAAGAATGAAAATATGCCCCATTGAAAAGTTTTGCAGCATTTATCACATTTTTTTATGAAATAGGTAAGATAACTGTGGTATTATAAAGGAATCTGAGACCTCCAAATTGCCAACACTTTCAAAATGTTCATTGGCACTTACGTGAGATCAAAATCCCAGAAGGCGCACACTGGATCAAACACAGTACCAGTGGGATTCTGGAAGAAATACAGAAAATATCATGAATATGAATTTAAAAATGGTGGAGATGACAATAGAATTTCAAAGAGGGTGGTTCCGAAAGATTCTGCTGACCTGTACTTTGTGCTGAAGTTGGAAGCGAACTGCTGTGCTAACCGGCTGGTCGTCACCCAGCACTGTGGTGGATATGACAGAAGAGCCCAGGACAGTGCCCAAATACCTGCTCGTGTCCACAAATACACAAATTCATTCAACATCATACAACAAAGGTATATATATTCATATATCTACTACTAACCCTAACCCTAACTGTTGATGTTACCTAGACAAAAAAGGAGAGGAAGGTGTTCTTCAAAAGATGGTTTGGCTCCAAGAAAGCTTGGAATGCAATTCCTGTCACAAACCTTAAAAAACTTATGGAATGAATGCCTCATATATGCCATAGTATTGTTAAAGCTGGAGTTGGTGGTTACTTTGAAGAAAGTCTGAGCAAGAAATCTCAAATACCTGATCATTATAAAAACATAAATATAGTAAAAATATCTTCTAATGAGTTACTCTTTATATAATAATCATGTTTATTTTGCTGCAAAGATATTTTTTGTGCAAATTTGATCTTGCTTTCTTGCTTTGGACTGTTGTATAGATAGATAGATAGATAGATAGATAGATAGATAGATAGATAGATAGATAGATAGATAGATAGATAGATAGA
>JBAJHX010000076.1:1742708-1753832 GCA_037176925.1 Amniataba percoides | reverse complement strand
TATCTATCTATCTATCTATCTATCTATCTATCTATCTATCTATCTATCTATCTATCTATCTATCTATCCAGCTATCTAAATAATTCAGTGAGCACTCATGTAATGTGTGGATTTGGGTGACCTCAGCATTTGCTAGGACTTGTATGCTGTTACAGTCCTGATTCAATATTTTAAGGCTTTTGCATGAAAACCATTTATCAAAATACTTCCCACAGCTTAACAGCAATCAGTGTGGACTAAATTGTGAATCACTGATTACCAGTCACATGATCAGATCCACCCTAAATCATATTATGTGTGTCAGAGGTAAATAATACATAATAGTAGTGTTAAGGTGTGCCACCTCTTTGATGGCCTGCCACTTGAGGGCGTTGTCTTCACTGATGATGCTGTCGGCCACACTGATGAAGTGCTGGCTGAACTCCTGGATGTTGTCCTGGCTGTGGTTGGTGGCATCGCTGCTTGGCTGTGTGGGGACATCAGCAGCCAGGGAGAGCATCTGGATGAGGGACACCATGTCTGTTGGCTGCAGGCCCTCTTGCTGGGTGTCCTCCAGGGCCTGGACAGAGACGTCCAGCAGGGCAGATGCCTGAGCCAGGCTGCTCAGCCCTGATGACTGCTGCCCCACCACTGCCTGAGAGCGGACACACAGACACTGGGTTCAGCAGTACTCATCCTATTATCACGTATCATTCCAAAATCTGTTTTATGTCTGTGTTTATTACTAACATAAGAATTATGTTCATATTTAATGGGACTCCATAGGAGGGCATTTCTATTTTCAATGAGACATTTTCTATTTTCTATCTATTTTAGACTCGAATGAATTTTTGTATTTGAAATAATACAGTTATTTCAAGTTGCCATGATCCAAAGCAGGTTTATTTTTGTTTGGGTAAATAATTTACATTGTGCGACTGTAAATTATTACATTTTGTTTTGAATTACTTGGCATAAAAGCAAGCTCAAAACATTAAGCTTTCATCCAAATTATTGGTATCAGCATCAGACTATAAGAATTTATATCAAACCCCTGTGAAAATATCAAACTCACAATTGAATTTTCTTTCAATGCAGCATGTAACCAATTAAAAAAACACTCTAAATAAACTTTTACATTTTCCTTTCTAAGTTGTGAATCTATGTTTCATGTGGTTATAGGACTATGAAGGCATTTCACAGGTTTTTTTCAAGCAGTGAAAAAGAAATGGGAAAAGAAAGGGAAGTTGTGTTAGTTGAAGATTTATGGGTTGTCTACCTGGGTTTGGTTGGAAAGCTTCATCAGATGGTTCATAAAGGCAGTGGGCTGGGAGTTCTGAGAATCAGTCATCTGCTTCATCTTCAGGTAACGCTCTGTGCCAAAAAAGTCACATCAGTGTGGTTGAGCACTCATTCTTCAGCTGGAAGAGTTCAACCGTGAGCCTGCTGAAGCATCCCAGAATAAAACACTGAACGTCCAGCAGAAACTCATCTCTGACCTGTATGTAAACTGGGGGATTTCCCTCACTCAGGGTTCAGATATTAGGCCGTAACCACTTGAGGGTTACTATCAATAGACAGCCAGGGGCAAAGGTCAGCACCATTCCCCCCAGATGAAATTACATATTAAATGCTTCACATCACTGAAGAATCTCATGAATTCTCATGTCAGCATTCTCTTCATTTTGTATTTCAGAAAGATTAGTCAGTCATGTAACTAAATCTGCTAAAAACTCAATGTAAGTTCTTTTTTATGAGGGGCTAGAAACTAATTATAATCCAGCAATATGATACATTTTATTCTCAGATGGGTCATTCAGCTTACTGAGTTATTTTCTTCCTTCAGGGCTGTAGGCTCTTGCAGGTTAATATTCTGCACCAATGGTCTCTGTTCATTTGTTTATAATGATGTTGTGATTAAATAATGGAAACTCTGTATACACCTCTATGTATGCTGCAGATGTGCTTTACTGTCTAAACATGACTAATGTTTAATATCTAAAATATCCATTAACTGTCAATATAGATATAGATTAAAGCCAAAAACTTTAAATAGAGCCTGCACATATTCTTCTCAGGACTCAAACAGCCCAACACCAAACTAGCCTGTATGCAGCCTGAAGTGAAACCCTGGGTTTCATCACTCAACAATGCACAATTACTTTGTCTGGGGCACAGTTCCTCTGAGGTCACACACCTGTGAGTTCTGTGGTTACATATGGATCCAACATTTCTAAAATCCTGGCTATGGTCCTGTATAAAAAAATAATTTTGTTTCACAGCGCAGTGGCTTACTTGGTTTAAACTAACTTTGTCCCCACACATTTTGTCTCATCAGTTCAATCACTTTGTGCAGGCTATGTCATTATGCACTTAACTTAGAGTCAGTATATACAGTCATCATTACCACTCATGTACAGATCATCAAAATGAATGATTAGAGGACAAACTCTGACCAAATCCAGTGACCTCAGTCTTGTGGGTTGTGTATGAAACTGACCTCTGCTGCTCCTGCAGATGAATGGCAGTGGATCAGAACAGTCGGCCAAGCTGAAAAGTGGGAGCTGATCTGACCAGCCCTGCAGCGTCCTGCAGCCCTGCAGCTCCATCTGCTGGTGCATGGCTGCTCACATATTCATTTCATCACACACACAACAGTGACACAAAACAAGGCAGTCAGTTTGAGTGTGTCTGAATGTCTCCACAGAAGAAAAAATATGAAAAATGGATGTGATAAATGTGAGATATGATACAAAAGAACAACAATACTCAGTATTTATCAATGGGCCATTGGGCGTTCATGTTAGATTAAAGAATTGTGAATTTGTTTTAAAGATAAGAAGACAAAATGAAACTAAGAAAATCTGTTACTGTGTTACTGTAAAACCCCTCTCTGCAGGAATCTTGTAAGAGGAAAACAAACTCACACAGTGGGGGAGTTACTGTTCACCAATGCATGGAGCTCTGTCCGTCCCCAAGCAACCCCCACACTGCTGGAGCGGTGGGAATCCCCTCCATCCTTCACTCCCTTCACTGTGTCCACTCTGTCTTCCTAATGTGTTTCCTAAAGTGTCCCTACTTTAGTAGTCTAGTATTTATATTTCATGCTACTTTCTACTTGTACTCCACAACATTTGAGAGCCAAATATTGTACTTTTTACTTCAATAAATGTATTCATTAGCTTTAGTTAGGAGACTCCAGTTATTTTGAGGATTTAGACCACTAATTGAAAACATATCTAAATAGATTTTGATTTGTTAAAGTGCTGAAAACATTAATGCATCGCTAATAATAATACAGCAATATGAAATATTTTATTCTCAAATAGTCATTCAGCTTATTGAGTTCTTTTAGTACTTAAAGCATATGTTGATGCTGAAACATTTTTTTAACTATTACTTTACCAATTTTTTAAGTATCTAAAATTTGTCTCTAACTGCTGAGTCTTACTCTCTCTGTGGTTGATTCAGGGATGAATTAATCCCGACTGACGTTAAAACAGAAGAAACTTTCGAGCAATCACTGGATAGGTATTGCTAGTCTTACTAGAGTCACACAGAGTCATGTGGTCATAGAAAGACCCAGCTACTGCATGTATAGTGAGGAAGAGCTACACTTGGAGATCTGGTGGAATTCAAATAGCTTTTGGATGATGACATGGTACAAAGTGAAAGTGAACACACCTGTAAATAGTAATGTAGTAAGTCTGTAAATATTCCTTTATCACACATTGAAACAGTGCATGCAAGGCAATATTTAGTGCAAAGGTTTAATCAGTAAGTCAGTCTTTAAAAAGTTTGAGTATGATGTTACTATTATGTCCCAGTATGCTATTATTATGTCTCTGTGGTCTCTATTAAATAATTTTCCCTAATTTGATCCTGCTCAAGTTTCTTGCTCCTTCACACTCAGTTCTCAGTAGTGAACATGTCTGGTTCAAAGACATTTTTGTAAGATGAGATTTTTTTTATATAAATGTATTTTGGAAATGAACAACAAAATGATATTTGTTGCATTGGATACTGTATAACTAAAGGGAACTATATAGTGTGGTGAGCCTGTTGGGATTGGTGGAGTGATATGTGTGTTACACCTCTTTGCCTGTTGTTGTGTTTTTGGTTGTTCTGAAAAAGTAAAAGTAAAGTGGACCAAGAAAAGAAGTAGTTCCCATGCTCTTCTTTGCCCACGATCCCCGGTGATTTCCTCATAGTTAATGCGTTAACACGCCGACATTACATTATCACCATAAGAAATGATACCCAAAACTACAAAAGTAAGACCCAAATAGATAAAAATCCAAAGTTTCCTAAAAAATGTAAACCCAATGAAGGAGTACAAAACTCTGTGAGTGTTGCGTGAACTCACCACGACTTAACTACAGTGAAGGTCTCATATATCACTTACTTTTTTTTACAATTCAAACTTAACCTACAAAGATTTTCCTTTCAGATGGCTGAAGAACATAAGGCTTAACTTGTGCACCGTCTCAACTTTCATTGCAAAACTACATCATTTAGCAAGACACTGTGTAAGCCAATCAAATATGTGCAAGAGGACAATCCTCACAGTTTACCTTGTAACATTAGCCCTGTATCCTTGTGTTTGTCAGGCAATTGTTGTGACAAATAATAAAGTAATACTCATTGTCTTGTCAACTTGACTTGCCTTGTTAAATCTTATTTCAAACTATAACCCACTGGGCTGCGTTATGTCAACTGATAAGCCTTTCCTGTTGTGGATCAGTTACTCTGAGATGACCTCCAGGTTGTATTTTTTTGTCTCACCTGTACCTGATACACTGCCTCTCCAACACAGCTGCATGTAATGTTACTTTCAATCTGAATGTTCACTTACAAGAGATGTTGCCCTCCATCCACAGAGTCATTAGTTGGGTCTTTTGG
This sequence comes from Amniataba percoides, assembly GCA_037176925.1. NCBI lineage: Eukaryota > Metazoa > Chordata > Actinopteri > Centrarchiformes > Terapontidae > Amniataba > Amniataba percoides. The sequence continues at coordinate 1,748,951 of JBAJHX010000076.1, read as the reverse complement.
ATTCAGGTGCAGAAAAACTGAATATACCATAACACAGACTTTTGGTGGACACTTTGAAGTCATTGCATTGTAGTGATTCTTTCAAAAGAGATAACGTTTACAATAAGACTTGCATATAGATAATGGGATCTTACCTGGGCAAAATAGACGGACTTGCACCTCTTTGACCACTGGGTGACTGCTTAGGTGATCGAGGTTCCAACTGAAAAGCAATTCTTGGGTAATGGGTGAGCATGCATTGAGAGCAAGGATATGCCTTGATTCCAGAGAAATATTCCAAACATTTAGATCAGTAATATTTCCAAAAAACGGTTCCGTGAAATTTCCTCCAAATGAATCTTGGTCCTGACCCAGAATGAGTATCCCATCCCCATGGATATCTCTGGAAATGTCTGTGCCTGAACCCATGTCTTTCTTCTTCCCATCCACATAGATAGCCCAGTGGCTGCTGCTCTGACGCCATGTGACACAGATGTGATGCCATGCTCCGTCACTGAGGAAGGATGCCTTATATGGCAGGTGCTTTCCATGGATTATGAGTGCTAGGAGAATGCGCCCATGCATGTCCACTTGGCCTCTTAGCTGGAACTCATTGGTGAAGACAGGTGCAGCGTATGAGAAGATGGTGGACACCTCCGTCCACTCTGGGTTCCACTGAACACGAACACAAACACTGATGGACGACAGGGCCGGGATCGAAATGTTGACACGCGTGAAGCCGTCACGGGACTCCATTGGGAAGTTTAGAGCAGAGAGGTGTAAATCTGAACAAAAAGAAGTTTTTGATCAAATTAGACATTATCATTTTTTGCAGTTCTTCAGTTACTATATGGGTTCTCTTGTTCTGCCAGTTTCACTCACATTGTTTGGACAATGCCACAGGCTGGGAAGCTACTTTGTTGGGATCACTGACCCACACGGGTGAGCGAAGTCCAGTCTGCCGAAACAGCTCCAAGGGGCCCTCCTGGTCCTCTGACTGGTTCAGGGTGGCAAGAGAGCTGAACTGGGCTCTGCAGAAACTTTCCGCCCTGGAGAAGGTCAAGGAGTGATTGACCAGCTGGAAGGCCCAGTTAGAAGTTAGATGGACCAGTCTGGATTGTCCTGGGAAGTAAAAGAAAACAATCACAACAAATAAAAATTGGAATCAACAGTGAGGCATCAATCAAACATTTATTTATTTCTTATTCATCAAATGAATGTACAAGAGATGCCAGTAGAATGAATTCAAATAGCTGACTATCAAATGACCACTAACTGTCTCACCATGTGAGTCCACCATTGTGTCTGGTCCAGCAAGTGTTGGCTCGCTCTCACATACCACCTACAGGAAAAAAATTCAAGTGAACTTCATTGTTTTAACAACTGTTGTGCAGCTTTTGCCTGCTCAGTTAATGTAAGAAGCATTTAAAAGGTGGAGTTGGGCACAGTTTAATCAGTGCATAAACTCTGGAATATTTCCTCATCTGGAACTGCACAACACTAAGTAGCATTTTCAGATAAAATTGTGAACAAACTTTTTAAATTAAAAGCGAAACACATAAAATTGTTTGTCTGGCTCTTGCTTTGTTATTTAATGTAGAATGAGAAGGTTTTTACCACAAAGGAGAAGAGTATAAGTCCAGTATGCAGGGCCCCAGTCATCTCTAAGCCAGTATAGTCTCCAACAGAAAAAAACACAGTGCTTTCCAAAAAATAATATTGCCAGTGGATCCAGATGTTCTTCACTACAGAAAAAGGTCTCTATCTCTTTCAAGTCACAAAGTAAATACAAGACCCTCCTGATTATTGGTGCTTATGCTAATAGTATTGCAAATGTAGTTTTGTGTGACCAAGCAACCCAAAAGCCATTTTCACTCTTCATTTCCACTGTCCAACAGGTAGTTTTTAAAAAAATCTGAAAAATCTGTAGTGTATGTCCAAATTCACTGTTGCACTCTCAGTTGCAGGATCACCATCCCCCTACAAAGCAGTAGAAAGTCTCATTGAGTAATCTGGGAATAAACTCCATGTGTAGTATCTTCAAACCCAAATCTGGTCCAGACTCCTCTTCTTGCGTCTCGGTTTCAATATCCAGCATATCCAGCAGAGTTTCTGGTCTCCTGACTGGGAGAGAGCCAGCAATCCCAGTGTGTCTGTCCAAGAGTCCCAGACTGTCTCCTGCCTCCCTCCAGACCCCCTCTCCTCCCTCCCTCCTCAGTACCCTGAAGCCATCTGCCTTTGTCATGTAAATGCAGTCATTTTTTAAAAGAACCCTACTTACGCAAGCAGTGTCAAGCATTTGGCACGGAGAGTTCATCAAGAGCAGCAGGGAGGCAGACATTTTTACCACATGGCCCTTCTTTATTCCTTCTATAGGACTCTCTAAAGTTAATTGGAACATCTGTTTTATTGCTGTACTTCATAGTCAATAAAAGATTAGCATTAGTCATGTAATCAGTGTACTGTCAGTTTGGACGGTTTTCATGTGGTGGCTTTGTGCAGCATGTTTGAAAAGCCTCTGTGTGCCCGTTGACATCAAATGCATCTGTATTCTCAATCTGTCAAATGCTTGTCATGGACATTTTCTGATTTTCAGACGGATGTCTGAAATAATTGTTTTGGTCCCAGATTTAAACATTGGAACCCAAAATCTAGTTTTGGGCAAAAGAAGAAGCTGGCTAACTTGGGACAATTGAGTTCAACAGCATGGCTGAAGTAAAGTGACATCACCTGTAGTCCAGCAAATCACTTATTCACAATTCTCCATCACTACACATACAATATCATTGTGTTTCAGTTCAGAAACAATGTGATTGATTTGGTAGACTCGCTCTAAAGAAATACTCCAAACAGCTGAAGTTTCTTCCAACTTGAGTCTTGAGTCTTTGTAGTTTTCACTGTAATATCGATCAAATCAAAACATTTATTATCTTCATTTACTCACAACAAAGGTCTGGTCTAAACTGTTAGTGTGTTAACAGCCTGTCTGATCCTCCATATGACTTCACTTCGGTGATGAAGACATGTAGACCTAAGCAGTTAACTTGAGTACAATATTACTGTAACTGCAATAATCCTGTAACACCAACATCTTGCCTTCTTTGGCTTCACACATACCTGTCTAGATAGAGTCACACACAGAGACTGATGTACTTGAGTCTAAGACTGCTGGAGTAAAGCTCAACACCCCTAAAGCCCAGAATCCAGAGATCCAGATCCAGACTGTTTGAGACAAAGCCAGCAATTAGTATTCTACCAAGGTATCCACTCTCAGTGTGAAGAACTGGACAAGAGCCCACAGGAACAAAGGCACGTCCAGACTGAGACTCCTGGACATAGCTCTCCCTCGTGCCCTCCTCTCCTGACACCCATTCATCTGAATACACAACAACTTTCTCTGTAAGTCACACCAAAGCGTAGACATTTCTATGAAAACCCAGTAACTGAGGAGGGAAGAGTAGGAGATGGCAAATTCTGAGAGGTTTCTGCAAATTAGAGTCAGGGATTATGTTCCTAATGAGTGATAAATTTGGTTTATTCTTTAATATTTTGAGATATTTGTTTGAGATTTCTGCCTCTGACAATACAGTGAAGGTGAACAGAATTTTGTTTGTTGTATTTGCAGCATGCTAAAATATTTGTCAAGAATACTGAGTAGCACCTGCACAAACAAAATGCCACTATGGTTTATGTAATTTTCTGGCCTTATAAGAACTTAACACTACTTTGACTGCTTCTGAGAAACAAAAGATGAAACATTGTTTGCAGGGGCCCAAAAGGCCGCAAGTATTTGTGATTTTTCCTTCCCGCCAGGGTGGGAAGATGTATTTGAACTATGGTGCAAAATTAGACATGAAAATAAATGATAATGTTATTCATAAAAATATTTTTCAACATCTATGTCATAACTGTCTTTTAACCAATTAAAATTAAAATCTCAAACACTCAACACTTGAATGTTTTTGACAAAGGTGGTGCCCACTGTGAGCAAATGTTTCTCAGTTATTTCTGTGGGCAGTACAATCATCCAGCCGATCTTGACTGCTCACAATAGAGCATGAACACAGATGCCACACTGCTGTGTCACTGCAGTAAAACCCATTAAAGGGTAATATATAAAACTACACACCATGTTAAAAGCTACCACCTGGTCTTTACACACTGACAGGACAAATCCAGTACCATGGGTGGGATGTTAACGCTGAGTATACAGGAGGCTTTTATATCTCCATGGAAAATGTTGAGATTAATCAGAAATGCAGTATTGCCCACTGTGAGTGTAAGTCCATATTGAATGGACTTATCATTAAGTCGTGTAAGTCCATTCAACATGGACTTACACTCTCCTCCAAAGAAACCTCTGCACTAATGTCATAAACAGAGTCCTGGTGCTCTAACTTAACAAACAGAGTTAATCTCAAAGTTGGCATACCAAGGATAGTGATGATAACTCATCTCATTTTAAATAGTGTTTAAACAAGGATCATTTGAGGGCTTAAGATAGTGACATCAAAAGCCAATGTATAATGCTAAATTAAACCTTTATTTGAGTACCTTTTCCTCTGTTGAGATGTTCCAGCATTTTTTTATTTTGAAGATCTTTTGCTGATTAAGTCTTGTCAGGAGTCACTCCTTCTTCCAATTTGAAACAAATGTGAATGATTGCTAACTAGAGCGTTTTACCCTCTGAGCAAACGATTTTTGTTTTCCAACCAACAGCCTCACTGTTTGAGTTCAGTCTCGCCTTTCCCACCAGTGTTTCCAGCAGCAGCAGGCCTCTGTTTTCACTGAGACAGCCCCAATAAATACACACTGTAAACTACCAGCCTTACACCAAACTGTAGACCAAGTTAGCCACCAGCTGGTGAACCTCGTACAGCTTTTAGCAGGAAAAAAATATTTCTTTCACGAGTTGGTGGTGACCAACACATGGCTGGGAGTGATTACTTAGATTTACATTTACCAGGTGGGCAGAAACGCAGCTTCCAATAAAAGATACTCTGTGACTGCTGCATGTGTAAATAAATTGACTGTTTCCTAATAAATAGCAATAAATACTTTACAGGGTGATAAAATTGTTCATTCACAGTGTACTACCCAATACTGCATGGAGCGATTTAGACTAAATAATGAAAGACATTATAATTTTCTTTTTATTTGTTTATGAATGAAAAAACAAATATGACTGCTTATAGTCAGTGTGCTGTAGACTAGACCCATAACAGGCCAGTGCTGTGGACAACAAGACAAAAAATGTGGATAGAAGGAAAAGGAGAAAAAGAAATAAAGCAAAGCACACACAGCACTGGACAGAAGTGCCTGCAGGATGGGAACAGAAAAGAAAAAAGTTAACCGCAAATGTTTGTGGTAGAGACCCCACTGAATCTGTAAAAATCTATTCACTGATCTTTTATCAACACTGACCATGGCTCATAAAATGCACAATGCACCAAAGGTGTATATGTGTAAACACAGTTTGTGCAGTAATCAGCAATGACATACATGTGTGCAAAATCTTGACCATCTCAGACAATGATGAATAAAGTACATGATCAATATAATCATCCCACTTGTGTGACTTCAGTGACATACATTATGTAAGTTAAGTACAAACATTCTATGGCAGAATTCCAGAAGCCCTTGATCTATGTGTCAATAATAGAACACATTAGAATACTGGTCTTACCAAACACAGATCAAACAAGTTACCAGTGTTGGTTTGGTTTCTTTACTGTCAAGGTACTGCATTTACCTCGTTCAAAACCAAAACATATCAAGACTAAACTAAAATGGATCTAGATAAAGCTCAGGAGATTGAAACTCATCAGCATCTTACAGCTTCTGGTAAGTCCTGCAAAAAACTGTAGTTCCTTTATCAAAAGAAACACTGGTTGGCTACATTTCTAGGGTTTTACTATTGCTACTTTTAGATACATTTTACTGTTCATACTGAAATATTACCTACATATAATTTGGTGTGGGTAGTTTTACTTGTGGTGCAGTATTTTGTGTAGGCTGCAGTGTGTAATAAACTGCAATATCAGGAAAATGTTAAATCAAAAATCATATCCTGTCAATGAAATACAACAAAGTCAGCTTTAACAATGAGATTACTTACTTAAAAAAAAAAAATAAATAAAAAAAATTTAAAAAAAAAAAAAAAAAAAAAAAAAAAACCCAACCCAAACCAAATTTTCCCCCCCCCTTTGGGGAGAGTCAAGCCAGAAAAAACCCCATCCTAACCCCCACCCCCCCCGTTCACTT
>JBAJHX010000076.1:1726970-1740422 GCA_037176925.1 Amniataba percoides | reverse complement strand
GAGCAGTTGTCTCAAAGCTGCCGGGACGTGTTACGCCTGTGTCTCGCTGCAGACCCTCAGCAGCGCGCCTCTCTGGAACAGCTGCAGCTTCATCCCTGGCTCATATAAACCGGCCTCTTTTCTCCTTTTACACCCATGGACCTCTGTGCTGAGGACATTTGTAAATAGTGTGATTGCTCTGTACATAGATTTTGTATATAGCTTCAAAGATGTCTATTTTCATATTTTCATGTTACATAATTGTATTTATATTTATTTTTTATGTATATTTATTTAATTTATTGTCCAATAAAATATATTTTATACTGTGATTTGTTTCTAATTGTATAAGTGTATAAACTAATACACCACTTTGACATATTATGCTGTATTACTGAAGTAACTTTTAGCTCCATTTTAAAGACTGTTATCCTCATTCAGAACAATTCAAGTCACAGGGTCATGGGGTCGAGATGAAATATCTCAAAAATATTGTACTGCAGATAGAAATGCACATTATTGGTTGCACGTTTGGCTCAGTGGTAGAGGTCATGTATGAGGCCCTGGGCTGCAGTAGACCCTGGTTTGATTCTTGGTAGGGTTACTTTGCTATGTCTTCCCTCTCTATCTCTCCCACCTGGCCTGTCAATCTTCATCTGTCCTATCTATGACAAATACTAAAAAAAAAAAAAAAAAAAAAAAAAAAAAGTACATTCTTTCCTGTCAACATAAACTTTGATTTGATTTTGTACCCTCAAAAAAAACCTTTTTCAATATGAAAATAAAGTCTACAGTCCTTGCAAGTTTATTGTTTTTCACTACTTCATGCTCCCTCTCTCTCAAACTCACATTCTCTTACTTTTTTAAAGCTTCAATCCTTCTCTGATTATAGCAAGGAAATGCCTTTTTATGAATTAACTGAAACAGTTAGTCTAAATGGAGATAAGTTTTAACCTGACTTTCCATATCATGACATAAATAACAAACAATATGTATGTTTGGCACTTTGAATGCACTACACTGAAGACAGGATTCAGAATGCACTAACAAGCTTCATGTCATTCATTTTTTAACTCTTCATCCTCTAACTTTAGCTGTTTTCAGTAAACAAAATGGTAAAAAGCACTGCACTGCATGCTCAGTACCGGTGTTAGACATGTTGATATGAAGGGCTCATTCTAAGATAATGAACACACAGTGGTTCACAGTTTCATATTGATTGTACATAAGTGAAGATGTAATTGTGAATTTTATATTCCACTTCTGCCAATAGATCCCCCAAATCTTACACACTGGTCCTTTCAGTAAAGGGTCAGTTAAGTCTGAATAAATCTATATGTTAAAAAAGCAGTTACTTTCACACATAGATTAACATGAACATGAAATGATCCAAAAAATAAAGACAAATCCAGTAACCCCAACAGTACTTGTGAGGCAGCAAAGTCCTTGTAAACCCGACAGCTAGTGAAGAAAAGGGGTGTGCTGGACTGGGTCAACTACAATCCAGTGAACTGGGTCATAAAAACAGTGGCAGTCAACAAAAATGCAGAGCCAGAGATGCTAAGGCTTTTTCCTGTGCATCCCAGGGTAACATGTCCACACAAACATGGGGAAACAGCCCTGACCTACTTAACTAAATTAAACATTTGGTCAATTCTGTTGTGAAAATATATGAGGCAAAAGTCTAAATTTTATCCTGGGCCTGCCTACACAGACACAGATGTGTGCTGAGCATTAATGCCTATCTCTTATCATATGCACAGACATAACAACAACATGTCTGGAGGCATCAGAGAAAATAATGTGCTTCTGAGTGTGTGTGTTTATGCATCCATAGTGTTTTTCTTACCATCAGCCCTGAGCTAAGCGAGCAAACAGTTGATCAGAGCTCTTTTACTGGCAAATCAGCACCGCACTCTGCACACTTCAGTTCAGTGGATGAGAGTCTCACACTGCGGTGTTTTGAGGGCAATTCAACAAAGTCAGTAAAGCCACATAACTTGTAAACCCATGTGTTTTGACCACATTGAAGAGTTGCAGTCCCTTAACGAGGCTCCTGTGTGATAAATAGCGCTCTGGTTTTCCCCAGTTGTTTGAGTAATCTCTCCTGCTTCTTTCCTGAAGTCAACAAATGCCTTTGGTCAGAGCCCCTTTAAGCAAAAGACTTGGCCACAGCGAGTAGAAGCTCACAAAAGAGGCAGCGCTAATTGACCTCCTCCTTTTGCTCTCTCTTCCCTCCACTGTAACTTTGCTGCCACTGCCACCCAGTGCATTTCCATGACAACCTGGGGATTGTAAGAGCGGTATGGAAACGTCAAACACTTGGTGGGCTCGCATCGTCGCACACAAAAGGCCAATGACCTACATGTGGAGCGGGGATGAAGGCTTTTCCCAGAAGAACAGGCCCAGCGGAGCATTAGAGGACGGGACAGAGACACAGTGACAATCCCCCTGCTCCTTTTTTTGTCTTACCCAGCTGCTCAGTTGAACAGACCTGAAATGAAGTTGAGTCCTCTAGCATGTAGACCTGTTCCCTGGGAAATATAGTGCATCTAGATCTCACAGAGCAGTAACATGATATGAAAATGGAGCAGCTGTAGAGGGGAAGCACCGATACGCTGGGGAGCGAGCTCTGCATATGCTGCATGAAGTAGAAATGATTTAAATATAGTTGGTAAATTCTCAACAAGCCCCCAACTTACACCCTCACCTACACTAAATAGCTGACACGTTTAATCCTCTGGTCTAACAAATCCTACAGTACCACTTCAGTTACATAACCCACTGAAGGCTCAGAGGATATGTGTCTGTAAATGTGGGAGCTCAAGTCTCCCTTGTAAACAAACATTCCTGGCTGGTCAGCAATCAGGGGCCACGTTTGTCTGGTCTAATCTGGCAACAGCAGATAGTCTTTATGGCCGCCCCTCTGCCATCAATCAGGCCTACTACTGAGGACCTGGATGACAGCAGCAGGGGTCAGACCATCACCACGGAGACTGCCATTGAAAGCAGCCACATAAACCGTATAGGGTGTTGGCATGAGACAAAGAGATAGACAGGGAAGAGAGGAACGGGCCAGTCCAGTGTTAGCAGTGTCCTCTTTGGACAGAATTTGGCTCCAGCTGGAGTGAAACAACACAGAGCAGAGTCAAATCCTCTGCAGAAAGAGTTCACCAAAAGCAACACAACAAGGTTCACACCGTTTTGCCAGTAGCAGCATTTGACTAAAAAGGAATGATCATACAGCAACAAACTGATTCATGGTAAACACAGAGGTTATACTTAGAGCAAGAACAGTTTCTGAAACTGTTCACACTGATGAGTAAAAGGTTATGGATGTGGGTGATTTGAACAACGCAGCAGTGTGGGTTTGTGTGGCATGCGTGAAAAACAATGGTGATGCAGCCTGGATGCGAGCTTAGGCAGAGGCAAGAGGAGGGAGTTTCTATTGTCCATGGCTCAGGTGAGGTGACTTGTTGATCTCTGTCAGCCAATGTCCCACTGAGGCTGGCCAGAAAAACCTCAGAGACCTAACGTGCTGCTGTCCACCACTTACTGGCTATGATGTGAGTCAGTTTGATCATAAGGGTTTAAAAGTGTTCTAGCCTTGATAATTGAATTTTATCTTTAATTTTTTTTTTATGTAAGTGCATAAAAATGCCAGGTTCACTGAAAAAAATATAAAAATCAGAATCAGTAGGCAATATACAGTGTTTACACTGATTGGATCCTGATATTAGAGCCTATACAGAATGTATGATTGGTTGTGATCAGTGTCGAGCAGTAAAACATTTAATTACACATTGAAATTTTAAGTTATTATTTCCAGTAATTCTCTGTTAGTTCAGACCTTTTAGGGTTTGTCCTGTTTACTGTCTGACCAGGAGTTGGTGGAACAGCAGATCTAAACTGTCCATCGACTGGTGAGGGACATGTCAACTTTAAACAGTGCTAGAGGTGTTGCTAGGCAGCTTGTGAGCTTCTGCAAAGTGAAATACAACTCCTAGTAACTCCACAATTGTGTCATTACATGCTGTGCCACACTATTTTTCATCAACTGTATATGGAAATCCACTTGTTCATTAGCTCCAGTTTTAAAAGGTGAGAACATTACCTCACATTTGTGAGCAAAATTGGATTGTTTTTTATAACCTTTACAGGGGATGAGCTTTCTATGTCTGTGTATATCATATGAGCCAGTGTAAGTCTCTTTTATAGTGAATCATCAAAGGAAATGTCTGGGAATAGGAAATTCCATGAAGGATGAAATCTATACATGAAAAAACGAGCTGTAGAGGGAACATGGGAGAATGTAAACCCTCTGTGGCCCTATGAGACCATGGTGAATCAGTGTGATGGGGACTTTGCAATGGCATAAGATGCCAAGTATGTTTTATTAAAATTTCCTGATATATGTTATTATGTTTTTCCTTTGTTGATTGATATTTTTATATCCTCCCGAGATTGTTTCACTTGCACTGTTTTCAGCAAAAACATTCAGAATGAGCTTACACTGTGATTACTGTACTCTACAGTTCAAACTGAATTAGAAGAACTTGTTCTTCACCTAAATATTTTCTTTTCTGGCTATTTTACAATTTTACTCGGCTATATTTATTTGACAACCATAGTTAAAAGTCGCTTTGACGTCAAACATAAAAACAGCATGTAAAATATTATATAAGCCACCTTGAACAGCTACAGTATAAGATGCTGCTCACTAATAACTAACATTCCTGAAAAAAGCTGATAATATTTATGTACTTATACTTCCGCTTTAGATCTTGATACTTCCACTACTGAGAAGTCATTGTGGTAACGCTTTCTTTTGCCATACTGACACCATGTGGCAAAAAGCTGTACATGTCAGTGTGGTAACGCCATGTTTTTCCACACAGTTCTGCTTCATTTCACTCTGTGTTCCCTTTGCGCTCAGTAAGAACACCTCACATTTCAAGATACCCACATCTGTAACATTTACATTCTGAGCACAATTTTTTCATCCTGTCTCTATTCATATGATTAATTTATTATCAGTTAATGTCATTTCTGTTCCTCCAGCTCTAACTTTGGTGGGCCAACTGCATATACTAATTACAGACAGAAATGCATTTAATGCCTGTCTTTGTTTACACTATTTTTTAATCAAATACAGCAACTTTCTTTGCTGTCTATCAATTTCATGTGCTTTTTGTTTTTTTTAATTTCTTGCTTCCCTTTCAACTTTTATTCAACCCTATTTTAGTTTTTATAGAACTCCTATAAACAGATTTTACAGATGGTCACAACGTGTCTCTCTTTCTCTGGCTTCAAGTTTTCACATCACACATTAGTTAACATCAGTTGTGATGTCACAAAATCCCGCTCACAAGTCCATGTGTTAAACTCTCTCTCTGCATTGTTAAAAACTCCCTCTTCAGCAGGTGAATGTGAAAATAGTCTTCTAGTGCTCAAATGTGTGTTATTCATTGGTAGTAATTAATCAAAGTACCTAAATGAAGCATCTCTAGATAATAACTCACACACCTCATGACAACATCTGTAAGTTAAGGATATCGGTGTCTGAGTATGTGGAGGTGAAGGACTGACAGTAACAAGAACAACAGGTGGATTTGAAAGTAAAATGTGTGTAAATGCGTGCATGTGTTATGGAGAGAAATGACACCACTGAATAATACCTTGATTTAATTTAATCTGTACAATTTTCATCTGCATTTCCATATTCAGCCACTAGGTGGGGATCTGGTGTAAGACTTGACGGTGTACACCATATGTATACATACGCTGTGTGTACATATGTGTGTGTGCGCCCTCAAGAAGCTGTCAGAACATCTGTCCCAGTTGTCCCTGCACATCTCTGCTGATCAGAGTGCAGACAGGTTTCCTGGTCCCGTTTTACCTTGCAGTCACCTGCAGCCGGCCTCCACAGAGATGACTGAGGAGGAGGCAATTACAGGAGCAAGCAAAGGGAAACAGATGTGCAATTATGAGAACAGAGGTTTGCACTTAGCCCGCTCATTGCCCCAGCGTTGTCGCTGCAATCCACAATGCAATCCACAGCAGCCAAATCCACAAACAGCTAATTAAGTCCTCATCACACCCAGAGAGCTACAAGCACTGTTCATCACAAACACAAGTCAGAGTCAAATCCTCTGCTCGTCACGACGTGTTTTAGCAGTGCAAACATCACCTTTCATTACTGTGATGAATTTTCAGGGAACCATAAACTGAATCCAAAATATGCTTTTATTTGGCTGCTGTAGTGGAGATCCAACACTGTGGACAGATGAGTTGATACTCTGGAAGCTGCAAGCAGCTAACATTAGTGCTACTATCAGTGTCTGTGAATTTTACCGTTTCATGTCAGTTGTAACAATTTGCACATTTTGTGATGTATCTTAAGTAGTAGTTTCCCCATCATCATTAATATTGCACCCCTCCATCCATCTTTTCTGACTTAGAGTGTGAAAGGTGATGGGGCATGGCAGCAGCAGAGACTGAACAGAAGGTAGACTATGTCCTGGATTAACCCAAACACTAGACACAGCACTGACATAGGGCAATACAATATAAATTCTGCAAATTCCAGTGTGACCATGATTCCTGTGGGTAGTATGCCGCCTAAACAGGCTGTCAGTCAAACACAGGGCTGAAACATATCTGTTAGTGCACACACACTATGCATGTATCTGTTTGTGCAGTGATTCAGCTGTATTCATCGCAGGGTGAACTCATTGACACTGACTGGACCATAGCTAGCTGTGTCCCATCTCATGCAGTCACTTCTCAAGGGCATTCAAGGTGTTCTGTCACATGTAAAAAGTAACAGAAGTAGTTCTCTGAAGAATGAAAATGCTATAGATCTGTAGAAAGAGAGTTCACACCTTTGCACACCTGCCATGTTACTAGTGTGCAGGCTAGTTCACTTTGGGAATGTTGGTTTCATGATTTGACAAGTTCAGAGGTCTCTGAGAGCACACTGGGTGTTTCAGTGTATGATGTTTCAGTGTTGCAGGACTCTAATCCGGACTGGTTGTACATCTTGTCACCAAAGACCCAGCATTTAAATGTGTGACATAAATAAAAGATAATCCTCTAACTAACTCTTGGTTTAAGCTCTGATCACAATATTAATGCCATGTTGTGCTCATGTTTGTGTTTCAGACTACAATGAAACATCAGGTAAACTCTTATGCGTAAGGCAGCACTTTAGGACTTCACAACAACGGCGAGACCTGTGTGTCGGCTATTTATACGCTGACACACCTGCACTTTCCCCTCTCCTTTTGACTTATGCATGCCCTCGCTGACTGATAAAAACATGGAGGCCATGCGGAATGAGGTGTGCCTCTGCTGATGAGGGAGAGACTGAAGGACCCACATGCATTTCCTGTGTCTCTCCGGGCTTCTGAGGAGATCTGCTGCTTACTCAGGAGTGAAAGCCTCAAATTAAAGTGTTTGTGCTGACAAAGGACAAATGGGATTTTTCCTTCGCGCAAACGGTGCAGGATTGTGTTGGCTTGCTCAAAGTGTCAGGGAAAAAATGTCTCCTGGTCGACACCTCTAATGAAACATGCGCATGAAATTAAGGCCTGCATATTGCTGCCGATGTTTAGGTTGTACATGTATAAAGAGGTAGGCAGAGGAAGAGGAGGAGGGAAAGAAAGAGATAAGGCAAGGTACAAGAAGAGAGCGAACACAGAAAGACATGCCGTTCCTCTCTCCTGTGTATAGATATGTCTTTTGTACCCTTGAAGTAGGAGTAAATTGAATATTCATGAGTGAGCGTGAATAAGTGCTCTGTCAGCCAGTAGTGTCACTGATAGATGAGCAGTGGACCTGCATGGAGCTCCAATGGCCAGCCACGGTCCTCCACAGAGAGCCATTCAGGCGGGGGCAGGCGGGGGAGGGGGGCATCAGGTAAAGGCTTGCCCTGGAAAGAGAGAGGATATACAGGTTAACTTCAATCCATGCATACATTGAACTCTACCTTTTGGAGGCCATACCACAGGAAGGTAAGGCCTGTGTTGACCTGACAGTTTCGAGGTTTTGAGTTTTACTGACTGGGCAGTAAAGGCAGAAGTTGGGGAAAAAAAGAGCCAAAAAAAAAAAAAGGATGGAGGCGAGACATTCTTTTCTTTTCACACACGGCTGGACTGAAATCTGGGGGTCTCTCCTCTGATTCCTGTTTTCCAGCCAGTGAGTCCATGGTCCAGACAACCCCCCTAATTTCCTCTGACAAGTTCTCACAGTTGCTTCTCAATCCCCAGCGTCCACCTCCTCCTCCTCCTCCTCCTCCTCCTCCGCCTCCTCCTCCCCCCTCTGCAAGGAAAGGGATAATTTCACCGCTGATATTTTGATATGATAATTTTATTCATGATGCCACTCCTCGGCCGCTGTGCTGCTCGTCTGTACAAGTGTAAATGAGAAGTGTTCCAAATGTAAAATGTTCTGCTGAGGGGGATCAGCGAGGCTCTGTGGCCAAAACAAGGCAATATACAAAGTGAGTTGTGTTCCAGTACGCAGACTGGCCTGGCCTGCACCGACTCCAGTCAGCATGCCTGGCTCCACCAATATACACCAGATGGCCTCATCCTCAGGCAGAGAGAAAGAGGGAAACACAAAGAGAGAATGAGAGAGAGAAGGCGCTGGTGCTTGACGCGTCCCAGAGGTGCCGGGCTCAGTCAAAGTTATATCTAACACTGGGCTTGGATGCTACTGGAGCTCATCTAATGTAAAGACTAACTAACTGGAAAAGCCTAAATCCCACAAAACTGACATGGTAGGCGATCTTTTTTCATCGCCCCCCACCTCCCCCCTCCCCCCTCCCATCTCATTACATATGAGGACTTTCTGAAATAAACCAATAAAAACCCTAACCATTAAATGACTTTTATTAAATTTCACTGCAGAGATTTACTGACAGAACACTCCATTGTTACAGAGTATGCTTGTTAGAATGGAGATGAGTTGGAGAAGTTATATTGAACATTTTAAAGCGGTATTCCAAAGATTAAGATCTGCACTTCCATGTTGCCGGTTATATTGTTAAAATCAAAGCATCAGAAGCTGAGATACCCCAACTATTATCAAAGACAGTGAATGCTACACTCTCCAAAATGCAACCTGACAGCGTCTTTCATTAGACCCTCCCAGCCTGATAAACATTCACATCTTTCAAACTTCACACTCCACTTTGCTTCTCAGGCTTTATGTCAAAAAGTTTTATCCTCCAAGCCCTAGATGAAATAACCTCATGACATTAATCGTTACTATATCACAGAAGTAAATATACAATTGTGTGCCCATTGAGCCATTGTCACTGCCTGTGACATGTAAATAGACTGTGACATTTAAAATTTGTGAAGCACCCCGTTAACACAGGGACATTTGTATAATTGCTGTGAATATACTAAAATAGACTAACAGCATCTAAATTGAATTTTATTCTGTGTGCCATCAGACTGGATCTGTGTTAATCCTTTCAGTGATAAAAAAAATACCATCAAAGATCATAAACCATGTTACATGAGGTATCATTGCTGATGGATGATCTTAAATCAGAGAAAACAAAAGAACTAGCAATACCACTGGAGGCTTCTAGTCATCTCAGTTTTGGTCTAATTTCTGAGGAGCTATTATTACACATTATGCCAGGTAAATGTAAGATAATGTTGAATACATTTCACATTAAACTAGACCTGGTAGTAGGTCCACGCATCTGACACAACTGTGAACTGAAGGCACAGCAATATGGGCTGAGCAGGGTTTAACCACAATGTTTGAAATTGTGGAAAATTTTAGATAAAATGATATACTTTACATGTAAGTATTTGATTTTGGAACTTGAACTTCGGTCCTCAGCTTCTCCATATTTGTAATAGTTTCTGTCACATCAAGGTATCCAGATTAGGCTTATTGTAGCTTGAGTCTAACAATCATACACTGGGCATGTGGAAGAAATCGACACTTTTATATTTCTACATTCCTTAAAGTGTGCAAAAGCATCAAAAGAATATGAGAGTACTTGAAGATGTGAAAAGCATCTCCCATCTCTAAATGACTGTCCAAAGCCATAATACAGATGGCCCAGTGGCCTCTCCTTGCCTCCCACTGCTCTGTTTTCATTCCTCTCTTTTGGTGATAATGTATTGTCTACAGGGTGTGTAATGATCCTCGAGAGCAGCCGTATACCACTAACAGGCACTTCTGTCAAACACATCACCATCGCTGTGCTCATTGATTTGTGTTGCCTTTAAAATGGGCCGCTTCCTCCGCGCCTGGCGCAGCCGTAATTGCATCTTGCTTAAATGATTCAAATAAGGCGGTCTGTTACTCTTACCTCCACTTCCCCTCCCTCCACTGTCACTGTCACCCTCACTTATTTCATTACGGATTCAGCAGACTTGATAAAACAGCAGGGGTGCCCCATTCCACAGCGCTTAGCCAGCCCGGCTGAGACAAAGAAGTGGTCAAGCGGGGCAACAAATCACACCAAATGGAGCGTTTGCTCTTTGTGCAGCCTAGTTATGGAAAACTGATAGCAGCATCCAGAATACTGAATAGGTGTAATAAATGCTGAAGAAAGGGGATTCTTTTCCTAATTGGGTGAAGGGGGGCGATGGAAGCACCGGCATTCTCCTTTTTGTATCTGAAAATGAGTTCTGTGAAATAGTCTAATAGCCTGTACACAGTTAAAAGGGGCTGTGCGATCCCCCCCCCCCCACGCCTCCATCTCCTCAAAGCCATCCCATCCTGTCTCTGTGCTGACAGATAAACATGTTCTCTGCTGGCTAATTGCAGTACCTGTTTCTATCCAGTCTCAAGTGACAGGCTAGCTGTATCTATGTGAAGCCTCAGATCTCGCGGACCCCGCAATGCTGGAGTAAAACACTCAGATATACAACAGCCAAAGTGAGGCTGAGGAACTTCTGAGGGAGAAAGTGGTGGATTATGTACCTTGAAGCGCACTGTGCAACTTTCCAAATGAGCGGTGAAGTTTGCAGCTAAAAGAGACAGCTGTTGGACAGGCATTGATGGATTAACTAACATGACAAGTGCGTCAGGAAATATGACAGAATCTGTCAAATGATATCAACAGGAGGGAAAAAGGAAGACACACAATTTAAAAGGTAACCCAAGAAATTCACGTCTTAGCATCATGAGTCTCCTCCTTTTCACAATAAAATAAAGATGTTTAAAATCAATATGCAGCCCTATACATCAATATACATGTGCTGTGGGTCCCAAAAGTATTCCATGGAAGTACCTTTGTCTGAATGGACTGCAAGTGGTCATAAAAGATGCAGGCCCTCAGCTGGACACTGACTCCCTCCAGTCAGATGAATAATAGTACAAAGGACTGCTAAATCATTGAGACAGCTGCTCTTCTCTGTCCAGACTGCGCTGGTCCTGCACAACACTGCTAACAGATCAGTGCAGAGGACATAAGAGGCATTGCGGCCGCGATCCTCCAGACGATGGCTTGTTTTCTGAGGGGGCTGGAGGACTTTCAAGCCAAGCGTCTGGGAAAAAAAAGGATGATTAGTCGGAAGCATCAAAACTGGCTCTGTGTAACAAAAAGCAGGACACTGTTTCGATAGATCTGAAAGCATGGAATTCTTCGAAGTTACAGGCATAGGGTCTTATTATCCTTTTAGACATGAGAGTTTGAATTGTGGACAAATGCTCCTCTTTTCTCAGACCACAATGATCATGTTGAGGGGGGAATGGAGGAGTGACCCGAATATGGGGCAAGGTCATTGCAAACCAGTTTCATTTGGATGCTGGCTAACAGAATGGGCTGTAGAGAGAGAGAGAGAGAGAGAGAGAGAGAGAGAGAGAGAGAGAGAGAGAGAGAGAGAGAGAGAGAGAGAGAGAGAGAAAGCATGTTGTTTAAGTAAAACCCTCAAGAACATTATGATTTATTTAAGTGAGGAGAAAATATGAATAATGTATTGGCTATACGGAGCATGAATCTCTTTTGTACTAATTGTCAGGAAGGCTTGCATCCAGTGTGTGAGGGGTGGAGGGGCTGGAGGACCCAGAGATCACAGGGGCGCTGCAGCTCAAAGCCGCCGGTCCTACAGCCACAGCCATTGACTTGCAAATGAGCTCAAGGAGGCTAATTAATGGGGGGGCTAATGAAAGCAGTGGTTGGGCTCTAGTGAAGAAATAATCTGGGACCCCCGTTTCACTTTCCCCCACTTTCTCTGACTTTCTCTCTCTCTCTCTCTCCTCCATCCCCTGGCTTGATCGCCCTCTCTTCCCACAAGATGGCTCGTGCCATTGAAGTTGATTGCAGAATGCATCAATATGTGAACAAAGTTGGGGTGGTGTGCAGTGATGGTGGTGATGGGGGGTGTTAGTAGAATTAGCATTCATTTGAAGCGACCCCACCACACCCCCCTCTCTCTCCAGCTCTGTTATTTATTCTCTAGCTTTTGGCACATTTTCTGCTTCTCCACTCCCAGGAGGAGATGGAGGGAGATGGAGTAGGGTGTTTAAGATGTGTGACGGGCTGTAATAGTAACTTTTGCACCTCTTCTCTCTTGTTTGCGCTGGAGTGAAGTGAGTGAAGTCACCCTCTCCTTCTTGTTGCACCGGTTGGAGCGTGGAGGCACATGGTCGCATCAGACAGGAGTTGTCTCTCATTTGAAACAGTGTTCCTCCCAGCAATTATCAGCACTCCTGCAATTGGCTACTACATCGACACATTAACCTTTAGAAACTCACTTACAGTGTAGAAAATCATCATGGCTGGATGCTATATTATTTCATTTGAAACCTGCCAATGTTCAAGGCCCTGTAAAGTCAGTCAGTCAGCATCAACTGTGTCATACTAAGCATGATGGTGCTCATGATATTATATGTTATATTTTGTTTAAAAAATTTGAAATAATGAATACAGGCAGGAGAAAATATGCAGAAAACTAAGAAATGAGGTCAAGAGAGGGCTCACAACCTTTGAAGGGATGAAAAGCCTGATTACCTGTTGATTTCAAACAAAAAGTAAAGGCTTTCATTTTGAGACAACATCAAGTCGATGGCTAAAGGATGAAAGCAGGTACTGGTTGTGGTTTTTGTGAGTGGTGCCACACAGTAATGGCAAAGGACTGTGAGTTGCAAGATGAGGAAATGGTTGACTTACAGATCTTGAGGACTTGACAAACGATTCTTTACTTTGACTTTTAATGATTCAGAATCCACAGGAATAGAAGGAAATTATCCTCCTCATGTTATAATAAGTAAATCAACTTGGAGAACAGATGTACATGAGAAAAAAAACACATTTTTTTATTTAAATAACTTTATGTCGCCATTTTTGCTCTGTTAAAAACATGTAAATGACATTACATTTGGTGAAAGCTGCATAATATCTTATTACAACCCATTCAATGGGAGAAAAAAACGTAGCTATTTCACAATTTTCAGGGCCAAATTGTGAAATAGCTACGTTTTGCACTGTGGACC
>JBAJHX010000076.1:1701997-1720770 GCA_037176925.1 Amniataba percoides | reverse complement strand
CTGTAGTCATTCAGTCCAGTGATGGAGGATTTCTTGGGGACTGGGATGATGGTGGAGCGTTTGAAGCAGGAGGGGACCACACAGCTGCATCAGATGCATCAGTGTGAACGTGCAGTGACGGGAAAGTTTGAATACAGTTTGAACAGCTATCTTCACTGCTGACATGAACAACATCTGGAGCACCAGCAGTCTACTGGGTCACAGTAAGTGCATAAATAAAGAGGGATTTGACTTTTTTAGCACCAGTAACACTAAATACAGTAATTGGCCATGTGATCTACACTGCAACATTGTCATAAACTTGCTGCTTGCAATTATATTATTACTAACTGGAATAGCTGAAAACTCTGATGATATAATGTAATTAAGGTAAGATGTAATTAACTGGGATCATCCTTAAAGCTGTGTTCCCCTGTTTCAGTCTGCTGATGTACAGTAGCTGCTCCTGACTTGGTGTGGCCTCTCTGGTGGTTCCTCTCTTCACAGTGTATTCTGGCCCTTGGGTTATTGGATCATTGGACTAGTAGAGACCCCTGCCCTGCCTCCCCGCCCTGCCTCCCTGCAACTCCTCCTCCCTCTCCCCAGGTATGTGAACTCCTTCTACTCTCTGCCTCCCAACCCCTCTTGCCCCATCTTTCCCATCAGGGACTGGGGGCTGAGATTGATGGTGAGGCAGAGTATAGCCCCCCAGACGGGCTGATTTATGGTGCCTCCTTTCCATCTAGGCAGAGCGGAGGCCCCTAAGGACCCCGTCTGGAGAGCGCTAGGGATAGCCGGCATCTCCGACCTGACGCCCCCGGGCTCCCGGTCCACCGTGATGCCAAGTACCAAACGGCCACTCCAGAATGGTCGCCATCCGTCATACAGGCAGCCAAGGATCTGCCTTAAAGAGCCGAAACACAGAGAGCAGGAACAATGAGACTTGCTCCCTTCCTCCCTCGCCTCTTCCTACAGACATTGATCTCCACTGCAACAATTTATTATATCACCCCTGCTATGGCTGATGTCAAAAGAGTGTGGAGGAGGGGGGGGTTGCTTTTGTTTAACAGTTGGTGCAATCCCTATAAATATACCAACAACACAGGCAACAGAGAACAACCTTTTCAGTGCTATCATGACATGATATGGATACTTTCTACTTTATTCAAATAGGCCTGTGACCCTGTGCAGCATAAAGACAGTATGCTGTCTGACTGCATACATACAATGATAATATGCAGAGATAAATAAACAAATATCTGAGTAAAGTACAATACACAGTTAGTGATTAAACTAAACAAGCATCAATGCGTACTGTTGTCTGTTGAATGACCTATTGCAATATCAGTCACCTACAGTAGGATGTGTGTCAGTGTAACTAATGACTGTAATACCAAAAGGACAATCACAGTTAAGTACAACACAGCTTATTACATGTCTGTGCATGTAAACTATATCATTAGATTTCTGGACACTTGGCAGCAGTGGAATTAGCTGAAAACACAACTCATATATTATGATTATCTTATGACATGATAATTGCCAATTCACACATCCAGTAGACACAGAGCAACATTAGCATTCATTTAGAGTTATTGCCACCTGATTAATAAATCTAACATTCATTCTCCTTTGAGAATTCCACAAAAATAGATGACATTACATTTGAGTTAAAATTAGATTTTTGAAATGATATTTAAATGAGATTTTCTAAGATAATAATTAAATGCCCATTGGAATACATATATAACTATTATTGGTCTATCTGCTGTTTAGTGGGGAGTCTGAAGTGGGTATAGGGATGTTTTCTTGACTTGGCTCTATGTAAGGCAGTTAGACAACATACAATGATACATTTCCCATAGGTTGATTAAGTACGGAACTCCTAAGATGACATGGTAAAAAAAAAATGAAATTGTGGCCTCAATATAGCTATAATGTGCGCACAAAATACTAATTCGTTCCCATGAAATATTAATTTGTTCCCACAAAATATTTATTTGTGGCCACGAATTACGTATAACTCCTAAATGGAGTGGAGGAGTAAACATCACTCCTGGACAGCTGGATAAGCAAATCGAGCGCACCTTAAATGCCTTGACCTTTGACCTTGGAGGAGGTGCGCTCGATTTGTTTACCCAGCTGTCCAGGAGTGATATTAATAATATTAGAAGTATTTCGTTATTTCATGGCCACAAATTAGCATTTCGTGTGCATGTTATAGCTATATTGTGGCCACAATTAAATTTTTTTTTGACCATGTCATCTTAGGGGCTCCGTAATTAAGAGCATTGGTTCCGGGCCTGACACAGCAACTAGACGCTCAGATAGCAAAGGCTATTTATTCAACATTGAGTTATAGACTGAAAAAAGATATGTAAGAATAATAGTAGGTAAACTTCTATCTGCATTATTGTTTTGAGGATACATTTGTCCATAGATTGTAATAGTTGTTATATTTGACAGTGATCTGATGGAGATCAAGCTCAGTATAAACAAAACAAAATGAACAAACAAACAAACAAATGAATAAGCAGATCAGAATTTTCAAATTATCTCGCAATTTGCTGGATGGTAGATTTTTTTTATTGCAAACATTTGAACCCATGTCATTAACTTGCTGTCCTTCCAGGCTGTCCAGTTAGTTTTCCACTACTGTAATGTAGTTGTATTTGCGAAACCATACTGTTATGTAATCCAATAGCATGGCTGATATTAAATATGTTCTCACTCTCATTAGGACCAACCAGTGTGAGGCTTCAGCTCAAGATCCATCCAACTAATGTCAGAACTTTCATGCTGAGCAAAACTTAGCAAACTGAAAAACACAAGTGAGGGGTGAAGACAGAAGAAATGAAAACTGATACTGCAACTTTAATTGGTGTAACATTTTTCAATACATCAAAATCAAGTAAAATTCAGTCTCAGTCACCCCTTTAAATAAATGGTGACTCTGTCATTTATTTACTCAAGTTCTTTCAATTTTGATGACAGCAGGCATCAGTAAAGATTCAGTACTTTGGCGTGACAACATTCCACTGTTGAGCCAATCATATTTTGTTCTGTGGGCTGTGCTGTAGCCCAGCTAGCAGGGCATCTGCATTGCAGAAAATGGCCAAGCCTACAAGATTACCTGCCAGGGGCCTGAAGCTGTGCAGTGGTGGGACAGCAGCCAGGCAGCTTCTCAGGGTGGGGAACCTTTGGGCCTGACATGGCAAAGCCCAGCACCACTCTGCATTGCACCTATGACTAGCATTAAATGGTTATACTGAGACTTTAAATGAAAGGTTAATCAGTGTTTTTCTAAACAAGGATTATGTGTAAATTTAGGCATGGGGTGCAGTTTATCACATCATATTTATATTTTACATGCTAGTTTTCCAATATTTTGAGATACTTATCTCTCTTAATACTGCAGTGATTGAATTATTTGGTAACTAACAAGCTAAAAAAACGTGACTTTACACTATAAAGTCCTCATGGTGAAAGAATAGTATCTTTTCACATTAAGCATACATTTCAAAGGTCTGCATTTAAATTTCATTTTCTATTTTCAATTCTTAATCATTTTTTTGTCGAGTGTCTCTCATTTTTATTAAGATTTTGTCTATCATTGTTTGCGGACCCTGAGATTTAAGAATTTCATTACCGGTGATGCTGCTGTAAATGTTGCTCTATTTTCCTGAATGTTGCTGTAAATTGTCTTGTAATGCCAATAAATCATTGAAATCTAGAAATAAGTCCAAAACCATTTGCTAAAATGTCTGAAACAAAGACAGTTAGGTTTCTGTTCAAATGTATTCTGACAACTGGCAAAATGAAAATGTGAATTAATGTACATTTCTGTTCACTGTTATGCTACAGATATTGTTAATATTATAATGGACATAATCTCTCAAAGATTTGGATGCATCAGGACAAACAGCTGGTGGCACTGATTCTGTAGTTGGGTGACATTAAATCACTTCAGAAAAAGAGGACACAATAAGATGATGTAATAAAAGAGTTTCAGTCAAAGCTTAAATAATAGATAACCACATAATGGTAAATATGATGTTCCAGTTTGTTACATGCAATGATTTGATTTACCGCTGTTTTCATCTGCTGCTGTTATCATCCGTTCTGTCACTATACTGATACACCAACCCTTCCATCTTAACAAGTGTAAAACCTTTTCCGGACTTGAACTTCTGTTTTTTCAAACGAGCAACATTTCCACTCTGTTTTCTTTTTTTTTTTTCTTTTTTGGAATTGAATTGAAAATGTGTATAAAACAAGTGTATGGAAACACACTTCATGAGTGTCCCCATTTACATTACCCATACATATGTGATCCTTTTAATATAAGAGGTACTGACTACTGCACCTTTAAATTGTTGCCACACCTCAATAACACAGATGTCTCTGTTAAATGAATAAAAAGACAAAAAAATAAACCATTAACCTGCAAGTAGCAATGAGGGACATTTTACTTCATCTTGAATACAGTGCAAAATATACTTTATAGATTACATAATCCTGTATAATTTAAATGTAGCTGAATATTTACTAGCTGAGGAGGAATATGATGAAAAATAACAAAACACAACAGAATACTGGAAAAAAATACAAATCAGACCATCAGATGAATTCTCCACGGAGCATTCAGACAATATTTCGTCTGCACAGTAAAGATATTTCTCTCTTTATTAGCTCTTTCTGATTCCTGTCACCACTGCAATTTATCCCTGAATCTCAGCGGGCTACCAGTGAGCATTGACATTAAGCAAAAGACAATAGGGGAAGGATCAGTGGTGCTGTTCTCTGTGTTATCACTGTTTTTTGAAAGTGTTATTTCAATTAAAAAGCGGATAAACTGCTGATTAATTCAGCACACTTCCCAATTACAGATCAAACGGGCCTCCTGGGGACTGCAAAGCCCCAAAGATGGCAGATGCCGTGCACACATTCAGGCATATTTCATACGGCTATGAAATATTGAGCTGGTATGTGGCGTTGTGGTACCGCCGGGTGTCTGTGTTGTTGAGGCTGTATGTAAATCCGGCTGTGACACCCCTGTCTGCAGCAGGAGACTGATATCTGGGACATGTTGGGAGATACTACAGGGAAAATGATGCAATCAGAAGCTAAGACACTCCAGACAAGTTGCGTTCCACGTTCTGCTAGTTATAGCAGAGCAATGCTCATGCAACTTTGTAGGAAAATTAGTTTGAATGCAGGCATTGTGATGCGATATGTCTTGATGTTAGTAAAAGTTCAAATAATTGAGCATGTAAAGCAAAACTGTGGTTCGTGCATGAATCTGGAAAAGTAGGCAGAAAAAACAAATTTAGATTATTCTGGATCCCCCATGAAAGCCTTCGCCTGGGTTACATAATAAACACATGAGGTGTCTCAAATCCGAAAAGGTCCATCTGTCTGAAGAACTGCTATAGTGTTGTTATCAGTGTTTCATTTGGAAACTGAATCTAATGTTGTTGTCTTGCAGAGTCAGTTAGTGAAAACAATGTCAAGACAGGTGAAAAAATGACAAGACACATGGAAACATGGAAGCAAATCCTTCAGACAGTATCAGACAACAGTAACAAGACCTTGTATAGGAGGGTAATCCTACAAACTAAAGGACCCTGCTTTTAATCATGTCATACAACAGTTCACTTTTTGAAGTTTGATAATAATCTATATTTTTTTCCCACAAATGTCATAAAAAAGACTGAAACCAACAATTAATCTATTTTCTCAATGAGAACTATTTGTATCTATTTGTAAGTCTGATGTGTCTTCTTCCTCTGTGCCACAGAGCTCCACTGATGTCAGATAAACTATAAAAAACATACACTGCACTGAGTGGTCCTTTATTACCATGAACACAAACACTGTAGTTTTTTGTAATTACTGATTTTTTTCCTACATCCTACATTTCAGGCATCTACAGGAAAATGTTTATTTCTAGTCAAAGTACATTTACACTTACAGAGAGTACCATCCGGTACCATCAATCTGCTTACACCTAAAGCACTAACCTAAGTTTGCAATTGTGAAAGCAGACAACACATTCCCCATGATGGATAAAAGAAAATATTTTATCATTGTCAACTTTGATACTATGAACAGCAAATGGAATGAAAACGTCAGAAAATGAAATATGTCATTTTTATCTGCATGCCTCCTAATAAAGCAGCACACACAAAAGAAATTTACATGTGCACTTTCTTTCCTCTCCCTGTGCAGTGCTTATAAGTTTTCAGATGCTGCGCACAGAGTTGCCTGATTTTTCTCTTTTCCTAAGTTGGGCATTAGCGGGGGCTTTAACTTCCAGTAGTGTCAACCTATCCTGATGATAGCTTCTTACACTGCAAGATTCATGGCGAGCATTGCCAGCCTTCCCTCCCTTAGTGTGTCCATAACTCATTTGAGCGTAAGAGCAAACAAACTGCTGTAACAGCTCTCTGGACAGGAGTTTGCCTGGTCCAGTTATATGATGCTGCTCTTCTCTCGCTGTGCCGCCTCCCAAACGAGCCCACGGCACTTTGTAACCACCACTTTATGTCCCAAAAGACACCGGACCAATAGTTGCTGAAATCCGATGTGACCATAACACATAAATCATCTTTTAAGCACAGAGAAGAGCAGGTGCAGGCATAAACAGTGTCGACGCTGCTTTCTCAGTGATGTAAATAATTTATCAAACCTACACACACACACGCAGCACTGTTTATTTCATCCCAGTCAGTGTGTAATCCTTAGACGCCATTTTAGTGGAGGGCCTGTCAAGACATGCGCGCACACATGCACACACACGGTCAGTGTTTTAGAGGCGGCCCTGTCTGTCGCCGTAATGAATCCCACTGTGATCACTCTGGCAGTTGTGGTCATCACTCTCTGACCAGCACACACACACAAACGCGCACACACACACGAGTGTGCATACTCCCCCTACACACACACACAAACACACACAGAGGTCCTGCTGGCTGTCTGCTCATTCATCATGCGACCCCTCATGGAGTTGCTTGTGGGAGTCTGGGGATGCGATGGAGATGGAAGGACTGAGGAGGAGGAGGTGTGTGGTGGTGTGGGTGTGTGTGTCGGGGGGTGTTGGAGAATGGGGTGAGGGGCGGTCTGAGAGCCTGGGTGAGAGAAAGAGAGAGGGGGAGAGAGACAGAGGGATGTGAGGACACAGAGAGAGAAGTGTCTGTACAGGAGAGGGATGCTGTCTTCTAGAGGAGGAAGAAACCTCAGAGCACTGAGCCTGGGGACTGACTTACAGGCAGACTACAGGGTGGGGGTAGGGACTGGCGGAGGGCACCCATGGGACTACAACCAATCCCCTTTCTCCCCTCCATTCTCCTGCAAAAGAAACTATCTCAGCCACCACAACATAGGTTTTTAATCAGGCTTGATTTTGGCCATGCAGTGCTGAGAAGAATCCCTGAGAATAATTCTTTTCTCCTCACAATTATGTTCAGGAGCGTTTCTTCTCCGTCTGCCTGCCAGCAGCTAGACGTTAGCTTCCCCAGGAGCGTTAAGTGCAAATCTAAATAGTTGATGAGCACTAAGCTGTTGGGGGAAAGTGTCGCCGGCGGCGCCTCACTGAACGCCGCCTCTGAGATGCCCAGTGGGACTGCTTTAAACAACCTGGCGTCCCGCTGCACGGCAACCTGGGAAAGGAGATGGTTCCGAGCCCAGCAGGTTCTTCACCTCCCCAATCTTTAAAGATGATTATCAGAAGAAGCAGCTGTGTTTTATTCCATTCACACGATGAAGGTAAAGTGCAGATAAATGGGATGTATGCAGGGAGACTCTGAGAAGAGCTTTAAAGGAAAAATCCCCCACTGATACTCTTACACTGTTACAAACCATCACTTTGCTTTTTAGTGATCACACACTCTTTCAGCCTGTCTCAGATGCTTAAGTTAGTGGTTTCCTACATCTCCCACAATGCCTTTTGGCAGACATCAGAAGAGGTAAAAGGATTTTGCTGTCACAAGCCCATCCTCTGTAAGTACTGCCATAAAAGAATGGCTTTTCTTTGCCAAATCAGGAGCTTAAAAGGGAAAATGGGTACAACATTCTTAATGAGGTTGCACACATCTGCCATATGTTCAAACAATTAAAACAGTCGATGTTTACATTTATATGATGAGCAGTCTCTTGTATACATAAAAAATGAGAGTGATTTTTCTTTAGATGCAAAGATGGAAGTAATTTGAACAATTTTACGACCACAAAATCCCTCAGGGAGTTTGGGTTTATACCTGGCAGTGCAAAGAGTTCCACATACGTGCTGCACCTCATTGATGTGAGGATGGTGAAAGTGCTGATGTTACCCAAGATACAGGCCATACATTCATAGATTTGTTTATATAAAATTTCAATCATTTGATTGTCATCTGAAGACTGCTGTTTTTTTTTTTTGTTTTTTTTAACTCCAGTCCATAATATGTGTAGAAATATCAAGAGCATGAGAGCATTAAAATACCTTATCCACAGTTTCTTTTATGTATTCAAGTGGCTTCTGATAGACTTGTGCATTAAAGCTTGGTGGAAGCGTAATCCATCACAGTGAACAACAGATTTAAGGTTTAATTCTTTTTAAAGTTATTTTATCAGTGTGTGTAAATGATGTTAACACCTGTAACTGTTTAGAAAGGTTCTCTATGTTGGTTCATTCAGGTGCATTTATGGCTCTTCATCATCTGAAATGTAAATGTTGGCTGCATTGTATTTGTAAGATATATTATTAGCTAATCAAACTGCAACTTACTCTCCTTGCATTTCTGTCTGTTTTTTCCTCTGTGTGTATGTTTTGCTGCTGTTGCGCCGTAAATTTCCCCATTGTGGGACAAATAAATCTTAAATCTTAACCATTTTTGCTGTTATTTTAAGATTTTAAGTTTCTGTTTGGTGAACAAAATAATGATGTTTGCGTTGCCAAAGGTAACATCTTCATCTCCCCTTTTATCAAATCAAGGAAAATTCTCACATCTGAAAATAAGTATTTTGAGGGATTCTTCTTGAAAAAGGTGCAGAAAAAAATGGCAGATTAATTGATAATTTAATATTTAAAACACAGAACAAAGATGCATTTCCTGGAAAGGAAATATGAATTTAATTGTTTTTGTATGATAAACGCTGTAGTCCAGGTGTCAGAGATTCATACAAGCACATGAACGCACCACCAGAAAAGTGTTTCCAAAACAATTATCACTTACAAGTGACTGTATTGGATTATATTATATAGTACCTCGAGCAGGTGTTAAGTTGATGTTAATGCCACGCTGAAGTGAATGACAGTAGCCTGTAAGTGATTTACAAAGAAAATGAAAAACAAAAGAATATAACTGCATGTATTGTTCTTTTTTTATTTGAAAGCAGATTTTCTTTCCTGCATCTGTTTGCCATCATGCAGCTTTCCTGGTTCAGTGCTGATAGTTATATGAAGCATCCCCTGTCACTGTGCTGTAGCGACGCTCCGACTCTACGCCTTCCAGCTGCTGTTGCTGTCGTGAGTGTGTGTGTCCATTTCTGCATGTGTGTCTGAGTGTGTGCTTCATTCTCCTCCAGAGAGCTGGGAGTTGATGCCCACACTGTGGCAGTGCAGAGATGGAGGAGCTGGCTTGTCCAGAATTGATGTCTCTTGAAGGCGTTTTGTTGTTGCTCACCCCTGCACCCTAGGGACCATTAAGCTGAAAATAATTGGCTCTGAATCTCCTCCCTTCATCGATCCTTTAGAGTCAGTGAACTCTCTGAGACACAAGCACCAGCGTATTCAGAGACAGAGAGAGAAATTTACACACACTCTCACGCATATGGACACACAAACAGAAAGCCAGAGAGAGAAGAGTGTGTTAGAGAAAAGTAAAAGAGAGGCAGGCACACAAGGGTTTAAACACCAGCAGTCAGCAGCTCAATATACGAAAGCACATGGCCTCAGAATAGCAGTCACTGGTTCTCAGCGGAGGTTAAATCAAGTGAATTTCTTCATCTCTGAAGATGTGTTTTTTTTCTTTTTGGAACAGAGCAGGAACAGTGGCCCTAACATTTCTGGACCCCCATTTATCTCCAGTGACAGTCACACTGGCCCCACATCTCCTCTATCACCGCTGGAGCACAGGCCGGCCGGCAGCCAACAGAGGGAGCCCATGCTATTCCACAGACGTGATGCCAGGACGAGGAAAGCCACATATGATTCTGAACGAGTCATTTACTGTACCTCTGCAAAGAGTCTCAAAGTTAAAGTTGTTGTAAATACTGAGCAGCTGCTAATGCTAATGCACTGAACTAATCTGATGTACTGTTACTAAACATTTGTATTTTTCTGCACTTGTTTTACTGAAACTGAAAAGAAAAGATACTGTAGATAAAAAAATATATATATATGTACTTTAAGCTACATTTATTGATTTTGGGCAACTTTGGGGTAGTGGAGCAATCTGGAAACCCAATGTTGACACATTAAATCCTTGTAAGATTGGAACAGAGGCTATGGGTATGCAAAAATGTTAGCATTCAGTCATCTACTTATACATGTAGAAAATTTGAAGAAACATTCTTATTCACTTTGAGTCATGTGTATGACTGTAATCTAAGTCCATTTTTTTTCTCTCATCTCTCTCAACCATCTTCATCAGCTGATTGCTAATAGTATATAATAGAGTATAATATAATAGAGTAATGTGAAAATTTTAAACACTATAATTATTATTCAAATCTTTTTGGGCAAGTTGGCAGCAGTGAAACTGGCTGTATGCACTTATTTACATGCATTTATTTATCATTATTGTGTTTGGCTATTGTGTTAGCATAGAGTTGTCTATTTACACATCGATGTGTCTGGCACCTGAGGAATAAGTTCATCTGGCATTCTCTCTCTTTTTTATTTTCTAGCTCTTGTTTGGCCTCCACCTACTCACGAGAAAGAAATATCTGGCTTTTATCTGCTTAATGTTCACTGGCTAGTTGTTCTGTGGTGCTTGGGCAGGTAATGAGCAGTGGGGTGTGTCTGCTTTTTTGCCCACTGTGACTAGAAAAGGGTTTTTGTAGAATTTTATATAAGAGAAACTTTATTGGTCACACACAGGGAAGCAGAGTCGGTGAGAGAGCAGGTGATGTATTCTTACCATTTGCTTCTTTCACATGATAATTTAATGTCATTGTTTGTCATATTTTAGAAAATGAAGAATACATATTTAATACTACAACAGGAAATAAACTCATTCCTTTTTTTTTACATCATAGAAAAAAATGGCCTCCACGTCAACGATGCACATCTCCCTTATCGCAGTTAGCGTGGGATTATCATGAATATTAGTAAGGTCATTGATTTGAACAGCCTGTGCTGTAACCACTTAATTCAACTATGAAATCCATTTAAATTTGAACATTACATGAAGCGCCTTCTTTATTTGCTACAAAGCATGTCTGTGTGAACGAGGGCTGGATCAGCAGCCATAGCGTGCATTCATCTTCAATTACCTCCTTCAATCTTCATATAGTCAGGTCTGGATTTAATTAAATCTATATCCATCTGTCTTCATCATTTGTGTGGTTGCTGGAGGAATCCACGGTGCCAGCACTCCCGTCATCAATACAGGCGGATGAAGGCCGCTCTCTGTGAAGAATTGATGGCCACTGAGGACACAACAGGGGGTGTTCATCTTCAGTATCACTCACTCCCTCTCTGGCCTTTACAATGCACAGTAGTTCATCACCATAAATCTGGAATATATTTACATACCCTGTCCATCCATAACGTGACACCAAGGTAATTAGTTCTCTTCATATTCATACTTCAGAGATGACATGAATAATAATCCTGTCCCCACCATTGGAAATAGGTCAGGGATAATTGAATTTGTTTATCGTATTTTCTCCCATTAAGAGTAATCAGATAAGTAGTGGGGTACGGCCCCGTGACAGAGTCCTCCACCACTGATGAACCATCACATTAATTGAAGTTAATGGGCAGAGCGGAGAGCGACGGGGTGAGGGAAAGCAAAGGAGGGCGACTGCATGGATGAGTGCATCGAATGAGCGGCAAAGGGAGGGCAGAGTTTGTCCTCCTTGTTCTTCCAGGCTGCGTCTGCATAGGAGCAAGCCGGGTAATCAAACACAAAAACGCCCTGCATAAAATATTTACTGAGATTAACTCTTCACAAACTCCCTGCAAAGTATCAAGGCTGTCCAGTGTGCTGTGGGAATAGCGCATTCAGTCTGAGCTCTAACGACGAGCTCAAAGCGCTCCAACACCAATGTGCATCAGTCAACAGAGCGATAACTTTCCCAGTTCACGGCATCACCCCAGTTAGCTCATGTAACAGCCATGACAATGTTAAAATCCACTCATGGTTTGCAAAGTATCTGGGGAAGAAGGTTGAGAGTTCATGCCATGAATTCTGTTTTTTGTTCTATTGTGGAAGTATTTTAAGAGACCTATATAATGCCTGGATTTCACAAATAAAATGGTGGGTAGTAAATGTGGTGCATTATCATTTTGTTATGTTGCAAGTCAAAAAGCTGCTGGCTTTAATCATCTTTTTAGGTCATTTGGTAATTTGCTATAAATATCAAATCAAAGTACATTCAGAAGACTTATATATTGATTTGCATTTGTTCACAACATATTTTTTATTTGTCTCGCTTTCTCTGAAAGAAATGCTGAAATAGAACTGAACGACACAAAGCTCACATTTCGTGAGGATTTTGAAAGCTAAAAAACAAACTATCCTAAGTATAAGTTAGAAAGACTGATTCGAGATGGCTCATTGCATCTGATGGATTCTTAGCTTCTTAATGAATCTTAATGGCTAGTTTAGGTAGGTTACAGATTTTAAAATCTGTAAGCTTGCTTCCACAGCGAAAGTCCATCTTAAAACCTGAAACTATGTCTGTTTCTGTGATGTGAGCCCTTTGCTTTGTGTGGGCCTGTGAGTGAAACAAGCTGATTTGATGGGTAAAACTAGAAGAAATTAGGCATTACTGGATGATATAATAAAATAATAAATGACAAGGCAAGAAAACTGGATTCATATTTTATATATAACATATATGGACAGATATTTGGATTTGATAGTAACACCATTTAAGTTCACTCACCAGGAGATCATGTATGTAATGTCCAAATTTGTTTGTATAAATAATTTTAAACCCTGCAGTGCAAAATGCTTTTTAAATGAGTTTCCTCAGATTTTTTCACTATTAAAGAACATATCTCTTTTAACACAGTAAAATACACTCACTTGCCACTTATATTCTCAGGCAGTATAATTAATTATCAATTTGTCATGAATATCATGTATTATTTTCTTACTGAGGAAATATTTCTCTCACAATCAGTATTTATACCATTTTCATTTCTCAGCCCTGCAGTATACCCCACATCAGTGCAAGAATGAATAATGAAATGTGAATGTCTCTGTTGTCAATTGATCTTTATTAGCCTAATAATGTACTGTACGGTTAAATAAAACTAATAAATTCTTGCATTTACATTTCACTTAATATTGTGTTTATAATAGTTTCATTTTATCCTCAATTGTCAGGCAATTTGTCTATTTCTGTTTTCTAAATGAATCACTGATCATTCCTCTGATTTTTAATAATGATGACTGAGATCATGCTGCTAATAACGGTTTATGGATACATGTGATAAATAAATGGTCTGGACGCTATAAATAGCCCCAGCCATGGCTGGCGGTGGGAGAACCTCGAGAGCCTGAAACGACACCGCTGGTAAAACCACAGCTCGTCTTTGCTATTCTTTTCATTGACTAACAAGTGTTGGAGCAGACAGAAATATTGATTCGCTAAATGTGGGAGTGGAAATGGAGCTTAACAATGATTGAGATATATTCAACAGAAGCACGTGTATACATGTTTATATATCTGACCATGCTTTTTTCTGTCTTGGTGTGTACAGAAACGTTTAGTCATGGAGCTACGTACACTTGCATCCACTCCTTGGTATGTGGTGTGTGTTTTAATAGGGAAACACCAGCATAAGAAAGCTTTGTATGTGTTATTGTTGGGCTTTTTCAAAGGCTTAAGCACCCTCCATTCATTGACCTTTAAGAGCACAGCCAATCACAGGATGTGTAGACGTGGCTGTCCAGCTTTACAACTGATAATATGCATCTCCTCAATGACATGCTAGGTTTGTGAGAAAGACATTGTTTGAGGCATCAGATATTCTCGATATTTGTTTGCAAGACCATACATAGCTTAGAGACGGTACAAACCCCTACATTAGCTCAACAGATACAGCAAAAAGCAAAGAGCACAGCCCACAGAAACTCAAACTTCACTGGCAAAAATTAGAAAGTAAATAAGTTTCGGAGTAAACTGACAAGTGATCTCTAGCAAAGGTAGTGCTGAAATTCCAAAGCAATGACCATTTGGAATCAAAGATGGAATCAACAAGAAAAAAAAAAACACAACAACACACAACAGAGAAATAAGCCCAAATGTGTCTGATGGATCTCGGGAGCTGTTAAAATCCCAGACTGCACCGCTGTAGTTACCTGCCAAAGCCAGGCAGAGGAACGCCGCCGCCATAACAAGGCTTGACGGGGATCTCAGGAAGCAGCAACACACACAACAATCAATAGGCCAGCCTCGGAGGAAGAGTATAGAGGGGAGCCAGACTTCACAACCAATCTCCTCTGAATGCATTAGAGCGCCTAGCTTCCACCCTCACTCTAACATGGCTTCATCTAAGTGAGAGAAGCGCTAAAGAGGAAGAGCGTGGTGACAAGTCATATGAAGAGAGGTAAACCACTGACAGAGAGAGTCCTTTGTGGAGCTGATCTGTGGAGAGAGCTCGAGCTCCACTCCTCTACTCACAGCAGGCTCTGCAGTGCTTCCTGGTGGCTCTGTCACTTCCCCTCAGGCTTTGTCTGTGTGTGTGTGTGTGCGTGTGTGTTCTTTTGCTTTAATCCTTGTGAGAACCAGTTTAAGACTTTTTGTGGGTGGACATTTTTGCTGGTCCTAAATTTTTCATGAATTTGGGGGCTAGTTCAGGAGCAGGACAAAGGTTTGACTGTAAAAGTGCCCATGAAAATGCAGGGCTGGCTTAGGTTAGTGAACTGTACACCTATAACTATGATCAGAGTAGACCAGCGCCATCTTAACCATATAAAAACAGTAATTACTGGCTTCAAGTAGTTCACATGAACTATAGCTGTTTGAATCCTTATCTGACAGTGGGACTGAATGGTTGTAATGTTTTCATATTTTTCTTATGACTGATGCTTTGACTTGCTTTATAGGATTTTGAAAACTTTATGCAATATTGTGTGTTAGGGCATTTTGTAAGCTTTGTAGTTTAGTTCAGTAAAATTGGAATTTTGGATTGGTTTGTTTTCCCTCTTGGCATAATTTGTTTGGGAAGATGTGAACACAGCCTGGTGTAGGCCAAAACAATTACACAAAAATCCCTGAGAGGATGTGGTGTATGTCCATTCACAAAAAAACTTTGGAGTGGGTCCTTTGTAATGGGAAGGTGATCACACATCAGTGTGACTCAACTACCAGGCATCAGAAAATAAATGAAGGTCTGACATGTTTAACCTGATTGGCTCAGTTAAAGCTGTGGTAGATAACCTGTAAATAAAAGCTTTTAGTCCTATTTGCTAAAACTGTTACTGTGTCTGTTAGTGATACATGAGAGAGATAGTCTGTGATTCAAATCCGACTCCTCTGGCTCCACCTGCATAGCGCATGTGCTTAGTCACTCAAGTGCCACATCTTGAGTGAGCAGACACAATGGCAGACAAACAGCCATCAAACTCCTGACCAATGAGAGAACAGCTCATCTAATTTCTGTCAGCTTACGTGGCAAAGACGAGTAGACAGAAGATCAACAATGAAAGAAAGCAGGAAATTGCACTCAATAAAACTTTCCTACTCAGTGTAACTTGGGGAGCTCTGAACTCTGAGGTGTTTTCCCGTTTACAGTGATCTGGGCTGGTGTTAAAGCTGTCAGTCAAGCTCTGGTCGAACTGACAAATATGTGTCACCACCATTTCTACATCTGTTTATCCTGTCTGACAGGGTCGCAGTGTGCTGGAGCCTCTCGATGTGTCACCATCAAAATATATAAATATACTAACGCAGCATCACTTGCCTTCACTTCACTCAAATTCCTGATGATGCAGGATGATAGTCAACAGTAACTCGAGACAGTAAAATCAGAATTAGGATTAGGTTTATTGCATTACATATGGCAGGTATGGAAATCATTCATAAGTCTGTTTACCATCTAATTATTTATGTTCCAGTTATTCATATTTCATTCCCTTAGGCAGTCCATCACCTGGCTGATGCTTAGTCACTGCTCTCTCCAGCTTTCACGGTGCTCCTCACTTGTTAATTAAGCAAAGAAGCAAAAGCAGATATCAGTGCACTGTGCAGTGTTGTAGATCACAATACTCACTCGCGTCTCCTGCCCAAAGTCATCACTGAGCCGAACATTTCACCATGATCATGTTCTTTCACCTGAACCTACTTGTTTTTTACCCATAACCACAAGCAGGTAGGGCATAAGTGTTTAACCTGAAGGTGGAAGACTGTGCCAGTTCCTGGAGAAATCCCTATATACTTTATCGTTGCTATTACATTTGTCGAGTGCGTGCTGAGAAAAGCAGGCAAGTGAGAATGGGAGCAGGTGGTGTAGTGCAGGGGTCCCTGATCGGTACCGGTCCGTGGATCAAGTGGTACCGGGCTGCACAAGAAATAATGAATTATTTCCGTTTTATTTATTATCTGAGTCTGAACCATCTTTTACTTTGAAAAATGACCGGATCATCTCGGTTACATCTCGGTCATTTGAGCGCTAAAATGTCACCCACAAACTAGCAAAATGAGTAAGAAACATATGTCTTCAGAAAGTTTCTCTGCAGTATTCATTTTTCCACGTGAAATTTATTTTTGGGGCAGAGAGAATGTTACCAGAGATTTTGGTGTTATACTCATGTTATGTTGTTGGCGCAATATTATGAAGAAACTGCTAATAAAGTTGCATTGAAGCACACAGTGTATTCAGGTTTATTATTGTTACATTATAAACGAGCCCCCCCCACCCCTCAGATTGTCGGAAAATTGTCAAACGTTGACCGGTCTGCGGTGATAAAAAGGTTGGGGACCACTGGTGTAGTACCTCCTGGGTAATGCAGTTCATTTAGGGTCATCAGGAAAGAGTGAATTTAAAAAAAAAATTGCAGCAATATGAACACTAATTTGGACATTGGTTACCATGGCGATAAAAGAAGCCCCTAAGCATTCGTGCCCACAACAAAAGCAGAAAATTTTGTTCAAGAAACAGCTCATTCATTTTCATACAATGGAAACCTGTAATGGCTGAACAAATACTTTGGAAAATCTGTCCAGCAGGCATTTTTAGTTAAGGAAACAAAACTCCCTTTGGAATCTTTAGAAAATGCGCTAAATGTGTATGTGCATTTAATATCAGATCCACATGTGATGTCCAAGTATGTATGCCTCTGTGCTTCTTATTGTGTACTATAGTGTATGTACAGCGACCTCTCTGTAGCAGGGCGGAGCAGAGTTCAGTAGGTTGCTGTCAGTGACATGGGGGGCCGGCGGGTCCCCAGCAGTGCCGTCTCACCCCCCGTCACCCCAGGCTGACCTCTCCTAAGTAATTACCCCTGTCACTCTGTCACCCCACTCTGTCCCTACCCAAACAACATCATCGTCGTAACGATGGATAGGTTGATGCTACTAATCACTGACTGCCCCCTGGACAACATGCCTCCATGGCTCTCCTTCATATCACCTCCCCGCTTTTACAAGCCTCTGTGTTCTGCATCCTCACAGCAGCTCCAATAGTTTATATTTGCATAATTTCTACCAGCTAATTGTAGTGCAGGATGACTGTGTGTTGGACGGTCACGGCTGTTGGAGGTGATTTTAATGGGGGAGACACCAGATAATGGCGGTGCCCTCTCGCCCCGGTTTGTGCCTGAGCCTCATTAGGGTGATCAGGGAGTGCCAGTCAGAGAGGGCTGCAGCTGGGGTGAGAGGGCACAACACAGCACACTTATTTATCTAAGGATGAATGTCATGGAAATATTTCATTATGGTTTGCTGGCCTTCCAGAACTTTTTTTTTTTTTTTTTTTAACTAAAACTGTAACAATGTTTGGAAATTATTGCACAGGAATTTTATTGCACCAACTGAATATGGACATTGGTTTTTTCAGTGTGAGTTCAGCTCTAGTCTGCTTAATAACAAAGGCTTATAGCCTTATTCACTTTAACTTATATCAAGTGAGGTGTTATTTTAAAAAAAAAATTAAAAGTGGACAGGAATGTATACAGAAAGTAGCCAACAGTTGCTGCTCCAGCTGATCTCGTCTTAGTTTTGTTTTTTTGTCTTGAATGAGGTCTTAGTCCTCAGAATGAAAACCATGTGACCCATGTGAGTTTAAGTGATATTATGACAATGTCAGGTTTGCCTGAGTACCACTTCCTAATCATTGTTTACTCTTATTTGACATAAACTCTGGACAAACTATGAGTACTTGATCTGAGTTTTAGTCCAGGACTAAGAATGATCATTTTAGGCCATCTAACCAGGTTTAATCCCACCTGACTGATTGAAGTCCAAATGATTTGCCACTGAATCTTTTGACTCTTGATTGTTTTAGATTATTATTGTTTTAATGTATATGTTTTATCATATATCATATTTTGTTAACGCCCTGCGACTGACTGGCGACCAGTCCAGGGTGTAACCCCGCCTTCGCCCTAAGACAGCTGGGATAGGCTCCAGCA
>JBAJHX010000076.1:1658972-1679822 GCA_037176925.1 Amniataba percoides | reverse complement strand
TATCATATCATATCATATCATATCATATCATATCATATCATATCATATCATATCATATCATATCATATCATATCATATTATATGTTTTTATTTTCTTAAAAAATGACAACAAGTGAAGCTAAATGAAAATGCTCGGCAGGAAGAGCGAGTCGTCCACCAATGATCGACGTCTGATTCCACATCTCCTCCATAACAGCTGTGAAGCGGCCTTGGGAAACCCCAAACTGCTCCCAAAGGCATAACCCTCAAGCATGGAAGCCTTTGCCATCAGTGTATGAATGTGTGATTGAATGAGGCAAATGACATGTATGGTGGGAGGACTAGAAAAGTGCAAGTCCATTTATCATTGCAGGGCGCTCAGTGCATTACAGCAGTGCAACAGTATGATTCAGTACTGAGCTTGGTGGGTTGGACACGAGATAAAAAAACAGGGAGATTTCTAAGACTGCTAACATTGTGGTGGAGACCTGCCAACACTTGAGGTAATTAGTGCTGCTTGGGTATAAAGAGCTTTCTCCGTTCGATGCTGGGGAGCACTGAGTGACACAGTGCTCTGCAGCTCAAGTGCCCACTGATGGCAGCACTTCAGCCACAATACGAGGCTCCAGTGAGGGACGGCTAGCCCTCACATTTTCTCTAACACTCACCACCAGACGACACAATGACAGATTAGTTCGAGAGATCGTAAGTTTGATATCAGCAGCCACCATACGTACATGCTGTGTCAAACTTCTGCCTGCGTACACTTATAGCTGTACTAATAAACATCTTTATGCCTACAATAGATCAGGAATAACCAGGTTTAATGTGAGAGGTGACATTAACCTCTATATAAGGGATCTGAGCCTTTTTCAGCTCAGTGTCTTAGCTTTTCAGTCTGCAACTGTTTTGGTTCAGTCTCAGCACTCTCATTGACTTTGTTTCCATCTATTTCTGGATGTAGCTCTGATAAACCCAACAGCAGACAGACAAAGTCAGCGACTAGCAGGTGATACTGTAGCAGATCATTTAACAGCTAAAGAGATGGGCATTTTCCTCTGAAGTTGGTAGAGAACAAAAGAGAACTTGAAAGAGATTTAATATTGGATTTACATTCATTAGGTCTCCGGAAACATGACAGCAAATGAATGCTAATGTGTCTCAGTGTCTGCGGATGTGTAAGCTGTTTGATATACACATTTGCTCTAACAAATGTATAAGCTGACTATAATAATAGAAACAGCTTGGTATCACAGTTAGTGTGGGGTTCTAATCAGAACGAAATTAAAGTGGGAAAGTTTTCTTGACTGAAAATAGAGGTAACAACATGCAGAGCAACAGAGATAACTGAGTTTTCAATCATAGCATTGAACAAGGCCTTGTAAAAGTTGAGATGCCTGTTTATGCCATATGACCAATCAGTGATTTAAAGCCCTCTAGAAGCTCATGTCGATGGCACGTGTGTGAAGCTGCATAGCATGCTGGGACTCTAGTCCACTGAGACTAATGGAAAGTTTGACATTGACACTGCCGGTGATCGCATCCCCCCAAACCTCCCTCCCTCCCTCTCCCTCCCCTTCCCTCGCCAACCCCTCCTCCCACCCGTCTGAGGAAAGCCCACTGTGGGGTGTGTTTATCGCTCCTGTCCACTCGCCGTGCTGGAGCTAATGCTGGGTGACACTCAGACACCCTGGCTGATGTGTTTTGGCACTGCGAAGATCCCAGCTGTGCATTTACATATGCAATGACCCAGATTAGCATCCCTCCTCACACTCCATCAACACTGATTAGAGCAGCCCAGTTAAAGGAGCGCCTGTCCAGCGTGTCCCCGTGACCACGACAACCTCTGCGTGTGACTGTGTATGCCACTCTCAGCGTGATTTCTCACTGGCTTGATGATGACAGAAAAGTAGGTGAAGTTTCCATGAGCATTAATTAAAGAATTAATCCCTCAAAAACATACACTGAAACATTGAAAAATGCTTGGACTTATACTGTAATTTTAGGCTTTTATTTCATCATTTGTAGTAGAGAGAAAGACAGACAGATGGCTGATGTTGGACAAAGATATCAGAGGGTGGAGGCAGTATCAACCTCACGCTATCCTCTACTCTTGGCAAATAAAACTAAAACTATCTGCATGTGTAGTTACCATCAGAGGAAAGTGAGAATTTGTTTTAATTTGTTGTAATTCTTTGAACTGACCTTTTAAGACAGATTTGAAGCCAAGCCATTCGAAATGCTGCACTGCATGTGGCTACTGAGGCAGCAGGAGACCCTACTGTGAAAAATAATCTTTAATGAGATCTGTAATAAACTTCACTAATAAACTTCACAAACAACTCAAAGCTGAAACAAATCTTCCAACAAACTGTGCAGAGCTCTGTTGGTCTACGTGTCAGTCAGTGCCACACTTAAAAATCCTGGGATTGTTGTCTGAGTTTAGGCAGGGTCTTATTACACCAAAGACCAAGAAAGACTTACATGAGAAGCAATATATGCTACATATATGTAATATTTTAGAACTACAGAATTTAGTTAATGAGATCATTCTCAAAGATGCACTTGTACAGTAAATAAGCAAAACAGTTTTTTAAGCACTGTAAATTTTCATAGTATTGTTTCTTTGATGTTTTTACTTGTTATATTTAATACATTCACATCTTTGGTTTTGATATAATTTATTGTGTTGGGAATAATAGTGCAATAGGGAATAATGTTGACAAAGTAATAACTAAGGGTAGATTAAAAAGATATGATAGTGGATACACTCTATAATATAAGCAACTTAAGTGTCACAGCAGCCCAGAATTTCATGAGATGCACAGTCTAGACATGTGACTTCAAATTAAACACTGTGAGCTTCCCCTACATATAAAAAAGGAAAACATAGAGCAAACAGAAATGAGAAGTACATAAACAGAATACTGTGAAGTTGGGTGTGATGAAAAATATCACAAAGTTGCAATAAATGATTAAGTATAAAAAAGGAGAAGAGAATAGAATGAGGATGTGGTTAAAGTATTGTTCATAGCAGTGTGAAACTAGGACAGTGAAATCACTCAATTAACTCAATGTAACAGTTTTTTCATCAGTACAATTCCATGTGTTGCTTAAAAGCTTGTATTTTCCATGCTGCCAATCATCCATTGATTGACTGATATTCACACATCATATGGTGGGAGGAAGTTACACTGCTAAAAGATTCTGAGTCTGCTGAACAGCACACATCCACAGCTCAGAGTGTCACCAATGCAGAGGAGGGGGTACATGCACGAGGGCAAAGACGCAGCCAGATTACTGCTTGTCATTAGCAGCATATGCTCCCATTCATTAACTAATTGCACTTTATTATGATGTAATTACAACGTCCGCAGTGTGTGATGACAAAAACTAAGCTGTGGCTCTCCAGCCAGAGCCACCCCAGCACTCCATGCAGTAATTGCCCTCTCGGCTTTGATGAATAAGGAGATGATTAACCTTAATTCCCAAACAGCATCGGGGCATTAGCAGTGAATGAATTACGGGGAAGTGGATGTGACTAAGCGACTTAATATGGTAAATTGGTTGAGCATCTGAAGTGGCTCCAGTGATGCTCTATTAGCTCAAGGCCTTTTCTCCCGCTGCTCCTGATTCCAGGTCTGAGCCTCTTCAATCAGGCTCTGGCTGTGAGTTGAGATGCCGACTGTCCCTGTGTAGCACAAAACTAATCATCCACTTCATACAGGTAAAGATTCAGTCACTACCTCGCATGGGGGAGCCCAATTATGTAATCTAGATAAATTCATCCTGAGCACATGGCAAAATGACTGGGAGCTATATGATCTAATATCCAGCTTGTCAGAAAAAATACATTCAAAATGAGCCCTGAATGGACGCCACAGAGTCCTATCCCCACATTCCACACCATGTTCACTTTTAATAGGCGAGGGATTTCACCTCCCGTTCTCTTAATGTACCCGCTGCCCAGGAGAAGAGGCTGCTTTTTTGGCTGCCTAAGCAAAATGTAGATTGCGTGAACAAAAACTCCACTTGCATGGCAGTAAATATGATGACATTGCAAGCTTGTCTTTTGCAGACAAAGTTGTGATCCTTGTTTTTTTGATGAAGCAGTGAAAACAAGCCACTACGAGAGCATCGCCAGCTGTGTGGTTAAGGATACAAACGTCCAGCCGCCAGCGCCCCACCTCCCCTCTCCACCTCTCCCAGTACCAGAGGAACACCGTGGCTGGAGTGGAGATTGAAAAGGAATGACAACCTGTGTGTGAGTTTGGTGGAAATGAGCTCCACAAAGGTGTTAATTGTTGGCTAAGGAAAACAGCTCAGAATGAGTGTGTGTGTGTGTGAGCATTGTGCACTACTCTCTATGTGTGTTCATCTTTTTGCCTAAAGATGCAAGAGGCTAATTTTGCTTACCAGAACCATTTTTGCTTATCAACAGAAAATGAGGAAAATATGGATCTTAGCTCATTATGGTGTTGTTTATGTTTACCCAAGTAACCCATTAAACCTGGGAGAGAGCCTCCTTTAACTGTGAGCATGTTAGTAATGTGCTCTCAGTCATTGGAGGAGGCTACTCATTACTCTTTAATGTGCTGAATAAACATTTCACAGGCTCACTGTTCCCCGCTATTGTTCATATTGTTGTGAATGCAGCATTTTCTTATTGTTAGACCACGCCAACAGATATGCTGTGCCGTGCATGCAAGCTACAAAACCACAGGGTGCGGGGGTGAGGGGGGTGGGGGGTTAATATATTCTGTAAAAGAAGCCTACTTAAACACTTGCTTTACAGTCCAGCAGTGTTGAGTGACATGATGGTGATGATATTTGTGTCAGAGCATCATTTAACTCGGCTACATATTACTATTGATATGGATGTGGACATGGAAGCATTATTCACTCTGTTCACTCTGTTTCTTGACAAACAACAGTTCATCCACCCGCCCAGTACACAGGTGCTGCGTTCTGCATGCCCACATAACTAACTGCGTTGTGACCCCAGATCTGAACTCTACACGCTGACATGAGATTGATATCAATCCTTCTTATCTCATCTGTGTCTCCAGACAATA
The DNA here is from genome assembly GCA_037176925.1 of Amniataba percoides. Taxonomy (NCBI): domain Eukaryota; kingdom Metazoa; phylum Chordata; class Actinopteri; order Centrarchiformes; family Terapontidae; genus Amniataba; species Amniataba percoides. Next base: position 1,674,768 of record JBAJHX010000076.1, on the reverse strand, counting down.
GTCAGGTGATCATACGCAGGCTGAAACAGGCTTAGCTGCTGTCGTTCCTCCTACATACTCTCCAGCTTTGACTGTACGTGATGAACAATTCTTGTTTAGTGCAAAAACTATATTAAAATAATATATAAACATCCCAGTGTATTATCTGAAGATTATATGAAGCCTCAGCAGCTTGAGTCCTCTGCAGCTCAGCTAGCAAACAGTGAGGAACACAAAGAGGAAGTCCTCTTCAGAAAGGACCTTAACTTTTTTGACTGTTGGGTTTGTCTCTCATCACTAGACAGTGTAAGCAAAGGAGGAAGGATTACTTTGAAAAAATGTTTCAGAAAAACACGCAGCAGCTTGAAACATGTTTGAGTTATAATATACAAAGAAGAATTATGTTTGCTATTATTTTTGTAAAAACTACATTATCGTTGAAAGGTAACGTAATAGTAAGTCTTCAGTATATTGTCACATGATGGTAACATCGCTTTGACTGTATAAGCATGTTGAGTGTTGAGCTCATTATTTCCTGATTTAGTTTTTTAAAAAAAAGGAATATGAATAAATAATACTAAACTCTGGGAGGATATTTGCAACACAGAGATTCTTTAATTGTGCATTGTTTTTTTTTTCGTAATTACATACAGGACGCATAATCAGCGACTCAGCTGTGTCTCCTCTCCGTTTCTCACTCTATTAGAGGAAACATTCTCCGAGCTGTGCTGACCAGCCACATATGTTAAACACCTGGAATAAATTTGAGTTGAAATAAAAAAATAATTTAAACAAATTTCCCCTTTCTTTCATACAATATGCAATAGAAATTGAAATTTCTAGGAGGTTTCAAATTCACTTTGATTTTCATACAGTAGTCAAATGAATGGAAATCAGTTACTGCCTGACAGGTAGGAGTTAAGAAACACTGGGGTTTGCCATGAATTGATTTGTTATGAAGACTTATGCCAGCATAAATGTGGAAACTTTATCAGTATTGTTCAGCTCAGTTCAGTGGAATTACTACATGAGGAGACTCATGAGAAATCACTGATGAACAGTCACGCACTGAAATTAGTCCCTTATTGATGTTGTTGGACATTGGACAAACGTTCCTCCTTGACTACAGCTGCACAATTTTTCACAAATCTAATGGTAATATGACTATGAAATAACATAATAATAAGTTATTTCTAATACCTAGCAGTGATCATGGAACTGGTGATGCTCGTGCTTATCTGTTTTTTTTTTGTTTTTTTTTTTGCAGTTTGCAGGTCACATTTGTCCTTACGCATTTTTGAGTGGCAGATGTTTCAACCATTTATTCATCACTGTTAGCTATTTATGCAACCTCTCTGCTTTTTTTCTCACTAGTTTCCATGAACCATCAATCTCAGGTGGTGTTAAGGTGTTATAACTGACCGAGGTGGGTGTGAAGCTTGAAGGCTTCCCTGTGTTCCTCTGTTGTATCCAGCAGAAAGCAACAGTGAACTACGTGTATTTTAAGCAGTGGTTTAATTGTATTTTGCAGTAGCTCGCTGATATTTCAACTGAATTCATATTTGCAATGTGATTCAAGTATTTTAATTTTTTTATGTAGTTTACCCCTGAAACTATAACTTTAGGCCATGAAGGGAAGGGAAGGATTCTGTTTTTTCACTATTGCTCCTCTGCTGCCCAGATAGGGTTGTTATGTTTGGGGCAGGTTTAGGTCAGAGGGGTATTTCAGGACGCTGGATCATCATCTCACTTGTGGAAAATATTTGGGTGTAGTTTTTTTTTTTTTTTGCTTTTGTTGTTGTGAATCTGTGAGACTAAACTTGTAAAATGTAAAATGGTTAAATTAGCTATCATGACTCTTTATGAGCAAATGCTTTTTTGCACTTATCCTGCTGAGTTTAATAACCACACCTGGACAATGTTTTTAGGGTTTATATATAACCTGTGAACAAGTGGGTGCATTTATAAATAAACACAACTGTGTGCCAGTTTGTTGACATGTGACTTTATTATACTGTATTTTGTCACACTTTCATGTTACATTGTACATTCTGTTTTTAGAGGATAGCTTTAATAACAAGACTTGAAGACAGGTGTATGTAAGCTTTTACTTCTGTCTGAGCCTTTTCAGTCACTATTTCGATACATATTATTGACTACTGATTTTATTTACTCTGTCTATTTCTTTTGTAGTGTCTGTTTTGATCATATTGTCTTACTACTACTTACTACTATTACCGTATTTTTCGGACTATAAGGCGCATTTAAAATCCTTAAATTTTCTCAAAAATCGACAGTGCGCTTTATAATCCAGTGCCCCTTATGTGTGAATTCTGGTTGTTCTTACTGACCTTGAACAGATTTTATGTGGTGCTCAAAACTCAAAATGTTTTAGTACAACTTTGGTAAGCTACAAAGCTACGCTGCTTGATGGATTGTTGGAGCTTTACGGCCACCGTAGTCAGGAGCCTCGCGAAGTGATACGTACTGTGTGTAATGCGCCTTATAGTCCGGTGCGCCTTATATATGAAAAAAGATCGAAAATAGACCATTCATTGACAGTGCGCCTTATAATCCAGTGCGCCCTATAGTGCGGAAAATGCGGTGCATATTATGGTGACCAAATGCATGAATGCATTCAACTTCCCCAGCACCACCAATGTGTGGGGATACTTTTGAGAAAAATTAAGACATATACTTTCTTCCAATTATTTATTTCTTCCAATTAGTTATTGATTATTTCTATAGAAAAGAAATGGAGTTTTGTCCATTGTCCCTATTGGTTTTAACAAAATTATACTGACTGAAGTAATTGTTGAGACCCAGAAACAAAGCAACATCACAACAGAAGGATTAGGAAACATAAGCGAGATTGAGATGATTTAAACCACTTTATTTGGAGGTCAGACAGAAAGTGAACACATGTGAAATGCTGTTCCTTATGGTACAGAAAAACTGTGTGCACTATTAAATATGAAAGGTCAAAGTCGAACCCGAGAGTCTGCTTTGGGTAATAATAAGGCAACTTGCTCTCAACCTGTCGGTCGGCTTGTGATCATTTCCCTGTCAGACTACTTTTTAGTGACATTAGCACATTCCTAGAAAGCAGGGAGTACAATATTTTCATCACATATTGAGGAAATGGTCAGAACTATGAAAAGAGGACCCCATTTAAATAAAAGAGGAATTTTAGTGTTGGTTTTGGGCTTCTGGGAAATATACTGGCTAAACTCTAAAGGAAAGCTTTATTCTATACAGGTTACAGAGGCCATTTTGAAAACGCAAGTGCAATTTAGATCAGGGGACCGAGCATCAAATATGCATAGATGGCAGGGAGCGGTGAGAAGTGAGGGACATTGAGTCATTGGTATTCTAGCGACTGGTGCAGTCAAAGGTGGAGGGTTGAGGGGGGGACTCAGAATCAGCCCAGCAGACCCAGGGCAGCTTATTGGGATAGAGAGGGAGCCCAGTCGCTGGGCTTAGACAGGCTCAATGCAGGGCTCAACTCATCACACGCCTGTCAGACAGACACCTGCCGCAGTGAGAGCAGTCACATACATGCACGCACACACACACACACACACACACACACACACACTCATACACCTGCCTACACAGACCCATTCTTACATCCAGCAGTTCTTCTCATGCAAGAGTTTCATGATGCTTTGAGTCACAAGGAAACAGCATTTCCATAGTGATATATTTCCATAATTCAAAGGCTTTCTGATTGACACAGGATGTTGGGTGAAACATGGGGGGTGGGGGTAAAGGTTTGTCAAAAATATTCAAAAGTTCAAAAATGCTTTGTGTTATAATGAACCATGGGCTCTCTTTTGGTTGGTTTTCACTCCCTTTCGCAATGAATTTCTTTGTCTGTATGCGCAAAGATTTTTCACACACACCAAATACCTGTATATAAAACGATAGAGGAGAAGGAAGTGGTCCGAGGATGTAAGAACCACACTGATGGGACATTCTGTAAACTTAATGGTGTCAAAGTATGGACTCATAGTGGAAAAAAGAAGCTCATTCATGATTTTGTCAACTCAGGTTTTCCTATAAGAGAAGCAGCTTTTCCAGCAGGGCTTCCATCATGCTCTGGGTCGCAGTCAATCCACTAAGATCACTTTTACCCAGTGGAAAACATCTGAACATGCAGATTACTGAGGTTTGTTTGCATTCAGTAGTGTGTAGAGCCAAAGTGCAGGTGACCTGTGGAAATTATTTTACCCAAATGGGGACTGAACGTATTGAATTAAAAGTAAGAACGTTTTCATCTGATTTCTGGGTTTATTGATTTAAGTCTTTCACAATAGACTATTAATTACCACTGTCACTGGAAAGCAAAAGTCCTGCTTATTCCTGTGTGTCCATGTGTTCTGATTTCAATAAAATCATATTGACTCTGGAAAGAAGGGGAATGATTTCATTACAACTTTGTTCAAAAGATAAATCTTTATCTTACAGCTGTACATTACAACCATCTCATACAACCACCAACTGTCACTGATTCATATTTTGAAAATACAAAAAAACATGCTTGGCTGACTTTGCCTTGGTAAGATTTGCAGTGCATTTCGGCCACTAATGTCTGCACATAGTGTTAGACGTGTATGATGACAATAATGACCAACAAAAATAATGTGATGAAGCTGAAAATATTTTTTTCAGATGAGAAAATTTGGAGCATTTTTAGTGCCACTAGGTACGGGGGTCTTTAGGATGGCACAATTTCTTTTCTTTTTTTTTTTTTTTTTTTTTTTTACAATGTTAAAGCATAAAATTCTTGATACAATATATCTGGAACAAGTGCAGCTTTCTTGTGGCCTTGATCATATCCCCAGGGCTGAGACTAATACATGTACAAGGTAATGATGATAAGGTGCTCTGAATAGAACAGTCTGTACGAGTTTCAGTTGGTCAGATTATATCAAAAATACTACAGCTCATGAGCTGATTTTCTTTTATTATGGTACAATTAAATTCGTTTTGCACTATGGCAATTCCAAATACTAAAGTCCAAAACCATTTTCAACTTTATTACCCAAAAATCTCATCAGGTGGCATCAGTAAACTCCACATAGTGTGCTCATGTTTGCCTACATTTGGATTTCAGCCAGTTTTAGTCTTCCTGCTCTCTGATGAGACCAGACACAGTTTGTATTTGGGAAAATGCAGAGAACCTCTGAGGTTGTGATTCTTGTCTCCACTGCAGTTGTTTCACGTATATTCTCAGGTTGATAGGATAGGTGTGTTTTTACATAAAAAAATAACCTGCTTAGTGCAGCTTTAATGACGTCTCCACCAATTTGGTTGCAGATCCATGTTGTTGGTGTGTGCACATTGCAGCAGATTGCTGTCAGAGCTGCGTTCTGACTGTGAGAGGCGCTGCCACAGCCAAGTGCACACAGCTTGCTTGTGTCACATTCAATTATGGCTCCTCCACTTTCCATGAGACAGTAATTGAGCCGGGGGCACTCACTCTATTTAAAACCACAGGAGCTCTGCAGTTCACATTGTGTCCCCTGAAAGCTCCATCTCTGCAGATTTCCACCAGCAGAAGCCTCCCTGTGGGACCTGGTGGGGGTATCACAGAGACGGGCTAAGCTGGGGTTGGGCCGGGGCGCTCCAGGCACTGTTGGGGCAGTGTGACAACACCCCACCAACACACAGAGACACACACCACCCAACAGCCAGCCACCCACCATTCTCACCAATTAGACACAAGATTAATCAGTCCATCGCCCATCATCCAGGAAGTCAGGATCCACAGTTGAGGCTGTAGTCCAGGTATGGGGAGCAAAAAAGTCTCTTTACTAGTTTTCTGGTCTCTTGAACTCATTCTGGCTTAAGTTTGCATTTGCTTTGCTTACCTTATTTTTTGTGGTTATGTTGGAGTAACAACAAACGTGTTACTGAGGTTTGGTTTGTTGAGAAAATGACAAACATTTTGAAGAATTTTGGAGCAAGATATGTTGGTACATGTTATTGTTAATAATGTAGTCAAGATGAGGTGTTCAGAAGTGAACAGTCTATACCTGTGTAGTAACAAGTTGTTCGGTTTATATGAAAAATAGAGCACACAAACACTAAGACCTGAGCTATCAGCACCAACCTCCACACCAGGGACTAGGACTTGAAGAAATGTGGGGCTAAGCCTAAATTATCTGTCCACTTTATTTGGAAGTAAAACAAAAGTGAGTAAATGCTTAATGCAGTATAATATATGATGTGATCATCCCAGTGGACTGTAAAAGTTTAAAGTGAAGCCATTTTCAAATTCTCAGATTCTGAAATTATTGTTTGTTGTGATTAATGTTCTTTTTTAATTAACCTTAACCATAGTCTTTCTCTGACTTTAACCTTAAAAGTGTTATCTGACTATATCTATACCTTTGCATTTTTGTCAAGTCTGTCTTAGAACACTGGCACAAGTTTTGCTTGCTGTAATCATTCCTCCTGATGTTACTGGCCATGAAGAGGTGCCCTCTTAAAGCTTCCCATGTAAGTGATGGAGGACAAAATCTATTGTCCATGTTTTGTGCAATATTATAATATGATGTTTTAGCAATTCCAGATAGAGTTACAGAGTAAAACTTAAAATAATAATATAATATTTAAAAGTTATTGGAAGGAAAATAGTTTTGTTTAAATGACAAAAAACAAGGCCTTTACTTGAAGACAAAGTGTATTGAAATAGCTTAATAGGGTAACACCACTCTAATGACTTAATTACATAATTAGCAGACTCTGTGTTGTGGATGTACTGGTCAGCTCCCAGTAGCCAGTAATGGGGAACTGCAGGTGTTACTGGACGGATCCCAGTGTGAATGTATGAAGCAGAGAGGCAGGAAACAACTGTGCATATTCAGCAAAAGCCTTCCTCGCTTAATAAATAAAGACTAAAACAACTGTGGTTTTGACCTGCCCTGCTGTCACAAGTGCTGCTCTGAACTTTCAAACTAATAACACCCCCCCACCCTCCCCACCCCCCGTTGACCTGTAGCATCTCATCAACAGAATTACAACAGAATACAAAAAACATTATTTCTTATGCCACACATCTCAATGTTGGCCCCCCATAACAGATACAAGGGAAGAGGTTTGTTTGAAATAGCAAGGGCCTCATCATCCTATCACTGTAATGACTCCTTCTCTCCTGCTCTGACACTTAGGAAGATGAAAAGCAGAGATCCAAATCACATTAACACAAGCTGACTTATTCATATTTAGGCTGATTTCAGTCCATAATCTCTCAGCTCAGATGTTCACTGGGCTTATTAATACATGAAAGAAAAGGCCTAAGTCTATAAATCTGACATGAAATTTTAAACACTCCTGCATATCTAGTCTTTCATCTGTTTTAAGGGAACTGCCCTTCATTGGTGGATTAAAACATGGCTGCCACTGAGCGCGAGCTAAACGACCAGCACTGGGTAAGGACCACCCTCTATGTTGATGAAACTCATAGCCACGCTGTACATGCTGCTCTTTATAGTGCAAATCCACAGGCGCCCTGATAATTGCAATGATTTGCTTGACATTCTTCCCTTTTAGGAAAAAGGATGTGGAGACATGATCAGTATACTTCCCCATGCTCTGCTAATAGGACAACCAGTCTGCAAGTTATCCTTATGGCTTCTGCAGCACTAAAGATGGAGCAACTACATCTGAAAAAGTTTGGTAGAGGTGAGGTAGTCTTATTTAATTCTGCATGCACACAGCGATAAGAGATGTTAGTTTGGATTGAAAGTTGTAACTTTTTGTAACTTCTGACAACAAAAGCTAAAAACAGCATCCACATATGTGATGAAGAAAATGGTAAAGTAATCCACCACCACTGCTTTTTAATCTATCAAAAACTTCCTTTCCCCTCTGATAAAGAGGGACAATGAATGCAGGAGGTATTAGCATCTGGACCTCATGACCCAACAGCAGTGACAATGACCATTTCCCTAATCTGCCACAGAAATGATGTATATTACTATGCCAACAGCAATTTGTGGGTTCGTGCACCAACCATCTGAGGCAAAATGCAAACCCTGCAGTGGATATTTGATGGTTCACAACACTAACGTTCTAGTGACCTCCTGACCTTTTCTTTATTACCATCACTAAAAGTATTTCTTGACACACTCATCTAATGTCCATTTAAGAAAATTTCCAGTTTTATTCATTTACCCGAAGTGTCAAAGTTCATTCTTTCCCACAGAAACAGTAGTTATTTGAATGTCTGTCTACTTTTCTGGTGCTTTCATGTGCATCTCACAGTCTATTGGTGGAAGTTGGCTATGTACTTTGGTCGCTTAAGATCAGGTGATCACTTATTGTTGTTGTATGATCATGTACTGCTTGGATATCCTAACAACAGAGAAAAAACTCTGAAAAAAATGGGATATGACATCCAGTTTCTAAAAATTATGTCCATATCGGACAATTCTGCAACTTGTGACAGACGTCCAGTACTGATATATAGTTCCTGTGCAGGTGTGCCCTCTACATAATGAGGCAGAAAGCAAAGGCATCAGGGTGGATTTGTAGCACATGTGCTCATGTCACGTCCTGCTTCTAATTTGCAATAACTGATAGTCTTTTTCTCAACTGTAACCATGATCTTTACTTAACCTTGACCAAGTTTTCTAGTTGATTAAAACTCTAACAAAAGTTGCCATGGCCACGGCCCTTTTAAAAATGTCTGCATAGAAAGAAGAGGTTTTGCAGTATTGTCCAATACTGACATGACTGTGGCATAATATCTATATGTTGGCATAATACCTGTGAAATGGCTAGGACTCTGGTCAGGACACTGAAAAACACTGGAAACATCAGCTGTCATTGAACAGCAGCAAAACCTGTTACAACGTCAACAAACAGAGGTTACTATCTCTCCCAACACACAACTGCCTGAGTACAGCCTCACAGCACATGTTTTATACTTGATTTGTCAAATGGTCACTAATGAGCCAGATAGTTCATCATTTATTCGGAACATTTTACCACAAAATGTTTGACCACATCCATGCTCGCAAAAGAGAAGAAACCCTTTTCATTTTATGACTGGCTTCGAATCTAGCCCCACCCTTGTCTCAACACCTCTCGTCATGTACCTCACAGTCATCCGATGGAACAAGTGTTGGTGTCATTCTTCTTTGCCTTTTGAGCTTATTTTTAGCCACACTAACAGTATGACTCTAGGGATGATGATACTGGTTTATCTGTCCAACACTTTAGTCCAACATTTTTTTGTAGGTAGCCCTTAAATTGTATACAGACATTCATGGAGGCAAGAGGATCAGCCATAATGATCAATAAAGAATTTTGTTCAATATCTTCAGTCTTTGGGATAGGGCTATGCTGGCAAAAATAAAGCTTTGCTTTGGCAGGCTGAATTAAGATGATGAACGTGGTTAACAGTATAACAGCTATTATGGGACACTATGGAACAGAACTGATAAATTTTACTGCAGCTTTTGATGTAAAAGATCTCTTCTTACATCTCATTTTATCTTAATGCTTTTTCATTTACATGTTCCCCCTGTGCCTGTGTGGGTTTTCTCCAGGTACTCCAGCTTCCTCCCACAGTCCAGACACACAGAGGTTAGGTTGATTTTTGGCTCTGAATGTGAGTGGTTTGTCTGTCTCTGTATGTCAGCCAGTCAGTAATTGACTGAGCAGTCTCGGGTGGACCCTGCCCAGGGTCAGCTGGGATTGACTCCAGCTGGCACTCTGCGACCCTCTGTGAGGTTAAGTGGTATAAAAAAATAATTCATTTCAATTTTATTTACTTTTATTATTTTGTTTTTCTCAATTTATTCTAATTTCAAATTATTTTATGATTGGTATTCTGAAATGTGCCATATAAATAAAGTTATTGTTATTCCAGCTCGTTTATAACCCCATAACTACATTTAAATAACAGGATCTCGGGAACGTCTGCAGAGTGTCAGTTTTGATTTCCCTGTTTTTTGCCATGACACTCTCTTATCTTACCTTCTAGTTAGAATTCACTGGCAGCTTGTAAAAGCAGACTTTCAAAATATCTCCTTATTGAGACCTGAATGAATATCTGCAAAGGGTAGAATTTTCCACTGCTAGTTTAAAAAGAAGAACCCTTGCAAACAAAAGAGCAATTTCTGAATTTGAAATTTTGCTGGATTGTGTTCCAAGTGTGACCACACCACAGAGAAGTGAAAACTCAAAACCTAGAATGACTGTGATCATTTTGAGGCAGAACTTGCCTCCTGGACATACGTGGTTTAGCACTTGTTTTGTAATCGATCATGACAGATGTTGTGAAATGTGAGCAGGAACAACATGCTCTTTGAGATCTTTAACAGCCTGGTATCCAAAGTTAAAAGCTGCATGTCCAAGGTTAAAAGTTGGCCAAGCTCTGTTTGTCTAAAACCAGCTCTCTGCCAAAAAACTGTCTTGGGTCAGGTCTCCCATCTAGAGTGTGGGCTGTGTTAGTGCACAGAGTCAAGGTTTTAACTCAGTGAGTCTGCTAGTCAGGGCCTCGGGCCTTGGCACTCCTGATGGCTGCTGGCCGCTAGTAACCCCTCGTCCTCCTCCTGTTCTTTGCGAGTGCAAGGCAAGGATCTGGCAGAGTAGAAGGACCCTGGCCTTGCAGATTTTGCTCCTTTCTCTTAGCGCTCACCGATCCCCCCTCCCGCCCCACGACCTCCTCCTCTGCTTTCCCAACATACCTCCCATCTCCTCTGTTAAAGCAATGCTAATGCAGAGGTCAGCAAAGCAGCACATGGTTTTTGGAGGCCAACAGCTCCCGAGGAGGTGCTTTTGATTTTCAACTCCATTGAGCTGCACTTATTCAATATTTACTCTCCAAGACCTCTGCATTAATTTTACACCATACTTCTAAGAGGGCCCATCTAAAAAACCCTTGCAAAGGGCCTTATGCAGCACTCCTAACAACACCCCCCCCACCACCACCACGCACACACACACACATACACACACACACACACCCTTAAACCTCCCTCTATGTGCGCTCCATCGAAGGCTTCATTCTCCGCTTGTCTCTGACTCCTTCCTATCCACCAGTGGGAAGGCCAATCCTGGGCTAGTTATTGTTGGTGTGCCGTTCTATCATTACCACTAACCTTGACTCCTGGCTGCTTGCTGTAATCACGTGGAGCCACCAGGGAGGAAGTCTGGCCTGGGGTGAATTATTAATTAGCAGGGCTGGTCCTCCCCCTCAGCGCTCCCTGGGAGAGGAGGGGGGGTTTGTGTGCGCTCCTCACAGGCGGTAGGGGTTACCCACCATGCAGATGGTATTAACACACCTATCAAGGTAAGACGGATCAACACTCTGGGCTACTTGTGGAATTGTTAAGCAACACGGAATCAATAACCAGCAGTGCATTGCTTCCTGCCAATGCCTTATGTGTGCTTCTTACTTTCCATTCCTCGCATCCCTGTGAAAAGCTGTACAGCATGATTGTGGGGAGGGGGGGTGGGGGGGTGGGTTCATTAAGATGAACTTCACAGGCTTCCTCACTGGGGACATGAAGGTTGATGAATTCCAGTTTTCAACTAATGATCAACTTCTATATGAAGTCAAAAACAAAGCAAAGCTTCCTAATACTTGTTATCCTTTGCTGACCTTTCTACACCTTGCTCCAAGCGCACACACAACGAAGTTAATGTATACACACACAAACGCACACACACACACAGATTTCTAAGGTACATCATGAAGCTTACACAAGTTCCCTTGTAAAACGACAACACATCTCATCCAGAGACAGACTATGACAGACAGAAGGACTACAGATGTACAGTTTCTTACTGTGTGTTTTGGAGAGCCTCAGTTCAGTTGTTTGGTAGATCCCCTGGGGTCATCCATTTCCCAGCACCCCTGACTTTCCCCCCTAAACAGTGGAGACTACGGGGACTGGGACAGAGGCTTTGATCTTCACACAACTCCCTTAATTCACAGAGAGGAAGCGGGGATTTTCTCCAAAGGGTGTCTCTGTGCTCCTATTCCCCAAGAGGACCGAGCCAAGTCATCTATGAAAGTGAGTGAATTGCAGAGCAAAACAGTGCTCCCCAGGGTGCAGAAACAGATATTCCACCAGTCACTTTGCTGCTTTGCTGAGGAGCTCTGGTAATGAAAAATTTATCACTGTGTGATGTACAGTACCTGCAGCTACCCTACCTGATTTGCAAAGTCACATACTGTAAGAAATATGTGATAAGGACAATTTCCTGCTGAAGCTTGGCTGCCAGAATCATTTCACAACTTTCATTGGTTCCCATGTTATTTTTAACAGCACTAATGTACTACCTGAGTGGGTTTGAATCAATGTATAAGGTCTTACATTTATTATTGCAACTCTACAATTGTAACAATAAATGTAAGACCATATACATTTTGAAAAATACTCAGGAATTTAATGTCTTCAAAGTATGAAATGCTAATTGTTTGAAGGCTACTTAATAGATTTTACTGTTTGATATTTCACATATCATTCCATGTATTCCAAATATCAGTCAGCCATGACACGTTTTGATAAGTCGTACAACAAAGGGCTGGATAAATAATTTGTACAGTATTTTGTATGTTGATAACCTTGCAGCACAATACTTTTATGGGGCTTTTAATGTTCACTCTTTATTGTAAAATCACAAACAGTAACTTCGAAATTATAGTTTGTAAACACTGTAATATCTTCATATCATTCTGTTCTTCATAGTACCATGCGTAAAGTAGGAAAAACTGCATTGTCAACAATTTTACACTCTGATCAGTAAGTTGAGCTTTATGTACTGACCAAAACAGTAGAAAAACAGGTGGTATGGAATAGTAATTTTCCTTGAAGGGTTTGAACATATAAAGCACAGCATTTTGTATACTGGACTTTTCAGAAGAATATTTTAATCAGATCAATCCAACAAAATAACTTGGCAATGTTACAAAAAAATAGTAATTTTCTCACATCACAATTGAAATCTAATATTTTTCAGCTTATCACAGATTCTGTGTTTGATGTTGTGTCAGGTAGTTTCATCATGTACCATGTACTTTTTTGTATCTTACCTAAAACAATGCATTTAAACATTTATTAGTTGAAATTCTCTCTGTATGATCTTAAACTAGCTCAACACAGATCAATCAATTAATCTAGCTCTGACTCAATTGGCTTAAATGATAGATTAAGCCAATCTTGTTCATACTGGTCATTAACCCTTTAATGCCAAGTGTATCATATACGATACATGACTTTTTGAGACCTCAACATCATATCAACAACTAGTGTGATATTTTCTTTCCTGAACATACCTGATGTATATTTAGAAAAATCTGGAAAATACAAAATAAACACAAAAAAGCAGAATGTAGCAAAAATTATACAAATAATAAATATAATAAAACTCATATATGCAAATTGATATTATTTTTTCATTTGTCAGAAGGTTAAATAAACACCTCAGTTAAAAAAATAGAATTTTCTGGCAATTATTTCATGATGTGGGCGTTACAGGGTTAAGAGATCAAGTGTAAGTGAAGGGAAACAAAATTGGCATTACTTGTTTTCTAAAATGTATCTGAAGTCAACATGTGGCTTCAGAACCTGACATAGACTAATGTGTGTGTGCTTCTGTCCCTCCACTGCTGCTAAGCAAAAACACTGTAAGACTAATATTAGCTCCAGATACATGTAATGTATTTTTGAACAGAACAAGCTGCTAACTTTGTCTGTCTGTCTGTCTGTTTGCCACTGGGCAGGTCAGTATTAGCTGGAAATATGAACGATTAGAGCAGTGAAGCTGCAGACTATAAAACCCAAACAATGAGCTTACAGTCAGAAGCCAAAGCTACCAATGTTGGTAATGAATGCAATATCTATATGCCCTGACCCTTGCATTTTCTTTCTATTTACTATGTCCCTTCTGCTCCATCCAAAAATATTTTTCCTCTTGTCCAGCAGCTCGTCGCACCTCGCCATATCCCAGGGGTTTCCTCTTTATTTGAATCTTTGAACTGAGTTTTCAGCCCTTGCGTTTGATGAACAAAAACTACCTTTATGAGGGTAATTCATCACCTTTAAAAACGTGTTCTTCTTTCTGAAGAGAATTATGCCTCAGAAATCAAGAATGTAAGGATGGCTGTGGAGGCAGGTCCACAGGGAGTCGTTTGTGGTCCTACTGTAACAGTGCAGTGCTGTGGTGGCGCAATAAAACACAGTGTTTTAAGGGTTTCAAAGTGGCTTTCCTGCTCTTGCTTCTGTCAGCCATAAATTGAGAATAAACACGGCTATATATGGGGCGCCCATAAATGCCTTCATAATTCATACCTTTGGGGAGAAGCTCAGGTAGATTAAGTCGTTTCTGTGATACAGTGTTTTCACGTGAGTAATATACCCACAACCCTCCTCCCCACTCCTGTGCTCCCCTCCCTTAGCTAATAGCTTGATCTGGACATTATTGGACAATAAAGCGAGACATAACATATTGCAAGTGATTAGACTCATGGGTATATAAAGTGTATAGGTGTAACAGTCCCTCATACAGCAATATGTTGCATTAAAGGAGCTCTGTGCATCCTATCATCTGGGGATAAAATAATTACCTTCTGGCTTTTTTAATCAAATGTTGTTGATCGCAATTTGTTTCACAATTATTCCTCTCCTTCATACCTGCTTTAAGTCACTGGACTTTACCTCAGCTTGTTTATATGCCTTATACTGAACTGGCATGTTGAAATTAAAATCTTTCTGCAGTAATCCTACAGCTAAATCCTTTCAATTTCTGCCTTCTGACATGAATTTGATTCTTGGTGTACTTATAATGATGGCAGGCGACTGGCATATGGCAAAGCCTTAAAATACAACAACACAAACATAAGGCCTACACAGCTCTGTGGATCAGATGCTCATAAGCCAACAGAAGATAAAGTCGTAAAAGACATAATACACCTCAGAAAAGAGAATCCAAGAGAGCTGGGTGCCAGATTTCTGATCAAAGCACCTTTTGAAGTTTGCACAGGAGGTTCACGGTGTGTGTATAGGTTTGTGCATGCGTGTGTGTATGTGAGAGGCAGAGCCGAGAGAGTGTGTTTGTGTGTTTTCTCTAGATACTTGCCTGCGTGTCTGTCTTTGTCAGTGTAACAAAATGCACTGAGCAAACATAATGTGATACAAAAAAATAATGAAATACAAAATATAACAAGAGACGTACCACAACAATAATTAAGCGTGAATGATTAGATAAACCAGATATCCTCAAAAGTCAATAATAATCTTTTCATTAGATTTTTGTCTCTTCTCAAGTATCCATCCTGTGCTTTAGCTATTTAAAATGCTTTATGTTCTTAAAAGGCTTTATCTACTTAAAAGCATCATCCCTGAGCTATCAAACTACAAACTGTTACAAGCTTTCTGGCTGCATTTTAGGTAAATTCAGCTCTCAGGCCAAACCCAACCCCCAGTTCACTGTGACGATCACTTTTCATTCTAAAAAACAATTTCCTCCTAACACAGAGCTGCACTCAGCTCAAATCTCAATCAGCATTTCTGAGTCATGGATTCCTTTACCAACTTTACCCGCCTTTGCTTTTCGATGTGTGCTGATGCTCTGTGGTCATTTCTGTGAAGGGGTTTTGTTATGTTTTGTTTGTTTGTTGTTTGTTAAGAAGTGTACTACTTATGACAGTTATATGTATTTGCAATGAGGGCATTCATTTTGTAGCAAACATTTAAAAAAATTGACCAAAATACAATTGGTGACTGGCGTCCAGACAGTTCACTGAACAACATTACCCGATAATATGTATTATTTATTCAATATATATATA
>JBAJHX010000076.1:1610974-1644268 GCA_037176925.1 Amniataba percoides | reverse complement strand
CCTGCCACGCCTAACTTGCCGCCAACATCGCTCCCCAAGTTGCCCCTGTCATCCTCTGGAGCCCAGCCGCTGCCCCCCAAACGCCCGACAACCAACTGAATCTGGTTCCTCTGAGGAATCAGGGCTAAAGTTGTTGTCTTGTTCACCGTTCATCAGAGACTCTACTGTCTGCCAGGATAGAGGGAATAACCTCGCCTCGAAAAGAGAAATCAAAGTGTGGCTCAGCCAGCCCCCTCAACTGATCTGAAATGTGTTTTTGAGTAAAAATCTGCAGACTGCGAGCATGTGCATTAAACAGCTGATCAGATGATGGTGATGTTCAGAATTATCTGTTCTAACAGCAACAGAAAGGTTACATTTCACATAAGTAATTACCTGAACAAGTTGGTAAAATTTAATACTGAACTTGGACTGAATTACAGATTTCTGATTAATGACTCAGTTTATGGCACTGCATGTCAAATAGGGACAGAAGTGTGTGTTACAATAAGTATAAGCTGAAGACATGAAAACAATGTTCTTTGTAGCAACTGCATACATACCTTCAAGTTGTATGTGTTGCTCAAAATATGACAGACATATTAAAACACTGACACAGACAGTGTAATAGACTGTAGTAATCTGGATGGCCCCATTGTGCTCCATTGACCACAGTGCAAGCAAAGGCTGTAACATTTTAATAATAGTCCATATATCCAATGTTCCTGTCAGGATTTGTTATGGTCACAGTGTAAAATCCACTCAGTGGCAGTGGTTAAGTAGACAGCCAGTTTTAACAAACAAGCCAAAGAAAAAGGGATCCATGTGAAACTCCCTCCAACATCATTCGTAACTGGAGCCCAAGTTTTGAGATGAACAGGTCCGTCACAACGCCGTGGTCCTCATTTTCAAAGAGGGGAAGCAGAGAGCAGCGCTGATGTTCTTATTTTAGAAAGTAAACCATGCTCTATCTAACTCACTAATCAGTAAGCTACTTAAAATGCTTGTCATATAAATGGATAAAATGTTCATTGGACAGCTGTTTGTGATTAATAACATGTCTCAGCCATGTCTGCAGCATCTGACCCCCCCCCCCACACCCTCTCACACACACACACACACACACACACACACACACACACACACACCCCCTCCCTGTTCAAAGAAGAAAATTCTGAGCATTTAGTGGGCTGCTCTTAAGCTGAAATTTGGCACCATTCCTGCATATTAAACTTTATAGGCCCCAGTGTTTCTATATTGCCTGTCATGTGTTGTTAAGATTGGCCTCTCTCTATTAAAGCCTTCATCACACCACTTTATACGAGTGTGCGGGTACATCTGGCCAACGTATTTGGCATCCTTTGTAGATTCTGGCGCAGACACCTAACATGAGACCTTACAGCCCTCTGCACCCAGCCGGCTTGGCATCAGCTCCTCTGGGAACGCGGGGCTGGGAGAGCAGGCCGCGAATCAGGATGGGATGGAGAGCTGTACGTGTGTGAGAGACGTTGACCCTTGCTCTACTTACTGTTGGTTGCTTGTAATGCTGGTGATCCAGGAATTTAAGTCTCTTCGGCTATTCTGTGAGTAGCTGTAAGTGGTTGTGCGTCACTGCAGAAGTGTGCCAGCTAAATGCCTGAAATGCAAATGTGAATGTGGCTCCAGTTCCACAGTGAATAAATCAGGTTCTACAGAGCAAATTATTAGGAAAAAAAGACAGGTAGTTGGGAGGGTCAATTTTTGTAATCCTAACCCATAGTAATGAAGTAATGACTGATAATGTCAAGTGTTATTGTTCAATTAACATGAGCTTTATTGACTTGTTAGTCCTAAATACTTATCAATGTTTCTGTTTTTGGTTTGTTTTTAACAATGAAGCTTTAAGACTCCATTTGAATGATTTTGTATAAATGACATGTATTTTATAGAATTGTAGGTCATTTTCCAAAAGTATATCATAATGTATGAGGTTTAGCTTAATGAGAAACAACTGTTACCATTCAGTCAACCTCAGTTTGCAGCTTTGAAACTTACTTCATTTACTAAGTTTACTATAATAACCATCCTGCTGCTTTTAATTTAATCAAATTTATGTTGTTGAATGAATTTGCTTTTTAATTAAAATGTAAAATAATGTGGTATGTTTTTGTAATGAAGTTATAAAAGCAGAACTTAAGCCACTCGTCCAGGGATTTCAATTTTGGCTATTAAATGTCAGAAAAAGTGAAAAACGCAAACAAATCTGAGCCTAAAAAAATCTACATATGGGTTAAGGTCAAGGATCATATTCTCTCTTCAGTGAGCATGAGTAAGAGAATCTGTCACATTTTTGTCTGAAAAACTATTTCAGTTTATATTAATGACCATTGCTGATCATTTTCAGCTCTGTATCAGTTCATTCTTAGGTTTGTAGATTCCATTCCAAATGTTTTAAGCCTCACCATGTTGATTTTCATGATGTAAAGAAATTAACAGAAACCGATGGCTGAGATAAAGACACTGAAAAATCTGAAATATTAGAAACTGGCAGTATAGTTTGAAATATGTAAGAGCGCTGGTACGACTCGTTAATAGTCATATCATATCTTCATTCTTCATTTTAATAATAGTGAGAGTGAAAGGTCAAATCTATGCTGGTGGCTGCCATGCGATCTCATATCAGACTGACAGACAAGCAGGCAGTAGGCAGCAGTTTGAAATGGTAAAATCATTCAGCTCATTTGGAGACTAAATAAGATAGAGCTGGTTTTTAAAAACCATCCGATTTTTTAAAACTGTTGAACCCTCCCCATCTGTTCTGGAAAATCCTTAATACACAGTTTATTGTCCTTAGAATAACAATTTCTGGGAAAATAAAAACATAAGCATCCATTAACACACAGTAAATTTTCAGTTATGAGCCTGTTGTGTTATTTCGCTCTGATGCTTGCCAAGGCTCTTCCTTTCCCTGTAATTACTGGATCAAATTCACATCACACATTAACATGAAGCAGGCAGCCAAATATGTTTTTTTCCAACACTGAGAATTTATAGCCTGAACTATGTTTTGTCCTTATATCGCACACTGATGCAGTTTCATCCAGGCTTGGCCAAGACATCCATATGGTTTGTTTGACCTGATTGATTTCCTGGAGTGAGGACTCCAAACATACACACACTTCACATTGTTGTTTACTGAACATGCAGACAGACCTGTAGAGATGTGGTCAATGTTCTGGACAAACGGACACGCAGATTTTACTGCTTGCAGGGTGTTTTGTCAGTGGTCACGTCCTCAAACTCCTCACACCACTGCAGAGATAATTATCTGTATGTTGCAAGGGGCTCCTCTCTTTTTTATGTACAACCATTTCTAATTATACGCTGCAGGGAGATTTAAGGTCTGTTTTTCATAATTTATGTTTTGCTTACAAAGAGTAAAGACTGCTATTCTCCAGACCTCTCCCTCCACCGCCCACTCACCACCTCCTTGTTAAACTTCTGTGTTGGAGCGGATTGTAAAGTGATATTTTTAAGTGGAAAATCTTCCTACCTTTATGATCAGCAGCCCAAGTCCCTGCTGCTGGAGCCATGAGAAAATTGAACACATTTTGCTCCAGCAGAGTGAGGAAAAGCTGCTCATGAAAACAGATTTTTTTATGATTCCACTTTCGGGAAAGCTGTCAGCTACTATCGCTCCCAGCTTTGGCACAGATGCTTATTTTAAGTGATTGGGCGAGTGAAGTTTTTTTTTTTTTTTTTTTTTTTTTTCATTTTAGTGCCACATTTGTTGAGAGCGGTTGAACGTAACGGTCCTCATGAAATGGGATAATCAAACATAATATGCACAGACAGCAGGTCACATACACACACACACACTTCCTGCTGTGACGCATGACACAGAAATGTTTCGCTGTATGTAATGAGCATGATAATGAGTCAGACTTTTTTTTTTTTTTTTTTTTTTGTCTAAACGTGTGGCTTGCCTGCAGAAGTCAGATCATGTCTGACTGTTAACATTGTTAAATATTTTGATTGCTTAGTAGAATAGAAATATTGTCTTACATTAACACATCTATAATCTGTATCATCTGTATCATTTTAGGGGTTGTTCTCCTCAGAATTTGCAGTCCCCTCTTTACTAAACCTCTTTAATTTATTCTTATACTGGGATCTAACAGGGCCAATGACCACTCATGACAGACAGCAAAAGTTTGTATTATCCAAAACACTTCAGTATTTTGTTATTCAGTATTCTCTATTGTGTTTTATAAGCTCCTGAGATAAAGAGAAACTGACTAACTCAGTTAAGGGATTAGTATTTATTGTGTAATTGATCCCCATCTTTCCTGTCTGTCTCTACACTGACAATAGTATACAGTGCCGAAAATCTTAAAAATAAATTGTGACAGGATATCCCTCTTTCTGACTAAGCTCTGTGACTCTTTTGTTTTTTAATTTAATGTTGGGCTTTTCAGTGGAGTGGAAGTATGTAAAGA
The DNA here is from genome assembly GCA_037176925.1 of Amniataba percoides. Lineage (NCBI taxonomy): Eukaryota > Metazoa > Chordata > Actinopteri > Centrarchiformes > Terapontidae > Amniataba > Amniataba percoides. The sequence continues at coordinate 1,639,811 of JBAJHX010000076.1, read as the reverse complement.
TGGGTGGTGCAAGTACACTGATGTAGCATTACATTGCTAAGAGTAAAAGAAAAAGAAGAGGAAATGTAGCTCTCATCATTTTTGGTTAGAAAAATCTGTCTCGGCCAGCCGTTATCAGACCTTTTCTACACTGACACGCCAACTTTTTCACCTTACCCAAGAGGAAAAACCTTTTGGCATTTGAATCCTGATATAAAAACTGTAGAGAATAAATAGGTATTTAACAGAAGAGTGGGTATGAGCAGGCATGCAGATGTCACAACATAAGAAGCAGAAATGCATGAAAATCTGAGCAGAGAGTGGCTTTCACTTTAAATGCGGTGACATGTTTGAGGATGGATTTATATATGTGCACCCCAACCTCTCGGTGGCTGAACTTAACTGCCATTCCTCTCATAGCTCTGGTCATGAGGCGTCACCGTGCCACAAATCCCTTTGACCAATCAGAGCAATGCATCACTGTGTGTGTATGGCACTGTGTGTAAACATCAGTCGGTGAAGAACACTTTCACTCGGAGGCACAAATTATCTTCAAAAAGAGAAGTGTTATAATTGGTATGGTGTTTATGTTTCTTACAGAACTGAGGACAACAGCGATGTGTACAAGAATGTGCAGAAGCAGCACTGCGAGAGGAGCCCAGCCTGGATCATTACAGTAGTCTTGGACTGATCAGTGAGGCTCACCAGCAACTTTCCCTCCATTCACAGCATGTGTTTTTCTATCATACACAAAATATCCACCGTGACAACAATCCTTGAACAAGCTTGAGAAAACCTTCCATTTATGTGAGATAATTCTGCTTATTTTCACCAAAAGATATGCCTTAATATTGTGAAATAACCTTTAGAGATATAAACAAGAGTATTGCACCCTCTCAGTAAATATCTAAAAGAGAAGTGTCAGATCACATCACTGGCCTAAACTGACAGTTTCCATAAACATGGGAACTTTAGTATTTTTTATTTGATATTTGTAAAAACTGAAGGATACTGGATTATTGTTGAATTACCATACATCTAAAAACCGCAACCTCATCAGCCTTCATACAACATACACACTGTCAAAAATAGAGATGACATGCTTGGTCTGACTGAAAATATTTCTTCAAATTGTGTAAATTATATCTTTTAAATGTATCCCAAATCTGATAAAGAGGTATATCTGAATACTTTATGGTTTGTTTTATCCCATGGGTCTGGACTCTGACACATATTATTCAGAATATCTTAATAACTGATAAAAAATGGATTTGCTATCCAACTCATGATAAGTGTAGATTTATGTGACATATATGAAATATGGGTTGAAAAAATCTTTGTTATCTGACCCGTGTCCAGCTAACGGAGCAATAAAAATGAAAGAATAATGCTTTAACATGGTTTTCCCATGTACTGCAGGTTAAAAGCGTGTTCTTGCTGAAGTGAGGAGGTGAGAAGGAGACTGTGGCAGGTAAAAAAGCTAAGATCACGAACACGACTGAAGAATAATTAGTTTGCCTTAACTCTCATCAGGCTCAAGCACTAAATGGAATATCTGAAATGAAAGCACTGGAGAATGTCTATCACTGTACATACAATACACGTGCGGACACACAAACACAAACGGGAACTACCCATAACACAAGCACGCACACACAAGCGATAGAGGTCATTAAACCCACACTCTCCTCCCGGTCACATGAACGATCGATCATCGTCGACTTCCGAGAACGGCAGTTCAGATCAAATGGACTGTAAGGCACATGGCAATCGGAGGATATTGTAACCTGTGTTTAATCTCAGACTTTCAAAAAAAGATTTTTTTTACAATCCGTCTAACAGTGACTCTTGTACAACAACATAAATACTGTGCTGGAAAAAATGAATTTCCAAAAATTAAGCAGTTTTTTTCCCCGCAGTCTCTTTCTGTAAACATTGAAAAATGCAAATCAAGTCTCCTCAGTTCTCGACAAGACAACAACATCAAAATAACAACAACTGTTCCATCTGTAAGGCTTGGCCGCCTCACTATGCAAATAGTCTCTAATGGGCTCAGAGTGAAATGAAATCTTTTTTTAATGTTTCCGTTACCTTCTCTTTTCTAATCCGTTTAATGTTTGAAGGAGTCAGCAGTGCTCAGTTTTAGATCCAGGACGGTGGGGCAGAGGTGTGGGGGGGTGGGTCGGGGTTGAGGCTCTGTCCATCAGAAGAGGCTGGTCAGCGTGGTCTGTGACGGGCTCCGGCACTCGTGGACGTCCATGCCGCCCGGTACCGAGGTGAGCACGGAGGTTACAGTGGGCATGGTGGGGTTGGTCAAGTCTGTCAGGGTGGTGGGGGTGCTGGAGGGGCTCATGGAGGCGTTAGAGATCTCTGAGGCCGGGCCTGACGGTGTCCCGCCCTGCAGCGTGGAACCGTCGGACGCCTTGTCCACCCCGGTGCTCTCCTGCCTCAGCAGGTTCCTTCTGAACTTGGCCCGGGCGTTTTGGAACCAGACCTGCAGCGACACAGTAAAACAATAAATCCTGTTAATACGGGAGAACTGATCCACTGACTAACATACACACTCTCATGAAATATATTTAAGGTTCTTATGGGTCAGGTCACCCAAAATGACACCAGAAAATAGTTATTTGTGGCATCTGGCCACGCAGCAGGAAAAGTAGATAGTTTTTGATTTATTTGTTCAGGTTTTGAACCTATATGTCTCCAACTTTTAAGGAGCTCAGGAAAGATTTTTCAGTAGCGTCTCTTTTTAGAAACAGTGTCCCTGTTGCTCTAGATAACCCACAGAACAATACAAGCGATAGAGTTTTCACAGGTACCACTGCGAGTCTGTGGATTACCTAGAGGAACCAGGACACATTTCTCAAAAGACATGTTGGTGCTGAGGGTAAATCTCATTTTTCAGTGCTGTGAGTTAGTTGATAATCATTTATACACAATGTTGCAGGTCATTTCATAAAGCAAGCTATTAGATTTTCTTCTTATCGGCATTCATTTTCATCAGTTCCCATACAAATTCATTTCTGTTTGTTAGTTTCTTGCAGGAATTTGATTTGTCACAATGAACATCATGTCTGCTTTCACTCTTGTCAGTTTTTACAGCCTGTTAATACACACAGCCAGGTGTGATGCTCACTCTAATGGATTAGCTACAGTATCCTAAGTGTGTTTGAGTCTGTTATTTGTTGTTGTAAAATGAACAGAGACCTATGGCTGTCTGAGAGGTGAGAAAACGTGTTCACAGATCTTAGACTCTGTGATGTGCGTTGGAGAATGGTTGTCTGTGAGAGAAGCAGTGAGACTGTCCAAACCAGAAGGACGACAGCGCCGCTCGTTTGTTCAGAAGCTTATAAACAATGTCTCCGTCCATTTATTACAAAATCAATTGTTTAGCCTTCAACCACGAACACTGACAGTCACCTTAAAGCTGCACTAATCAACATTAGTAGTTATATTCGTTTTTGTGTTAATACGTGTCACGTGAAAGGACTCACTCACAGCACAAAACCCACACAAAAAAATTTTTATCAAGTTATCAGAAACACAACCTTAAATAATGTCCATGTTGCTCTGTATGTGATGGATGTGTAAATAACCAATTGTTTTCTGTGCAATAGCCAAACGGTGTTATATGGTCATAATATGTCAAATGTGTTCTGAGACTTCTGCCTTTAAGTGAAAAAAAATCTGGGTAATGCAACAATAATGTATTTTTACACAAACTGTGACATTGTTGTGCCTGAATCGAACCACACTATACTCCAAGCTGTACCAGATGAGGATAAGGTGGTATGAATAATCTTTTTCCTGGAAAATACTGACAAACTGTCTTCCTGCTGATCTGGACATCAGATCTCAAAACACTCCTATGGAGTTAAAAGCTTGTGAAACTGCATATCTGAAATTTAATTTGGAGGACTTTAAATTAAATTTAGAAAAATATGCAAAAAAAAATCCTGACATGGTTCCTGACACATTTTGATGTTACAGAACTCCAGGCTGACACACATTACCTCCACAACACCACACACCCTTAATGAATACACACACACCAGTGAGCATCTCCTCCTGTCTGTTTAATGTCTGTTTGCAGATGCTCCAAATAGAGAGTCAGATAAAAGAAAAAATAAAGATAAAACTTAAAAATACAAAGCCAGGATCCCCTTCCTCTCTGAACAAAAGTTGTGGAAGTCTTTACTTTTTATGGGTTGTCAGAGAACATGTACAGTAATAGCCACAGAAAAAGAAAAGCTTTTCTTTCCCTTTGTGCAGAGCAATAGAGAGCTGTAGCTTCCTGTTTAAGTTGATACTGTGAAGAGATAATAACGGGCCTGTCTACAGTCTATATAGAGAAAAGCATCTTTGATTTCATTGTTTTTTTTCCTTTATTTTGCTGTGAACCCATTCCAGTAGGCCCTGCAGCCCAATGTTGGAATAAGTTCTGGTACCTCATTTATTTTACCTTTTTAATCTAAATGCTTTACACTTAATGCTCTCTCTCTTCTCCAGTAGTGAACAGTAGTATCTGAGATGTGATGGGTGAGCGAGGTGGCGTTCTGTGCTGAGCCAAGTGTTGGAGCGTGTTAGCGATGGAATCATGACGGAGCCATGGGAAACAGACGGAGGGAGAAGAAACGCTTCAGCTGGAATAACAGGCATGAAAACTCAAACGCATCAAAGCAAAATGACTGCTTTGTTTTCTGCTAGCGTTAATTAAAGCAGCAGGATAATTTTTTTTCCCTCCTCAGAAAAATTTTGATTCAGAAACCTTTTTGTCTCATTTTTCTCCTTCTCAGTCCCCCAGATAATTTGCTGTCGTCTTTTGTGGAAATCAAACGCTCCGTTGTGCTTTCTCTTTCTTCGCATGTACTTCAGAGCTTTTTGTTTTTCATCCCTCAGTCCTCACTATAACATCACATCGTCCACTGAAATAGATTGCATTTTGTTCTTTATGGCTTTCTTTCATTTCCAGGTAATTTTGCATTCCAACATGAACACATATTGACTTTTAACAGCTTGTTTTTTTTCTGGAGGAAATTAGGAACTCGACTTCTTTTATTTTCTGAAAATTCATTTCTCAATAATGATTTCTAAATTAATTTTTTTAATTTGGTCTTTATTTAAATGTGGGGAAATAAAAGGGCAGAAAATAAAAAAAATAAAACTCCATTTCAGATTTTTGCAGTTTCCTGAAAGTCTTCCAAGTATTTTGCTGTAACCAAAAACAGCACTATCTTAAAATAAAGCAGCTGATTTGGCTTCATTCAGGAAAACCTCACTTCATATATTTTGTACTTGGAAGCAGGCTGATTTGCACTGGAAACAAGTAAAATTCCTTCACTCCTGTTGGCATTTGTCTCTGTCTCTCCTGAGTAAAGGAAAGTGTGGTGTCATCTGAAGCGAGGGGCTGCTGTGGTTACCTGTAGGACCCGCTTGGTGAGGCCTGTCTTCTGGGCGAGCTGCTTGAGGTCCTTGGCGTCTGGGTTGTGGTTGATGGCGAAGTAGGACTTCATGGTTCTCAGCTGGTGGTGCTTGAAGGACGTCCGCATGCGCTTGGTCTTCTGACTGGAGCTGTACTGGGAGTCCCGGTCCATGGACTCGCCGTCGTTCTCATTACAGCTCAGCGCTGCAGGGCCGAAAGGAAAAAAGAAAGAAGGGCTGTTTAAACAGGGAACTCTGATCCAGTCACTAATCACCATTTTCAATTCTTTCGTCCTTTCCTTCTGATTGGCTGTCTGTATCCAACATTTCCGCCTTTTTCTGACCTCATTTTTAGGTCCCAAAATTCTCATGACCCCAGTGGTCAGTTTTATTTCTAAGAGTACAGATCAGCTCCAAAAGCTCATATAGAAATTATAGTCCGCACTTTAATCCTATTGATTGTGCTCATGTTTAATATGCCAAGAAAAGAAAAATCAATTTATCTAGAAGAAAAATCAAGAAATATAGGAACTACATATGAAGTGAAAAGTGTGAAAAGAAAGCAATGCAATGTCACATATTGAATGAGGAGCTGAGAGAGAGAGAAAAAATCTTTGCTTCTATCCATTTCTTTTTAACTTGTTAAGAAATGTAGTAACAGTCCAGAATCCTTATTTTAACTTAAATCCATAAAATCAATCTGATCCAGGGTGGCTCTCTGACCTGACAGCTGTTCCTTCCAGCTGCAGATCATCGTCCTCCCTGCACCTCCTCTGTCTGTCCCTCCCTGTCTACATGTCCTTCTTTCCTGAGAGGAGGTGCTAGCCTGGCTTCAGCACACACACACACACACACACACACACTGAAATACACACATATATTTGTCCCAGCCTGCAATTTCTTGGCAACATTCAAAGTGTTGCTGCATGCATAACAGTTCGTGTTCAATATCAGAGCGCTGCAAATGATGAATATGAAGTGAGTGAAAACCATCAGAATAACACTTCACTTAATTAGCCCATACACACCAGGCAGAACAAATGCTGCTTTCTGGCCAAAGCATATGCTGCAGCATTTTAACAAAAAGCAGCCTGTTTCCTGCTCGTCTCCTAGTCCTTATACAACAACGTCTTCATGAACAGCCTGTGAGACCTGCAGGCTGCTGCAGGTCACCACATGTGATGCTGCAGGTGAAGCTCTGCTGTTGTTTCTGGCTGGGAACAGAAGAGGGCGCACTGCCTCTTCACTCTCCTGACTGCCTCTCAAGCATTTTCTCAAGTTTATTTACCAAACACACACGGAGACACAAAGCTTCTATGTTCTTTTAAGAATAAGAGTAAGAATGTCTCACTCTGAAATTACACTTCTTTCTTCATGATGAGATCTTGAGTTCTTAAAATTTCACAGTGTGTTTTCTGAAAGCAAATTCTTTCACTAACAGGTGAAATCATTTGACTCGTTTTAGAACAGCTTCACTTGTGTTGTCACTTCCACTTTTTCTTTTTTCTTTTTTTTTTTGTTAAAAACGGCGGCGTCTTGAAATAAAGAAAGGGATGCGTCTTCTTTCAAGGAAAAATCACTCGATGCAGGAAAAAAATAAAAGTGAAAAAATGAGCTGATTCATTTTGGAAACTAGAGGGAATAAATTTATCTCACTTGTTGCGTCGTGTTTAAATGGAACAGGCTGTTCAAAGTTCTGGGAATCAAACAGTCAGAAAAAACTTTTGTTGTTGCTGGTTTTTGTTGTTGGTCTGAGACTGACACAGAGCTCAGTTTATGTTCGGTTTGCTGTTTTAAATTGGAAGGTTAATCGACTGAAGTCAGCAGATAAAAAAAACGAGATCCCCGCCGGAAAGTTGTGCTGTAAGAAACTTGTTGTATCGCTGCTCTCTCTTCCAGTGAATAACTCATCAAATCACATTGATCTCTGCTACACACACACTTTGGCCTGGTCCCAATGCAAAAAGTCTGTGTGTGTGTGCGAGAGGGGGGGGGGGGGTGCTCGGGTCTGTAGATGTCTATGGAGCCTGACAAGTGGAAAAGGGCGAAAGCAAAAGCCGGAACATCAAAAAACTTTTCTTTTTATCCCCCAAAGAGGACATGGGAAGAAAAAACGTCTTTTTTATTACAGACTGACTAAACTGAAAGATGTCTTTAAAAAACACCAACTATTAAGAATGATTCTTTTTGAAAGATTGTCAGTTCAAAAAAAACTTACATGCAAGTGTTAGTGGAGATTTGCTGGACTGGATTTAGCTGAAGGAGCCTCTGTCAGGCTGTGAAAAGTGAAACCACACACAACTTTCTAACGGTTGGAAGCGACTGTGGGCGCATCGTCAGCCCCCCTCTGCGGTACTTAGTTACTTCGTTACTTCGTTACTTAGTTTAGGCGCAAAACTCAGGACAAAATCTGCGCAAACGGAATGAACATCCAGCGGGAAGATTAGAAGTTTAAAAGACAGAAATGTAAAAATGAGCTGAGTCTCTAACACAGTGTGTGTGTGTGTGTGTGTGTGTGTGTGCGTGTGTGTTAGAAACTGGGCCTGACTGTGTGTGTTTTACTTCAAGTGTATTTAAATATTACAGGAATAATAAAGCACAGAGGATAAAAAAATGCTGTGTTCTTTGATAAAGCTGTGATATAGTTTGTGTGTGTGTGTGTGTGTGTGGAGGGGGGGGCAGTCTGAGCCCCTACAGGAATGTTAAAAAGGCTTTTTCATTAATGAATCCCGTCAGTCTTAATCAGCTGTGTGTGCCTGTTCATCAGCTCTGTGGAGCTTTACACTCAATGTTTCTTTTTTTTTGTTTTGTTTTCTTTTTATGCGTGTTTCAGAAACACACGTGAATTATGAGCGTTTTCTAAAAGCACTGCTTTGTCCTGCAGCCTGCCTGCTCCCTGACAGAGGCGCTTCTTACCCGCGTTGTAGGCGGCCAGCTCGGCCCCGGGGCCCGGGCTCTTCCTCTTCCTGGGCCGGCCCTTCTGCACGGTGCCCACGCCGTTGAAGTAGGATAGTCCGAGCGTGTTGGCCGGGCCCAGGCCTTTGTGCGGGACCACGTCCGCGTGGTTAAAGTGTGTCTGATATTCTCCCTGGATGAGAGTCTCAAAGTGCAGCCGACAGTACACCAGACTGTCCTTCATGCCAAAGTGATCCCCGGTGGTCAGCATCTTGCTGCAGGTGGTGCAGGTGAAGCAGTTGAGGTGGTAGACCAGGTCCCGGGCCCGCATCACCATCTCCGAGGCTGAGATCCCCAGGTGGCACCGAGCGCACCTCTGCACCGAAAATCTTCTGCGGACAACACAGAAACCTGATGAGCGACTGGACTCTGTTTCCACCCCCACACAGAGAGTGTGTGCACTCAGATCACACCGCCTGGAGATGCATGAGCCACACACACTGACCACAACTTGACACGGGACTATTACATTTTTTTCCTTTCTAAAATTGCCAATGTTTCCCAGAGCTTCAGTGACAGTGAGGAGGGGGGGCACACTCCCCCAGAGAGATGCTCCAAATAAAAGTGACTATTTCCTTAACTGTGCTTCTGTGGTGGGGAGACTTTTAACACTTTCACTAAAGCTTTCTTTTTTCTTTCTTTTTCTTTATTTCTTTCTTTCTGTGTAATTTCTAATTTCTGCGCTTCACAGAGAAACACGTGGATATGATGAATATGAAGAGACTGACATGAAAAGTTATTATTAAATTATGAATAAATATATTCATTTCCATCAGCACCAACATGTCAGCGTCAGTATTTTTTTTACAGACACACATTAGAAGCTTTCACAATTAAATATAAAACGAATATTGTAGAAATATTTTTTTTCTTAAATAAAACTTTTAGAATTTTTAGAAGCAAAACATGAAATAACAGAATTTACAGAGGCGCCGTTGCATTGAAATAATGCAGAAACGTCCCTGCTGTGTGTGTCTCCACAGTGAGCATGTTTCAGCAGACATGTTCGTGTGTGTGTGTGTGTGAGGAAGCGGGGGGGGGGGGGTCAGCTGCGGGCCTCCTACCTGTAGTAGTCCTCTTTGCAGTAGATGCTGCCGTCCTTGCTGAAGCAGGTGAGCTCGGACTCCAGGTTGAGCTTGCACTCGCAGCACTTGAGGCAGCGCATGTGCCACTGTTTGTCCACGGCCAGCAGGTAGTACCGGTCCGAGATTTTCCTGCCGCAGCCCGCGCACAGGGCCACGCGCTCGCTCGTCATACACGGCATGGACTGCAGGTCAGCGCGCGGGCACAGGCGCGAGGACAGCCGGGAAACGTGGGGAGAAAACAACAAGTGAGACGGCTGTGAACGACACCCCGATGGAGACCGTGAAGGCAGCACGACTCAGGGACCGAAACGGAAATAAAAGTGAGTGTTGAGAGGCCGCAGGCAGCATCACAGGAAATAACACAGCAGCTGGAAATACGCTTCATCTCAGTGAGCTAAATAATAACATACATGAATATTACACTCATATAAAATACACGTATGTGTTGAACAATTCAGTAAAAATACGAAAATGCAAACTCTGCTCTGCGACCACACTGAGGAAATCCAAACGTTCAGATCCTTTTTGTCACAGTAAGAGTGAGCTCAAAGCGTCTGCTGGGAATAATCGGAGTTACTACTCGTTATTGTAATGTTTGTGATGGAGCCTGTCCACAGCAGAAAAACAACAGCTTCAGTCATTTCACAGAAACTACCATTAAACACACTCACACACTGTGTGTGTGTGTTTATGGAGTCACAATTCTGAGTTTTTCTCAGGGATGTTTGCGCTCTTCATTTCTCTTCATCATCCGAATTATAACACTGTTTTTAATAATGTGATTAATATAATTCAAATAAAAAATAATTAATAATTATATTTAGGACTGTCATAAATATTATTTTCTACAGGCTGAAAAATAGGCACACACAGACACACACGCACGTGCATGCACACGCGCACCTCTAACCTCTTGAAATCTGTAATTGAAGATGGAAACTGATTTAAAAACTATGTTTTTTACTCTCATATTTTCCTCTTTTGCTTTTAATTATTTCAAGAATTACTGATGAACTTTTTAATTATTCGATTTATGCATTTTTATTGAATTATAAAAACTGTTTACGTTGTGTAAAAAATAAAAACAAAGTTGCAGGTTGTTTTTTAAGTGAGGATAAAAAGCTGCAGCTGCTGTTTGCAGTGTGAATGTGAGCTGCTGTGAAAATGGACATGTCAGTGCAGCTGGCCGTGCTCTGCGGCCTTTGACGTGTGTTTTCAAGCCACCATGGAGCAAATAAATGACTACATTTTTAGGAGAAAAGAAAACTTGTAGTTTCTTGATGAAAAGGTGCAGCTGGTCTGAGATCTGGCCGTTTGTCTGAAGCTCTGCTGGGACTGAGAGAAGTTTTCCATCAGACAGCACCTGAACGCATCACAGCGCTCAGGCCTTTTGGAGGAACTTTGTCTATTTTTAAACAAAAAAACTGCTAAGTGATGATCTGAGATATTATCTGGACATTTCCTCTGTGTGGAGGGAGAGCGAGGCGCTGTGAGCTGTGAGCTACGGACACTACAGACACTGTCACGTTTGCAGGCTGCCATGCTGCCTGCGCTAACAAGAGGCCGGATCAGCGCGTCCTACCGTCTCTGACTCCCCCATGTCGATGGCTGAGCTGATTGCCGCTGACTCGCTCTTTCCTCTCCGGTCCATTTCTTCCACCACACCATGCACGTCGCCTCCAGGGAGGCCATGGAAAAGCATCGTTGCCGCAGAGGGGAGGATATTATAACTGTTCTCTTCGGATCGGAGAGCCAAGATGTCCATCAGAGGCAAAACCCGGCGCAATAATGCCACTCAAAATTCAGGCTTTTTTTAAAAAAGGTTTTCCTTTCTTGCCGTGACAAGTGAGAAATCCAGATCAGGGAGGAAAAATATGAGGGAAAAATTGGACACGTGCTCTCCACACTACGTCTCATCTGCCAATGGAAACCGTCATCCGAATCTCTGCAGCTCTCATTATTAATAAGACATGATTAATTCATAAATAACAGCGCGGATTCTTACTGGAATCTCTCTCTCTCAGGTGTGATATTATTTCTTTGTCATTTACTGCTCTCGGTGTCTCGTCTTGCCCCTCACGGTGAATAAACATACCAACTATGGAAGCCCCGCTGCATGCTCTCAGCTCTCTGCCGATGCCTCCTCCTCGCCGGGAGTAATATTTCAGGATCTCGACAGTCTGCGAGCCATTGGCAAGTGTTTCCCCCTTGTCTGTAGAACAATAAGTTACTCTGTACAGTTGGCAGTGCCGGCGCTCTGCTGCATCTCACAGTCAAAGAACAAAAAAAGAGATATGTCCAAAAAAAAGAGAGAGCGCCTGAGAGAAAGGCTTCCTCCCTCCTCCAGCTTCAACAGTCCAAGTTGATGCTTCACAGCAGCTGATTTATGTTGCTCAAACTACTTTTGCTTTGCAGAGAGAAATAAAAAAGAGAAAAAAAACAGCTTTTGATTTATAAGATCCCGCCGCCGTCTGGGAGAAGCAGCTTTCCTTCACATGCTCTGTTTAGTTCATGTTTTGTCGTTTGCCAGGGAGGCTGAGTACATGTGCGTAACAGCAGAAGAGGAGGAGTTGGCTTTACGTTGACTGATGATAGGCGAGTGTTTGCTGGCCCCCCAAAAGCGCCGGTCCTCCTTCTCAGGTCCCGGTTGGACCCTCCGCTCCTTATCAACGGGGCCCTGTTGCGTCACGACGCACCATTTATGTTCATTGGCTGTTTCCGCCGTCACCGAACAGTTTGGCTCTACTTTTACCGACCGGACTGAAGCAGCAGCAGACCCTCTGCCTCCGTTAGACACGGACCCCCGGCCACCGTGGCCCTGTGTGTGTGTGTGTGTGTGAGAGAGAGAGAGAGTGAGAGAGAAAGGAGGAAGGAGAGCGGAGAGAGGTGTTGGAGCAGTCTGTGAGCGCGCTGAGGAGCTCTGCTGGGACCTGGGCTCCTTGACGCACACACACACACACACTCACACACACACACAGCACCGCACTGTTGCTGCTCACAGGCTGGCCAAGGCACCAAGAGGCTCTGCAGGGGTGGGCAGCACCATCAGCCAGGAGATAAAGAACAAACATCTCTTTTCTTTTGTCACATTCTTTCCTTTGATTTAGTTTGATTAAAAAAAAGACACAAAAAAAAAATATGGAAACCAAACTGTTCATTTAGCTTCTTATAAACTGTATCCACAACTTTAAATGTATTCATGTCCTTTCAGACTGAACCTATATTTTAAGATGGAAATGGGAATAATTGCAACTCAGAACTCACAAACAGGGAAGAAACAAACAAAACAAAAAAACTTTATTTTGCTAAAATATATATAATATTTAATTCAAAAGTAAGGCCTTTTAAATGTCTTTAATAAATGTCACCCTTTCCCACAGATATTTAAAGCAAATTAAGGAAAATAACGCGAGAATATCCGTTTAGAAAAATGAGAAGAGAACTTTCTTGAGATGTGAGAGTGTTTAAACCAACATGAGCGGGACTCTTTTAACTTCGTGTTCATGCGTAAAATCCTTCAGGCGCCGCTCGGTGTCATCTCTGCATTTTAACATCCTTGACACTATTTTTTTTATTTGTATCTGTGTGTATTTCGGGCACATAGCCTCCTGTCCTCACTCAGGCTCGGCTGTGCTCGCAGCCTGACGCCTCTGAGCCGCGACGGCTCTGCAGCCTGACGCGGGCTCGATCCCGGATCCGCTCAGTCTAATTAGCTCTCTGCTCTTAATTGGGAGGGGAAAGTGGACTTCGTCATCAGAGGACGCGTCTGAGGACCGGAGGAGCGGTTTGATCTCGCACAAAAGACTGTGGTTGCAGCGGTGTGGGAGAAAATTACACCTTATCACATCACCGCTTTGGCTTTTTGTTGCTTGGAACTGAAGTCAATTCAAGCAGTTAGAGAAATGATTAAAAGCGAAATCTAACCTCGTGGCTCTTTTTTATATATATAAGAACAACATTTTAGCTGCGGATTGAGGCGTTAAAACAACCTCAGAATAAAGACTTTGTCTTTCCTTAATATTTTTCCTTCCCTCTCTGCCTCTCTCCAAGCTACCTGTCCCCCCCCCCCCCCTAACAGCCCGCGTTTAGGCTATTGTGAAGTTTTATAGCACAAATATGATGTTAAGCTCCTAAATCCTTATGCAAATCAGCTCCTCTGTAATACCCTTAATTGAATCCATGCATATTTATCATCTGCGTTTTCTCTCTGCTATAAGGCTGCTTTATACATTAAACATAGCAGCAGCGGGCATGTCTGCGGGCGTGTGTGAAATATGATATTAGCTGCGAGTGTAAGATTAAGGGAAAAATATCAGTTTATGTATTTGTATCAGGAGAGCCAGCCTGGCTTGTTTCTCTGATTTGATTTCAGTCACTTCTCAGTATGAAGAACAAGAACACGTTTACACAGAATTCACAGATTATTTATGCAAATGTATGCCGAGGTCTGGGCTATATGTTGGAATATTCTCAGTAATGTGTGTTCACAATATTCACAGCAGAGGAGGGGGAAACTCACAATATGATAATTAACAACAGTATCAAGCCTGTTAAGGCAGAGCTGCCCTGGTTAAAATAGTCCAATATTTAATTCATCTATGGTACATTTATTTAAAAAGGTAAAACTGAATTAATTTCACTTCACCAACACACACGACTTCTCTCTCTATCTCTCTCTCTCTCTCTCTCTCTCTCTCTCTCTTGCACACATTTCTCTTTCTTTTAACATGGGGGCAGTAGACTCACATCTTCAATACAGGGAGATAAAAAGATGCAAGAAAGAAAATCAAAAGGCAGAGCATCACCAACACTAGTCACCAGTCTGTTGTGGGGGAAGCATTATTTATGCTGTATTCTCCCATCAGTTTGTTCCTTACTTACTACTGCGCATAAAAAGGCAACCTCATTGAGATTTTCATTAAAAAAGTTAAATAACAAAATAAAATGGTTATAACTACCAACATTTTTAGACTGAAACAAGAGTGAAGTCAGATTATTTCAAGAAAGTGAAAGTGCCTCGATCATTTTAAAACAAATGCTGATGATGAAATTGAGAGCAAGGACTGTGATTTGTGCTCATTCTTAAACAAATGGTTCTAAATATAGGCTCCATTTAGTTCCTAGCTAAATAGCATCTTTTGTCTCTGAGGTTTGGTTGGAATAATTTAAGAAAAGTTTCAGTAGGAATTTGGTGTCAGTATTTGATTTTGTAATTTCACAGAGGGGCCCATATTAGGTTTGTACAGTATAATGTCATATATTCTAACATCATATACATTTGTCATTTTGTTATACCATGGTAACTATCAGGTTATTACTCTGGCTGTGGGCCAGGCTGTTTCACGGCAATATTGGATTTTATATGCTTTTTGTGTCAATGTGAAAAAATCATTTTAATGTCTTGTCTCTGGTATTTTATAAACTTCTGCAATAAACACACTTTTTAAAAACTCAATTAAAACTATTACTGTATCACAATCCATTATATATGATCTGAGCTGTAGCCAGACTTTAGGGGTGCTGAAGTCCTGAATCCCCTTTCACCCCCACCTCCCCAAGACAAGTTTGACCAGACCTCAACAATAAAATAAGTGAAATGTTCTAATTATGTGTTTTGTTTTTTGTTTTGTGTTTTTTGTGTATATTTTCTTTTTATTTAACTAACTATTTCATTGCATTTCTTGTCCTCAGTGCTGTTGGAGAGCCCTCTGCACACTGCTATGGAGACAATTCTGCTGAGGATTTTTTTCCCCAATTTTTATTTACCTATTGGTTTGCTGGCCTGGAAGCAATCATGTCTAAAGATATAGAATTTAAAATGACTGAAATGAAATGTCAGATATAGACAATGATTTCATATTTATTGTAAAAAATAACTAATTCTTAGTAGTGGGATCAATGACATGAGCAAAATACAATCACAAACATATCAGCCACTTCAACAGCTACTATATCCTCTTCAAATAATGTTAACTAGGCCTATGTCTTTTGATTATCATAATTTAAACATTTAATGCAACATATCTAAAAAAATATTAAGTTTGCTCCAAAACTTTCCTCTGATCAGGGTGAAAAACCTGTTTCATGATACTGAAACTGAGACTAATGAGACTGTTGTTTTAAAGTGCACTGCACAAAGGAAATACACCCCCAAGTCTGCTTACCTGATAAACATGTGACATTCACCAGATGGAGTATTAAAACTATGACCTGAGATCAGGTTCATGTTATTTTAAAGCTGTTGTTTAGTTGAATAAATGCAACAACAATTAGGTTAGAGCGCACTAATGACCACTATGCAACTAATAAACTAACTGTGAGCAGCTAACTTAAATACTTGGCGTGTATGCCTGTGTGTGTGTGTGTGTGCGTGTGTGTGTGTTAGGGGGTGGTGTTGCTGCTTGTCGAGGACTAAAATGCTGATGCAGCTCCACTGATTACTCCTTGTCCCGTAATGATTTCCAAACGGGGCAGCCATCAATAACACAAATCTGCATTTCTCAGAAAAACATCACCCTCGTCGGGCTCCTGGCATCTTTTTGATCTCTCTCCGTTTTTTAATTGTATTCTGCATAAAGGTAGAGGGGAGGCATTGGATGTGTGGCTTTAATGGGATGCTGCTGTGGAAGTGGGGAGCGCGTTACACGCTCTCTGAGGAGAGCTCGGCTGTAATTAAGAAAGGGAACAAAGCGGAGGAGACTAAAAACACATGAAAGGGAGGAAGCAGATCACCTAATCACTGTACGTGCACCATCCACGCCATTGGCAGCATGTAAACACACACTTTTAATGCTGTAAAGAACGACACGTGCGCGCACACAGAGTGGAGCAGACGGCGCACCTGAGTCTCAGTCTCACCCATGAGGAGCATGGCAGGAGGGCTGTCGTCTCACGGGGGCCACACTGTGCACACCAAATATGATGCGACCATCACTCTCATTCTTATGAACTTTCTGTGCCTGTAGTTCCCAACCTGAGGCTTGGGACCCTGTGAGGGATCATAAGGTGATTCAAAGTGGCCACTGGAAATAAGAAAAGACATTAACTCAAAGTGTATTTATTGATTTACTTACCTGAGATATGATTTAGTGGTCATAAATATTCTACAAAATAACACTCATTTTAGAGGATTTATTTAAATATTTCATCTGTCCTCTGAAGACAATGTACATCTGCAAGCTGTGGCTTAAGGGTAAATCCAGCATCCATGAACTACAGAGTCCCCGGTTCAAACTTGACCTAGAGTCTCAGTTGCACGTCCTTTCCCATCTCTCTCCCCTAATTTGCTGCCATCTCTCTGCTGTCGGCTATCCTTTAAAGCCATGAAATGCCCATAAGTAAAAAAGAAAACTATGTATCTCCAAAATGTCAAGCTTTCACGCGATATGTAAAACAGGCCACAATGGGTTTTCTACATATTAAAAAAAGAGAAGGGATGAGTTTATCAGAAAAAAATAAATAGTAATAAATAAAACATAATATCATCAGACACAGTATGCTGTTTTCTTGGTACAACATATTTAAAATTCTGGATACTTTCACCTCTTAAAGTCTTTTCAAAATAAAAATCAAAATCTGAGAAAGGAAAGATTTATTTCCAGCCATAGATATACAGTTTACATCCAACCACAAGTGGGCATGTCTTTCTAACAGGGGCCACAAGCCAAAAGATTGGAAAACACGGCTCTATACAATAATGAGTCAGCTTGTATCCAGAATTGTGTCATTGCTCATTTCCTGTCCACTCTTTCTATCTCCTGCCCCCTGGCAGAAACTAACTTGGAGGAAGTGAGAAAGGAGGGGAGCAAAGAGAAGAGAGAATAGGGACACTTGCTTCTGATATTGCAGCATCCACCTTTTCTTCCATCCAACAGTCTGCCCCAAAAATATGGCAAGAAAAGATACTGAAACCCATTTTTTCTTTATATTCATCTCAACCTTGAGGAGTCCTGGGCTATTTAGGCAGTTTTGATTTCTACTCTAAAAATGTTTACCATCCCCATGTTTCAGCTCAACATAACCTACATGACCCGACAATTATTTTTCCACTTCGACATACGTTACTGGAACAACTGACATCATTTGATCATGCAGTGACCTGGAACAGTTAATTCAAGGGAACAGAATACAACTCAGAAAAACAGAAATGATTACAGTTATAAACTTCAAATTTCATGTAGAATTACAGCTTCTTACCTTTACCATATGCACATATTAAATATATCTTCAGTGTATATAAGTTTTGCAGCAGTGTTCCTCAGTCTGAATACAAGCTCAGCAGTTTGAGCTTTATATGATGCTCTTTTGTTTCATTTGACAAAATGTCCTGGAAGGAAGCCACTGCTCCCATTTCCAGTGTGTAACATGACACCTCTGAAATCAGTTTCTGGTTCACAAAGGAAAGACAGAAGTTAGAAAAGAAAATGAGGAAGCATTTCAAATGTATCCAAACAAATGCAGTTAACTTAAAGCTCAAACTCCACTAAGTGAAGGAAAAATCTGTCACAGTATTATATTGCTCGATTGACAGTTGATCCCCAGAAAGTGCTGAGGAAAAACACCAGTGACTGAAAGGATCCAAAAATATACAGGTGACAGTGATGCGGAGGACGACCCAACAGGAATACCGCTGTAATGACCCGTCCAAAATTACAGGTAGTCACAGTAATGGCAGGAGGAAAGAGTGGTGAACGTAGGAGGGCAGCAGTGAAGAACACAGCGGCTCTGAGTTGAAATGCCCCGGTGCTTCTTTATTCTTCACTTTTCAGCACAACATATTCCCGCAGTCACTGCTTACACTGAGGCAGCACATGCTCACGCTGACATAGTGTTAGAAAGTGACAGAGAAGATGCAGTGCTCCAGATTTGCCACAGAGATGGAGCTGGAAATGATTCTATATGGATATTCATTAGATGGACACAAAGGATGTACACATGCTGGAGTGTGAAATACGTATTTGTCCAACCACATGTCTGTTTTAAGAAAAAGTGTCTGGTCCACAGCAAAAACGTTCATTCTGAAAGAGAAAGAAAACATGAAGAAAATCAGAATTCTAAACACACACAATATAAATGGTAACAGTGTAATTTAGCTGTTTGATTCTAGTGAAGGTAAAGAGACCATGAGTAGTTGTGATTATTATCCAGGTATATTAAATAATACCACAGGCCATGAGTGCAATATTGCATATATTGGTGGAAGAAGTATTGAGTTCCTTTAAGCTAAAGTAGCAATATCACAGAACAAAACATAACATAAGTCTTTGCATCAAATTGTACAAACTGATTGTTTTATCTAGCTCTGCAAAGTAACAAAATGTCAATTAGCAGCAATGAAGATCAACATTTTTCTGTGAAATGTGTTAAGTGTAAGATTGATTGAAATGACATGAATCAAGTAAAGTAGCATAAAATTGTAATTCAACATTATATTTGTGCTTAATTACTTTCATCACTAAATATAGCAATGCAGGTTTATCAGCAAACTAAAATATAGTAACACACAAATAAAATCAAATGATAATTAATGATGGTTCAATCATATTTCTCACCTTCATTCAGCATTTTGGGAGGTAATCATCAAATGTTTGTTGGTGATGATTTACTATTCGTGTAGTGCCAAACAGTAGCTGGTTAGTGTCCAAATTAGTGAATGATTAATTGATTAAAAAAAAGTCATCTTCCTGCAGGTAGCCTGTGCCTGCATTTAAATCCCATTATTCAGATTTATTTGATCATATATTCCATTTTTTGGAAGCATCCTGATTTTTCTTTTTCTTCTTTATTCTTTATTTGCTAGTGGACAATAGAAATACAGGCAGGAAACAGGGACATACAAGAAAGGACAGAAAACTGCGACACTGCAGTAATATTTTTATGTCTTCTTTGTTTATGTTTTAACCCCTCTGCTTCAAAGACTCCTCTTGTAGATCTATAAAATTAAAAATCAGATTCTGGCTTATCACATATACTTTTTAACCAACAGAAAATAATATGTGAT
The DNA here is from genome assembly GCA_037176925.1 of Amniataba percoides. Lineage (NCBI taxonomy): Eukaryota > Metazoa > Chordata > Actinopteri > Centrarchiformes > Terapontidae > Amniataba > Amniataba percoides. The sequence continues at coordinate 1,620,368 of JBAJHX010000076.1, read as the reverse complement.
TTTAAATTTGTATTGGCTGTAACCTCTTTTTTTTATCTGTACTTAATATATAAATTGCTCACAACATGGAAATAATGTTACATTAAGCACAGGAAAATGTTCACACACAGTAGAGCTGGAGGCTGCAGTTAGAGCAGACAGAGGTTAGAAAAACACAAAGCCTTCATCAGCATATTAGACACAAAGTCCTCAATCCGAGGCTCAGTGTACACATGTGTATTGTGCTCTGTATATCTAATAGGTTGTTTCAGAGCTTAAGCCATCTCTCTGTGGGGGAGCTTCAGCTTATTCTGACCCACCTCAGAAAAACTCTGCCCATCATGGCTCATGGCTTTTAATGTCTTTGGAAAAATTGGAAAAATGACCTTTTGTATCAAATTAATGTCATTTTTATACATTCTGAGAGCAGGACTGCAAAGTGTTTAAAAAAGTGTTAGAAAACACATTTTTTAAATGTTTAAAATTGGGGTTTTTCCCTGACAACAGCTGTATCTTGGATGGGGATGATCAATAATTAACATTGTCTGTTTGTCTTCTTTCTCATGGCAGAGTTGTGGTACTGTTTTTCTCCTGGTTTTGTGTAGTGCCTTGCTCCCACCACAGCCCCTGTCAATCAGCCCCAGACTGCAAAGATTACAAAAGAAGCTCATTCTGCCACAGGAGCCCCTCTTTGGAGAGCAATTCTAAAACTTACATGCCTCTTATTTGTTGGGTCAAAGGTTAAATTGCTGACCCTCCCCTCCATTCCTCCCTCTCGCTCTCCCCACCGTGGCCAAGCTGTACTCGGAGTCTTATATTTACATGGATTAGAGTCCTTTCACGCTGAAGAAAAGAGCTGGTTCACAGTCAAAGCCCGAGGAGCAGTCCATGCTGCCCGAGTGGCCACATTATTCACTGGCAGACAATGACCATATTGTAGTTATGTGGAAAAGGAGGGGGCAGGAGGAAAGAGAAATCCCCCCTTTGCCATGGCAAAGTCCTACACTTGTGCCACGGAGAGGGGAGGGCCTAGCCCCATCCGCTTTTTCAAGCAGAGCAAACAAAGCCTGCCCACTGTGAACAAGATGAAGATGTCAAAAGCTTTTAGGCAGGGGGGTGAGACGGGGTTTAGGGGATAAACCAACAAAACAAGTGAAAAGGTCTTTTCTCAAATGGATAAATCCTACTAAGTCTACATTTCCACATCAGATTTACTCTCTCCTTTAACATCCTCTGTCCTCCCCCTCTCAATAACCTTTCCAAATCAAACCATATAGAAAAAGAGTAGGAAGGAAGGAAGTTTTACTTTAAGTACTTTAAGGAGGGAAAGAAGGAACCCTGCTTGTTAACACAGCTCAGACTAGATTTTATATCATAATAAAGCAATCACATTTGAAAAATAAAAATATTTTGTTTGATTCAGCTCACTTACTGCAATATTTCAGAGCAGGCATCTGACAAACAGCAGCTATAAAAAGTGATCAAGCTGGACAAGAGGGCAAAACAGTTTTACATAAAAAATGTATCAAAGGAGCTGAAACATGTTAAACTGATTTCAGACTCACAGCCTTTCCATTTTGGGTTATTCTAAAGTAACTGCAGATTTCCTTGCAGTATATAAGGAAGTACGGATATTCCTCCTCAACATGCACCTATGGCAGAGTGATGTCTCAGAGGACAGAAGCCCGAGGCACTGTGGAGTGAATGACATAAAGAGGGTTGGTATACAGCCACAGCCAATTCACATGCAAATAGCCAGCCTTGCACTGACTCTGATTAACTCCCTGTGAGTTCATGGTTTCCCTGTTAACAAAGATTTAGCTGCTTTTGAGTGAAGCGGTACATTAAGTGGGGAGAGACAGAGGGAGAGAGAACTGGTGGCGAACCTTACAGTAAAGCCCCCTCAGGACATAATGCAACCTCCGTTTTGTCGTCCTAATCCGCCTTGCAGATGCAGGACAGAACCGGCGCTGGTACAAGGAATGAGTAAAAGGAGACAAAAGAAAGCAGGCTCTTGTTTCTCATTCCATCTCAGCAGCAAAAGTCCTCCAAAGCCCCATGACTGAACTGAGTGAATGACTCGAGATTGAGCCAGTCAAGAGCTGTGTGCCCAGTGGACCCTATGAATGAGAATGGGTCACGCCGCTCTATAGCACTGCCTGTATTTGCTTTTCAGCAGCATCCATACAGTATTGCAGTCTTGCTGATTGCAAAAGAAAAAAGCAGCCTCATCAAATGAAAGTTTTTGAAACAAGCACAATGTCAAATGAAAATTAAGTATTTATAAAAAGTCAGAACAATAAAACCAAAATGAGATTCAACCAGAAATGGGGCCTTAGTTATTTAAAACGTGCTGAAGCTAGTTTGAAAGTGTTGTACTTCTACTATTGGCCACTAGTGTGTGGCTGTAAGAAAACCTTATGCTCAACTGAATTAAATGGAAAAAAAAATCCCTGTTCCTTCTTGCAATATAAAGTCAATGCTTATTCTATGCTTTATATGAAATAAGCATTTCACCTCTGTCATGATTCTTGTAATCAGTGATAAAGATTGTTACATTTTAAAGTTGAACAACCAGAAAAAGAGATAACTAGTAGAGTAACTAAGGAGCCAACAATGCCACCTGGGGCCTTACATCCCAGGAAATAATGAAAATTTGAAAGGACACAACCTTGTGACTGAGGAGAAGCAAATAATTTAATGAGAAACTAAAAAGAAATCCAGGACTGGACCTAAAGAAAGGACAAAATCTGAAACTGCTGGAGACAAGAAATTGACAATAGGTAAGGTGAGTATCCAAAATATTAATTTAATGTTGAAATATATAAACATTATCCAAAATTGAGACAAGCAATGAAAATATGCTAAAACTCTAGACAACACATAGCTATATAAATAATGATTTGAAAAATAAATAAATAAAGTCAGTGGACTGGGGCCTGTAGTGGGGAGGCAGACTACTACTAGGCTGTGCCGCTTGTCACCTGGGGGCAGATAAAAAACAAAACACAACAAAAAAGATGTGAGGTTGTCACCACGATGGCACCCCATCTACACTGAAGAAAAGAAAAAGAATCTTCCGGTAACAAAAAGAAACAATTCAACAAAAATCCAACAACCCAATTGATTAGTTAAACCGGTACTCCAAACCAATATACAGACACAAAGCAAGCAGCAAAAAAACAAAAAACAAAACAGATACAACTAAGATCAAGCAGGGAAAACCACACAGAAAGCAAATCAAACAATCCAAAACCAAAAGAGGGCAAAACAAGCAAAAATAGGCCCAAAACAGATATAAACATGTCAAAAGAGGAAGGAAATGAAAGAAAAGCAAATAACAAAAAGCTAGTAAGCCTATAAAAACACAAAGGCACAGGGTTAGTGGGGCAAAAGACCTTGAAACCACAAAAGAAAATGGGGAAATTACCATCTCAGATACGGCCAACCACCATCATGGGCCAGCAAGAGGCCCTCTAGAGCCAGGTGGGAGCCTTTTACACTCACTACCTGCTAAGGGGCTGGGCTAGAGGAGGAGCCTTCCCTATGCTGCATTCAGTTGCGCTTCACTACACTTAGATCACCTTTTAGTTATTCATTTATGGCTCCATGCATCCTGTATTGCATCATTGTGTAGGTTGCACAACTTTCAAGTAATATAAAATTATGTATTGCTAACTTCCATGTTTGTTAGCCTGCAGTGTTCTTCATTGCCTTTGTGGGTGCCTTGTTTTTTTTCACACACCACTGCCTATGACTGTGGATCAGTGGAATAGCGCTGTAGCAAGGTGCATCGCAACAAAACATGGAGCTCACACATGGAGCTGTGACCTTGCGTGCCCACATGATACAAACAAAATGGGGACACACAAATGTTATACCATGCTGCTGAGAGTTAAAAAAAACCTATCATGGTAAGGTCAGCAACAGACTCAACAATTGGAATAAGGAAGAAGAAAGAACATATTTAAGAAGAAACTAAAACAGCTTGTTTCTGCTGATGCTTTTCTTCTTGCAAACTTCTTGAGTTGCCTTTTTTTGTCATGTTTGAATTTTGTATAAAAATGTTCTGAAGAGCGATAATCCAATGTTAATGTGTCCATGCATGACTCTGACCTTCTCTGCCCTCGAGTAGGTATACTTTTTAATTCCCAGACACACACAAAGTACAGAAGCAACTGTGCTGACAATGCCACATGCGTTGTCATTAGCCATTATCCTTAAGGAGAAGAAGGTTAAGGGGAGGGGTGATGAACTGGTGTCTCAGCCGATTATTAGACACTTCAAATCTAACTTCATAAATACCCTCCAAACCATTAGATAACTTTTTTCAACCACAAAAAAATGCTGTGCCCAGTTCTGTCCAGCTCATGGTAAAGGAGGACAATTTCCACAAGGCTGCGATCATGTTGCAGATCTTTTGTGATAACAACTATACAGCCATGATGTGTGTTGCACTCTATAGCATGTTTTATAGTGTTAAGATTGAGCCTGAGAGGTGCATATGTTGAGTGACTTTGCATGAATGTGACTTTCATTGTGCAGCTTTGATTCATATAGCTGGTTGCTGTGCCACCCCGAGCCTCACTAGCAGCACCCTGCATGGTACTGCTCTGCTGGTGTGAAACCAAGAGAATAGCCTTTGTCAAGGTGTACTCGCTTCAATTCTCACTCATCTCCCCTGGCATAGGGGTGTTAAATTATATGCTCCAGAGGACTCCACATTCATATTTTTACAAGACCCAGGTTATTAGGCAAACAGGCTCTGCACATGTCCCCCGCTATGACAGTTTTCACAGTCAAGGATTTCGACCTTTATTTCCATCCAAGTACCGCGTGCACTCCCCTTCGCACCCCTCTGACACACACATGCACTCGCACCCACATGAACAACCCCTACCACCCCTCACCAATACCCTCTCCCTCTCCCTCTAACTAGGCGAGAGCCTCTAAGTCTGTAGAGGGTGTGATCACAGTATAGTTGCTCTGGGTGTAAGACTCCAGGCAGAACGGCTGTGGATTCGAACCTCCCAATCTACTCGGCGGATTGACAGCACAGCCCTCAGCCCCCTCACCTCTCATTTTGCAGCTTTATTTATAGTTCCCCTCTGCGTAGTTCATAGGGAAAAAAACTGTGCTACTGATGACCATTTGTTCCTGAAGAGGAGACAAATTACAAATGTGAGCTTCGCCTTTGTACTTTGAAAATGCCTTTTTCATAACCAAAAACGGGCCTGATGAAAAGACTAAGGAACATCAAAGTGGTTCGCCCTCCGACAAAAAGGTTAAAAGTTGAGCTTGAACACTGATTCTCTCGCATTCTTCCTGGCTCGATTCTCATTAGCCACTCATTTTAATCAGATGCACCATCAATTAGTATGACTTTTCTGTGCGTTTGATGCTTTAAAGTTGGATCTCAAGGACGCAGAACTTTCCGCGTACTCAGACGGGAGGTGGGGTTAGTGGAACATCCAGTGCTCGCTGCACTTATGGTTGTGTTTTTTTTTATTGCCACCACAGAGGAAGTGGTTAATTCTGAGAGAGCCAGGGTTCAAGGCTGCATGTTCAAGTGTGTACGTTGATTTTGGGGGGTTGCCTGTATGGACATTTTAGGCACAGGAAACAGGACTAGTATCAGGAACAGATATGACAAAGCAACAAAAACAGATGTGTACATTCTGGCTGTGAGCTGCAAATATACCATTAGTTTAAAACTATCAGCATCTAGTCTGGCTTTCATACCCAGCAGCTCTGCCCTTGATTGGGTTAACTATGGAAAGTGTTATACTTTAAATCGATATTGTCTGTTTGGGGATTTGCAGTATAGCATACATATTGCTGGTATGCCAACAGATGAGACATTCAAACATGTAAAAGCTGATGCTAAGGGTTTAGCTTTTCTCCTCTTCTGCAATTTCAGCAGAATTTGGGTCACACATGTCAAGAGGTATGACATGGCATGTTTGAAGGAAAACAATGTTTCTCTTCAAAAAATATATAGAATTAGACTTAAATTGTGAAAATTAGACTCCACGTTTGTCAGTGTATGCAGAGTTGATTTAACTGAATTCAGGCTTGATGAAAGATGTACATATATAGAGAATATAATATATAATAACATGATATGTATACAGAATATACAGAGATTTATAGAAGAGATTAACTCTGGGAGAATGATAAGGAGATGTCTGATAGACCAAAGCAGTGAGGGTACAGCAGGTCAGGGGAAAATGACACCCAGTCTATCACCGTCTGCCTCAACAGAGCTGAGAAAAAAAGACAATAATACGATTGAGAGGACAGAAAGGGAGAGAGAGAGAGAGATAGAGAGAGAGAGAGAGAGAGAGAGAGAGAGAGCAAAGCCGACATCAAAGTCGATAGAAGACTAACATATGGGGCCAGTACTGGCCTTTTGAAAGCACAGGTACAGGCTGGTTAGTGTTAGTTTTGTCTGACATGATTGACAAGGCAAACCTAGACTGAATATTCTATACTTGTATTTAAGAACGGACTTTCCTCTGCTCTGTCAGAAAAGAGCTTTCAGACATTGTGAGATGATCCAATAAGCATTTCTTTTGAAGCAATATGAGGCTTTAACCCTGATCCATCTATACAGGATCAATATGATATTTGGTATTTCTACAGGATTGGCTCAGCCTATTTCTTGACAAAAGTTGCATAAAAGCAATTAAATAGTAATGGTCAGTATGTATGAGATGCAGCTGCAGTAATAGACTACTGCAATCTGTAGTCAGTGTGTAATGTCCTACAGTGCCTTTACAACAAAACTGATTTTCCAAAGTTGACAGAAGTGTAGAAAATTAAAAGTGTTCATCCTCTTGGGAGCATGGATGTACATTATGTCTTATCCTAAACACAATCTTTGCCTGATGGTGGTGCTAAATAAAAAGTTGGGGGTTTTACAGTAATATCCACAGCAAATTCTTTGGAAGTCCGCCAAGGAGAAAAATACACAGAATGCAATCACCATCAACTTCTATAAGAAATGATATTGTACAGCAGCTATTTTGTTCCAAGATTATTGGTATAAGTCTTTAAAACTGGCTGCTGAGTATACCTTCTAGTGCCGTTTGGTGCTGTGCTGTCACAGAGTGGTAGTGAGGGAACATTTCAATTTCAGCACAAAAAATAAGGTGATGGAGGCAGAGAGGGGCTGAACAGAGGTGTTGGAACAGGGATCTGATGGTGAAAAGCAGGTAGCTGAACAGAGTCGAAGGAGTTAACACTCAGCTGTGGTTAATCTCCTCAGGGGGACTTTGGGGCAATATCCAGTTAGACTGGAATGTGAATGTGTGTGATTCTGACCAGGGGCTGGCACAACTGTCTCTCACTCCTCCTGCAGAGAGCCTATGGTCGCTCCTCTCAGCAGTGTTATTTCTCCCCAGCACCCTATTAAAACTGCTCTCAACACATGGAACTGGCTTCGACCATAGTAGACAAGCAACTCCCTAGAGCCTAACCACTGACGCTTGAATCCAAACCACACAAGACCTCAGAGTACACAAGAGTTGTTCTGAAGAATTAACTCTGCTCTCTGCACACGCCGGACTGTCGGAGATTCAAACTTTGTAAGAGGAAAACTCAAATCAGAGACAGAGCTCCAGAAAACAAACCATGTGTCAATCCAAATATTTCTGGGACATTTCTGATACGCTGCTAACACATTAACATGTTTGTCCTGTGAATACCACACCACTTTAATTTTATTACATCTCCCCCTGGCATGCAGGTAATCCATAAATGTCTTAATTAACAGATACTTTTAACAATAAAGACACAGTTGCTAACATGCTATGTTAAGTTAAAACAATCAAATAACACAGTGGAAGCATCAGCTGCTTGGTTAAATGGCTGTGCTGCTTTGATTGCAAGTAAGATTTCAGCACTTAGGCATTTTAACAATTTTAATGACTGATGATTGCTTATTTAGGTAAGTCCACAGTTTTCATTTCACTGATTATTTTCAGCTTTGTTTAAACGGCTGTTAGAACGTTTTTTTGAAGGAATGAATGAGTTGAGCTAACTTTGGCTTTTCCAGCTTTAAAGAACAATCTTCACACCAACATGAGACGATGGAAACAAGTACAGGCAATATATTAAAACTGTCCTGAAGAAATGCTGACAATTTTAAAAATGGACCTGCCTCGAAAATGTGGTGTTTTTACATGGTGGTTAAAGGGGTTTACTCCCCCGTGGGTTCCTCTCAGTAAACTTCAGGGGTTGTGTCTCCATTTCCGATGTGAATTATGCTAACTTCAGCAGATGGTAGTAATTTACTCTTTGTGATGGAGGCAGAGCAAACACTGTATTGGTATAGTTTGATGCCACAAATAGAGATGAATGCACATCTCATTCTCTAAATGAGAAGGCTACAGGTTCATCACATGGTGGCAGAAGCCTTCAACTGAAGTGTGGTGTTAGTAAGTCCCATTTAGTAAATATTTGTTTTACTCTTTTGTAAATGGGTGCAACAAGGCACTTAATGCTGCCAAGGTTAGGGGTTACAATGTGAATGGGCAATGGGGCTACAAATGAATGCAGATACAATTAATATAAATTAATTCACAACATGGAACCCACATTAGACATCGATATGAAAAAACTAAGCCTTGTTTTTATGCCTTCTACGAGGCCATTAATCCCCAGGGTTTGTACAAGCATGTGGAGTGTTATGTAGAGCGATGTGTAGCACAGAAAGCATTCCCCTGCAGTTTACTGCGGGCTTGGCTGGGTATGGCAGATGTCTGCAACACTGCTCTGCTCCGAGTTGAGGGCTCCATTTCAAAGGCCTGTTTACTGGCAAGCCTTAATAGGAAGTGATCTTAAAGTGTTCCTTTAAACATGTCGGAGGCTAATGGTTTAATTTGCTCTGGGTATTGCTCTGTCTAATGAGATTTAGCATGCGCTCCCAACTGCACCGCTCTAACACTCATCTTTTGGAAAGAGAGACATAATTTCCTCTGTTCATTCATAACTCTGCATGTCTTTTAATTTGTCACACCATGATTTTTTTTTTCTCATTGCTGCATCTGATTTTCCTTAAGATAGCGATGTTGGCTTTCTGATGAAGTGTGCTTATGAATTTGTGGTGTGTGTGCAATATGTATGTACATGTGTTTTTATATTTGTCTTTCTACTCTTAAATTGCATTCTTCTGATTGTACAGTATGTATGTGTGCGACCTGCTCTTTATTCGTTTTAATGTATGAAATATTTGCAATATATCAGGTATCATTATACTGTAGTGCTCCGAGACATGTTAGCGAACTGCTAGGCCTGCAAACTGGGCCACTAATTTGCCTGGGCACAAAAGACTCTGTGTGTGTGTGTGTGTGTGTGTGTGTGTGTGTGTGTGTGTGTGTGTGTGTGTGTGTGTGTGTGTGTGCGTGTGTGT
>JBAJHX010000076.1:1593549-1610874 GCA_037176925.1 Amniataba percoides | reverse complement strand
TGTGTGTGTGTGTGTGTGTGTGTGTGTGTGTGTGTGTGTGTGTGTGTGTGTGTGTGTGCGTGTGTGTGTGTGTGTGTTGCTACTGTAGAGCTAGGTGCAGGACTGAACAGTGATGGATTGGGTCCCACAGGCCTCTGCTCTGTTCATTTCCAGAGTCCAGCCGGTGGCTCAGGTCATCCCAGGGATCAAAGGCTACGACTGGATCACAGCAACATCCCTCCCTCTGGTCCAGGGACTTTCACCCCGCCTCTCTGAATGAAGACAGATAGAAAGTTCTGCTCTCCTGTCTGACAGCTTCTTCATTTACCTCTCTCTGATGGAGGATGCCCTGCTGTACTCTTTGCCAGAGGCAAGATATTTCTCTGTCATTTCAATTCTGATTTGTTGCTGATGTTACCATGATGACTTCACATCAAATTCTCCTTAGAGACTGAACATTATGTGGTTGCTGTGAAGCTGGACCGTGTCATGATTTTTCCTTTATCCCACTCCTTATGCCTTAACCTTTACCTTTGTCGAAACATGATGCAAAACAATTTTGGATCACTGACTCTGAATTCAATTTACACTATAAAAAAACAAACACATGTACTGTTAAATTGTAGACTAATTCCGGTGAATGCCACAAAAGCGCCACATTACACATCTGATTTTATCTTTTCACACATTTTCGACCATTTACTACATCTTCAGGTCTGTAGTCTTTAGTTCATTTGGCTGGAATCCAGTTCCCCCCTCTGCTGCCTTTCACTTCTGCACGGTTTTGTCTTGACACAAACCTGTGCGAATGAGCCAAGAACTCTAATCATGTAATGACAGGACAGTTTTAGACCAGTTTCAATCAGCACCAACCCAAATTAACTGGGTTTATTCAAGTACAAACCTAATTCAAAATTTATACAAAGAATCCAGCCCAACCACAAAATCTTATTTTGTGTATGAGCGATTTGTGTGCTTCACTAATGGATTATGAAAACTGGGCACTGGGCTCAAAAATGGTAGCCATTCATTCCAACAGAATCTGCTCACCCAGCAAAAAGAAGTCTTCTCTCCTCCTGGTTTGCTGCCATGTAGAGGGACAGTTCAAGGTGTCCTGTCACAGTTTCACACTTGTCTCTATCATGATGCTGGGTTCATCCAAAAGTTCACTCCACTTGTCAAGATATGGATGGTAATTAACAAAGAACTATGTATCTTGATATCTGATTTTATAAACAGCAATAATTAGCATATCTGACACGAGGAAGCTACACAAAGCACAATTAAGATGATGCTGAATGATACAGATGTAGTCAGTGCAGTATGTGTTAAAGTATGTATGGTCCTGTCAGCAGATTGTATTTCTGGCTGTAAATGTTGATCCATTGTATGATCTGGTATGATCCTTTAGTATTACTGGCCATTTAGCTTTGGATCTACTAAAACATATTAATTTCTGAATTTGTAAATAATATTAATTTTTGTACAGAACCCACTGTAGGACAGATGTCATGAATAACAATAATATTTTCTCCTGAGGTCACAAGTATAAAATGGTCTTATCATATAGCCCACTATCACTAAACCTAGTGTGTGCTACAGTTCAAGGTTAGCGGGCCAACACGTCCTCCCAGGCATAACCAATTCGATGTTTTTGCTTCTGAGTTTAATTAGAGATCTGAATGGGACTCAACAGTCCTCTGGAACCTTCCCATCGGTCCTTACTTTTTCTCTGTCTGGTTCCCATCTCACCAAGTGGAGTATGTGAAGGGGTTAGATGCTGGGGATAAGCTCTTCTCGGTAAAACTCCATGAAATGGAGCAATGGGATTATGGGGTCCGTGCACAAGTCTAAAGCAATCCTCTATGAAACGGATTGCCCCTATTCACGCCTGCTCTTCATCTCTTTGTGTTATCTCTTATTTTTCTCCTGGGTTCATTGGTTTAGATTATTGTGTAGCTTGTAGGCAGGATGTCTCACCTGTATATTACAACAGATACAACAGATCATGTTGTTGATCACTTTAAGGCTGCACAACTAACCCAACCTATAATGTAGTCTTGGTCTTCATCAAAAATTGATATTCATCTCTTGAAAATAACCTATAACATAACAAAAGATCATGCAGATTTGGTGCTCATTACCGTCACATTCCTTGTATCTTGTGTGGTTTTAAACAACAGAAAGGCTTCAGTCAGTTTTCTCAACAGCAGTATTCATGATATCACCCAACAGTCAAGTGAATAGATTCATGAGTGAGTTCAGCAGGGTCGAGTTCCCAGAAGAGGGATTGAGCGCTAACATTACAGTACACCTTAATGAAGATAGCTCATCTTTCGTGTTTGCTTGTAATTGATAAGGTTATTTTGCAAATTGTCCCAATCAGTTTGGTTAAATTTGATCAGTATGAATGAAATGGTTTGTTTCCAGTAGATTACATGCAAGATGCATTTTATTTCATACTTCCCCATCAAATAAGGTTGACAGACAAACGACAGACAGTGACATATTTTATAGTCTATAAAGTTGTCCACTCAAAGTTACACACCAGTGTAACTTTGAGTGTTACACTCATAAACACTGGTGTCCTCATTTGACTGAGCAAGCTGACTTCTTGCCGGCACTTTGCGCTAATTTAAGGTACAAAAATAATTGACTAATATTAACCCAATTTTTACTGGAACAAATGACTCTATCGTGACAACACAACATGTTTGAGAAGCTAAGACAACAGTATCTATTGTTTTTCACACATTTCCTTTGGAATTATTGTGGGAAAGCATTTGAAAGTGTGTGTTATGCGACCTCCAATTTCAGTCTGTAGTCAAATATGTCTCACAGCCCAGTCCTCGAGGCTTGGTCAGCATACATGTGGTCTGAAAATAGAGATAAGACAGAAATAAGAAAACAACACGTTAGTATGCTGATTTCTTGTATAGTAGCTCCAAATTGGGAGAATGATGACAAATATCAGCATGAAAACTAAAACTGATTGTGCTGATGGGACACACGGCAGAACTGATGCAAAGCTGGAATATCTTTTAACTTAAGGTCCACTTCCAGGTGTTTTCATCGACATCCCACAGCTTCCATCAGTCTATTGATGAAAGTAAACTGCCTGTGAAGTTTGGAAAGTGAAATATTTGTTTCAAACTTGTAGGTTACCTAATTGATGTTTCTCCTGGATGTTAATTTTTGAAAATACATAGTAACAAATAGTAAAAATATGACAGTGCTAAAATGGTAAGAATGACTCATTGTTATATTGATGAGTCGTTGATCTTATATGAAAATTTTGGCAATGATTTCTAAATGAAGCAAAAATCAGGAAGCCTCACAGAAAGCTCTCCTGCCTGCAGGTAAATCAGGTCTACTCTGAGAGTGCACAGGCACAGGCAGTGTGGTGTTGACTGAGGTCTTCTGTTAATGTTAAGCAGTCATTTGTGTCAGGAGATGATGTATAACTCGTCCTGTCGATGCCCTCTTCTCAGCATGGTGCAGAAACAATCTCTAAGCCAAACTAGTCCTCCTCTCTCTCCCCTGCTATCTTTATATTGAAATATTGTGATTATTCCCCTGGTTCAGGGGAGCCTAGCTGTAATCGCCAGACAAATGATGTGGAAAAGCAATAAAAAGCTGCTCCCGGGAGACTCTTCTAGCTGGCCGAGTGACACGGCCATGAGGGATACGAGCTGCCGATGTGTCTATGGAGAGTGATCCAAGTTGTAGCAAAGCACTGCCTCAGAGCCATAGATCTGCACTGCTTAAAGGGGATTTGACTAAACAAATGGCAGCATATGGTAGATGAGAGAGAGGAGGCGAGTGGAGAAAGGGAGAGGTGGCATTGTTTTCAGAGAAAGAAGAAGGGGGGTGTAGTGAGGGGAGTCCCGTGTCTCTCCTCCCCTCTTCAATCTTTCATTATGTTGTCACACTCTAGCTGCGTGCTTCCAGTAACACTTTAATTAGCCTCCATGAGTTTAATTGTGCATGTATGTCTGCCAGCTTGTTTTGCTGCGTAATTCTGTCTTGTTTGTTTTTCCCACTTTGAGAATCACTGCTGCTGCCTCTGCTGCTGCAGGAAACACTGTGCACCTTCAAGTTTACTTCTCTTTATTTATTTATTTATTTTCCACTCAAACAAGGTGTGTGTGTGTGTGTGTGTGATAGTGCACAGAGGACATCTCATAGCTTCAGGTTATCATTATATCTCCTAATAGCAAAATTTCAGGAATGCATGAATGTTTTTAAAAATCCCTTTCTGAATTTTACATCTGCTTGACGACAAAGCTTTTGACAATAGACAGTGTTCATGCAAAATTCCCTTTTTTAAATCATTCTTGTTTCCAAATCCTTGTTCTACAATTTAGTAGCTTATGTTTTAGTTATTCATAGAGATTTTATTTACATATTTTATGTGTTTATACTATACCTCATTTTATAAAAAGAGAGGTAAAAATCTTTGAATAATATAAGACTTAATATGTGATCGTAAGCTAAATAACTTGTCTTAAGTTATTAGAAAATTAAATTACACAATATAAACAACAAAAAGCACAAATTCACATTAACCCAAAATATCATCACAATTATTATTTTCCAAAATGTTTCTGTTCTTGGTAGATCAGTCACTCCTGTGAGTCAGCATTTAGATTGCCATGGGACAGTAAAACTCCCCACTGAAAATCTGAATTAAAATACAATATGTGGCATTTTTACTGAGTGGCCGATCTTGACATAGCACCATTATAACACCATGATAGTCTGAGCTGACGACCAGACGGCACTCACACATCCTAGTAAAAAAAGCAATCAAAGCAGCTCTGGAAGTCCTCCTCTGTTTTTTTCTTTTCTTATTCTTTGTGGCGAAACAAGAGCAGGCAGTTTGCTGGCAGTAGGAGGTTTAGCAGCCTGGAGCTAACGGGAGCATCAAACCTTGGCTGTGTGTTTCCATCTGTGTGTATGTGTGTGTGCGTGACTGCATGTGTGTGTATCTGGAGCTGCTGTTGTTGCTGTTGCTGTTGCTGCTGCTACCACTTTCCTCTGTCTCCTCCCGTCTCTGGCCTAATCAACAAAACAGCCTCAGCTGCCCCTTCGGATCCCCTGCCAGGGTCCCTATCATCCTCTGATCAAATATTAATGTGTGATACTGAGCTTGCTCACTAATCCAAAGCCAATTAATATTATCTGTCAATTATTTACAGATCCTGAGGTGCGGAGGCAGATCCCTGAGGACTACATCGGCCAGGTTCAGAATACGAAATTGACTTCCTCTTTCGACCCCCCCCCCCCACGCACACACCCTTCATTCTTTCTTCCTCTCCCCCTCTTGCGTTGTCTTTCTCTTTTTCCCCTCTCTTTTCATCTCCTCCTTCCTTTTTTGTTTATGTGTGTCTTTTAAAGCCTAAATGGTTGTCTTTTCAGTGGTTCAGGGCAAGCAGCGCAGGATGCTGTCTGGGCATTAGCATTGCTGATATATCTGACATTGCGGGATGGGGGGCAACGAGTGGAGGGGCTGTGTTCTGTTAGGGCTTTGTGTCTGACTCTCACTCATACAGTGCAGTCAGGGAATACTGTTATTAGTTTTTATCACTGATGCGCAACAACATGACATATGTTTCAAATCCCCACGCCTAGTGATTCAGATTGTTAGCTCCAATCACTTCCATTGTTATTCCAATAGACACTGAATTTGCTTTTGCCACACATTTTCCCCTTTTGGAGGCAGCCTTGCAAAGTGTTAGCTTGGAGAACTAATACACAAACACACATGCACACACACACACTCCAGTAATCAGTCATGGCTGTTTGTCACTGGGTGTTTTTGTCCTTTACTTTCTTTTCCACTCATTTGATGGCTGAGAGAAGCGGCGGCTCTGTGGTAATGGAGTTTTCACCCTCAGAAGTCTTTATTCCGCACAGCAAAGAGCCTATGCTGCAGCCTCTGCCTCTTGTAGCTTATGTAGCTGTCTGTGCAGGGGGTGGTAGGCAGGCGGGGTGTCGGGGAGGCCTGGTGCTGTGGTGGTGGTGGTGTTTTGGCGGGGGTGGAGGAGAGACTGGCATCTGAGAGGGAATAATGATGGCCAGTCGTTTGGATCCCTTGAGCCACAAAGCTAGCTCTTCTCCCTCTACACAAGGGGAGAATAAAGGCCGCAGAAGAAAGGCAGGATGAAAGAAGGGGGAGTTGTTTCTGACAGTGTATTTGTGCTGCAACTAAACTCCTACCACCTCCCATAATGCACTTTGACCTGCCAGGACCTCTAATTGGTCGGCTCTGCGAGGAGCAAAATGTTGAGGTTTCAGTCCACTCTCCTGTCTTCCAATTTTCCAAAAATTGTCCTCGATGCGATGTGCGCTTGGTGTTTGTTGGCTCACTTGTATGGTGTATAGTATTTTGCACTAACTAACTCTTCTGCTCAGAGTTCTGCCTTCATCAGGTCTTTGTACGCTGCTCTTTCTAATAAGTATAGATGAGTTGTTTTGCCAGTGTTATTCCCCCGCCAAATGTGAGCGGGAAGATGGCTTCCTCTCGTTAGCCGTGCCTTCACAGCTCAGATCTCACCGTTTGCGGGAGCAGTTTAATCTGATATGTAAATATAGCGTTTGATCCAAAGCGATAGTCTAACGAGCAAAAATCTCTTCGTTTCTCCGCCTTTCCTGCACCAGTAATTAAAACAAAGCCTGTTTGGGCTTTTCTCTTCCGTCTCCTGTCTTTTCTGAGCGTCTCGTCCTCATCTTTTTGCCTTCCTTTCTCCTACTCTCACTCTCTTGTTCTCTGCCTCTCTGTGTCTCCTCTTTGACACGAGCGCAGCGCAGTCTTGATTTTTACACGTTTCATCCTTTACGTTAGGCAGCTGCTGCATATTTTGTCAGGGCTGTTGCTGTGAAGTACGTTTGTCATATTGGAAACGCGATGTTTGAAGCCAGGCTCTTTTGAAGTGGCTGATGTGGGGCTGTTTTAACTGGAAGGCAAAGGGACGGCGGTAGCCCGTAATGGGGGAGTATTCAAATGACTGACCTCTAGATGACAGACCCAACCAACTGCGCTATGAATAAACAGCAGCTTGATGTGGTGCTTTACGCTGCGCTTTGTTCAGGTGTTGATATCATGTTCCTATCATACTGCCTGCTAAATGACTGAAGGTCACTGGTGTCTGTGGAATGGCGCTGAGATCCATTTAGCTAAGAGCTGAAGAGTGAAAAGACCATGAGTGAGTGCACAGAGCCAGTCCTCCTGGTGAGGTGTGTGCGTTTGTGTGTGTGTCAATGGTGATGAACAGATTGCCAATGAGTCCACAGATCTATATGGTATACATATTAATTTGCCTTGTAAATGCAAGATAAGTGGCTTATATTCAGTCCTTGTTGACAAAAAGCACATTTAGCACAGTAATGTATTACCACACTTACCTTCTCAGAGTATCTTGATGCTCAACTGACCCAAGCTAATAAATAATCTTGTAATCTGGAGAGAGCAACCACATTTTAGATTTAAACATGAAATGCTTTAACCATTAACCACCTTAATGTAGAGCCCATGACACACAAACACTTAATATGAGCTACGATTCATGATTTATATGTAACAGTGGTTCAGATGAGCATGTGCAATGTGAAAGAGGTAATTTGTTGTAATCGACAGTGAATTACCCCCTCCAAAGTGTCTGAGCTATTTTCTTTGGTTTTACAGATTAATTGATTATGTTATGAGGTCATATGCATGCCATATAGACATGCTCTTTTTTTTCTTGGTACTTCCTAAAATTCCATCTCTTCAAGCTGTGAAGCAAATAGTTTCTCTCTGACTTTGTTACATTTCAAGTCACTGAAACCAAACTACCCAAACCACTGATACAATGACCCATTTTTACCACCAAAAGTTGCCTCAAACTGGATTTTTACTGTTTTAGTTTTCTTGGCCACAGTTACAGATACTTTGACATGAATAAGATTGAAAGGTTTACAGTGGATTCAACATTTCAGGATCAGAAAACTTGATGCCCAGAGCTTTGGGGGAGGGAGGGGAAGGAGAGCTTTCACAGGGAGACAAGGAGAGAAAGGGACAGAAGCCAGGAAATCTGGCTTTTTGCTTTGATACGCCACCTTCAACTTCTGGGCCTGGCTCTGTTGACTTGATATTCTCCTAATTAATTTGTCTGCAGTTGGGTTACCTTGATGAAAGATTGCATTTGGAGGGAGCGAACACCTGGTAGCATATGCTGCAGGGACTGATAGCAAGGCAACAGAGTGCCAGCTGCAGATAACAGACAGGACGATTCAGCAGATTGTTTATATGTTTGTGTGTTGGTCTGGGAATGAGAGGACGCACACACACACACACACTCACACTCACACACCCACACACACACACACACACATATACATGCAAATATATCTATCTGAAATACTGATCCATTTACAGCCCTGTGTTTGCTGTATTTAAAAAAGCAAAGTTATTGTGTGGAAAACATTATGTTAATGCTAACTTCTCTTTTATTATAATGAAATAACATTTGTGGTGAACATATCTAACAATGAATGCGCCTCCCATGTCTCAACAAACTGGTTGAATCCTCCAATCAGCTGAAATATATCTGATATAACTGAAATCTGTTTTTAAAATGTATAGAAATTAAATTTAAAATTAAAAGCCACCAGAATGTCTGACTGAGACCTGTACACATTGGTTTACATGTATCCTGCGGAAGAATGCTTCTGTTCTTTGCTTTAACCCAACCAACCTTATCACGAGACAAGAAAGTCAGTACTGACTATTTAATGCCAATATTCATTGCAGGAAATAATGTAACAAGATAGAAAACAACGTTGTGTGGTGTGTTGAGCTTCAGTGCGGAAGGCCAGTTCGTGTCCTATTATAGACCTTTAGTGAACACCTCTAAATACAGTAAACACAACCTTTCCCTAACTTTAACTCATTATTTTACCTTCCAAGTATAGTTAATTCATACTTTATTTGCCATAACCAAACTCTACCCACAGCTGACATTCATTATTAACTGGGGTTTTGCAGTATCATCTAGTATAGATGTCTTTGTCTGGTGATGGGGTTGCCTAAACAACCTACAAAGCTAATGAAAAGTGCAAATTTTCCTCCACCAACAGCTTGTTTTCAAAAATATCAACAGTGCCGAAAGGCCTGGAATAACCCTTCATCAGTCAAACCCTGTTGCTCAACAGTCAGGATCAGGTTTCTGTCAGGGCAGCGCAGAGCAATGAGATGGAGCTCGGCTGGGGTTTGAAGATCGGCAGGTCCGCCGCTGAATACCACCTTGTGTTTTGGGTCCTGAGAGGAGTGCCCCAGCAGCTGCCCTCCTTCACGCCTGTTTGTCAGGAGCTGTCGATAAGTCCCGCACTCGCTCCGCTTTAAAGGGGAGGGGAAGAAAAGGCTGAAATAGGATGCTTCCTGCCCTTTAACATGCCAGAGGCTTCGTTAAGGGAACCTGTGAAATCAGTTTAATAGGCTGACATCACCCCTGGGCCTCCATGACCCGGCCCTCCTGAGACCCTCCTCTCCTTTTTTCCCTCACTTTATTCTTCCTCTTTCCTCTCCTCCATCACCTAATCTTTCCTCTGCTCTTCTGTTTTTTCTTGTTATCGATTGTCTCGTCTTCATTCCTCCTCTCCTAACATCTCTTGTTTTCTCCTTTTTCCTTTTTTATCACTTCCTCTTTCCTCTTCTGTTTTTTTCATTTATGTTGTCCTTGTTCCATCATCTCCTTTCCCCACTCCAATATCATATCCAATTTTCTCTCATCTTCCATTTCCTCTCTTTCCATTTCTGATTTGCTCTCAACTTCATTTTTTCTTTCCTTTCTTTGACTGTCCTAGCCTCTCCTATCACTTTCTTCCTTCTCCTTTCTTCTCCTCTCCTCCTCTTAAATCTTCTTCCATGTCTATTTTGCCTCAGCAGCAGTGTTTTGTAGTCAATCTAACAGGGGGATAGCTCTATTTTTCATCCAGCTGACCTTGATGAAAACAGCGGAGCAGGCCGGTCTGAGCACGACCCTTAGTGTGCCTGAACCCACCTGACATTAGTGAATAAAATATAGCGTGGGCCTCCTGTTGGGGACGGCTGCTGAAAGGGAGATCACTCCACCTCCTTTTATTTATTCTCTTTTCCTCCTTCTTCAGACGCTAACGCTGGGAATGTGACGTTAATGTGCATACCAGCTGTTTGAACCGCCGACCACAGGTCAGCCACTTTAATAGAGAGGTTCAAGCCTCTCTCAAAGGGATAGCAGCCCAACGCCTCCATTAATGTAGAGCAGGAATGTAGCCGTAAAACAGCACTTCCTCATGTAAGGTTTCCCTGGGAAGTGCCTGGACCCTGCCGTTTTATCCTCTGTCCTGCCAGGAATACTGCAAAAAGAAATAGAGAATCAAACAATCGCTATAATTTTTTTTGCTGTTGTTTTGTTGAGTGAAATGGTTTCATGTTTGTTCTGGAGTTTTGCTTTCTGACTTGGAACATGGTACAGTGTTTGCTGGATCTCCAGGTTACATCACAGGAGGCATGTGATGGTTGTGGGTTCAGAGTTACATCTGCCTTCTCTACTCAGAGTTTTGCATGACTATTTATGTGCTGTGAATATTTTGTCTTCTGGATATGGTATGAGGAGTTTGTGTGCATGTGTGTTAAAGCGTTACTGTGTTTCTCTGTGCTGCATGTGTGTGTGCAGTATGGGTCTTGACACTGCCTGGATGGTTATGGCTGCCCATGGCTGTAGGCAGGCCTTGGGGGGTGCAGGCCCTCTCCTGGTGGGGATAAAAGCAGGAGGCATCTGGCTCCAGCGGAGCTCCAAAAACTCAAAGTAGCCTAAGATCCCCCTCTCCTAGTTTAGCCAAACAAGCTGGACTAATCCCAACTATCAGGGGATGCTCTGTCAAAACAAGCAGCAGGGCCCTAAGGCAAGCCGATCCACTGAGCAGTGAAGGGCCGCGGAGAGAGGGAAGGAGGCCCTCCCATTAGCATAATGCCTCTCGGTAGCGAGCTGGTGTGCTGGCCTGACAGCCTGAGCACAGGGGCACAGCGTCTCACAGGGGGTTTGGGCTCAGAGACGGGGCAGCAGGGGCAGAGGGGGCCGCAGTGGAGATGTGGGAGCTTTCTGGCTTAAATCAGCGAGGGGCAAAACCCAGCCCAGCCTGCTGATGGCAGCTCCTCCTCCCTCTCTCTCTCTGTGATTTCAGCTCTTCTGGATTATTTTTAGCAGCCTTCATCCTCCAAAAGCAGGTTGAGTCCTCTTCTCGCTGAATATGTAGGCCTATGCCCTGGGCTCACCGTCGTTCACCCAATTCACCAGCTACATCACTACCTCGCCAAGCTATTCTCGCGCTGCTGATCCTGTGTTGTGGCTAACTGCTGGAAAGCTGCTAAGAATTTGTGTCAGAAAAAAAAGGAGTGCTTGACACACAATAGACTATAAATCTCACTCTTCACATATGAAATATTGATTTAGCACTCTCATTATCCTCCGTAGATCTCTTTTGATATTCAGATGACTCTCTTTTCTCTTAAAACCTTTGAAACGTCATGAGGTGAAAATGTGCACAAATCAAGAAACACCACTCTGTCTCCCTTTGTCACCATCCGGTGTCATTTAATTTTGTATATGCAGAGTGGCTAAATGAAACAAATGAGTTAGCTGTATATGTTATTAGCCCTAATGGGAACATAATGGGGTTAGCTCAGGCCACGTAATAATGAATATCAATATCAGCAGCCTGGCCTTTTATTAAAGCCTTACATCATCTCTCAGACACTCAATTTGAGAGGGGACCGAGTGTCCAGAGGGAGGATATATTTGGTATCTGGTTGTTGTAGCACTTCTGCCCTTAGTATTAAATCAATGCCTTGGTTCTCAGAGATATTTTTATTATGTTATTTATAGTCACAGATCAGATAGATGTGCCACTTTTGTTGGTGATTCTTGCTCATTTTGATGATGTAGTTTTAGCAGCTTTTCAATAGCCATAGATATAGTATTTATGATTCCTAAATGGCTGTTGGAGGCTACAGCTCAACTAAAGGATCCTTTTAAAAATAGGAAACCCTGCCGTCTGCCTTGAGTCCAGCCAGTCCTGCTGGGATTGTACTTGGATGGGATCCAGTTGATTATCATTTCAGCCCACTGTCACTCATAAGGAGGCAGGTTCCTGGGCCCAATTATCTTTGAAAACCCAACCATGGAGGCTGGATGTGATCAATGAGGCCGATGCCAGCGTCGATGTGCTCCGAGTCAAGCTATTGATCAGTGGACGCGTATAGACAGACGTTGTGAGCTGTATAATGTCAGCAGGGCTGGCGGGTGCAAGGCTGGAGGAAGGGGGAGGGCTGGAGGGAAGGGAAGGTAAGGCGGAGGAGGGGAGGGTGGAGGGGGGCGATGGCAGCAGCGCCGGGAGCCTCAGGTGTGCAGCGTCAGGAGGAAGAGGTGACAGTTTGCTGGGCCCCAGGGCCCCCGGGGAGAGGATCAGGACCTCGCACTGACTCCCAACCTCCCAGCTCACGGCAGCAGGGTGACGAGCCACCCCAGCAGCCCCTCCCACCGCCGCTACTGCAATTAAAAGTCTGGCTCAGTTGCAGGCTTGAGCGCAATAAAACACAGAGCACAACAACCCTCTCACCTTACGCTCAGGGACACACATGCACACACAAGCTGGGACACTTCTGCCGCTCTTCTTGCTCCACTCTCACAGTGGCAAAACCTTAAGGTTAGGGGAAGACCATGGTTATGGCACATAAAATATGACCAAGGTGTCTACAGTTAATGAGCTAAAACACTTGGTAAAGGGAATAGTTTTTTGAAATTTGACAAAATCCACTAATCTGGCGAGAGTTCGATGAGAAGATTGAAAGTGTAAAAGAGTGTAAAAGTGTAAAGTGTAAAAGAGGGAAGAACATGTAGCCTTGCTCTGTTCAACAGTGAAAATAAAATCCACCAGCACCCCTAAAGCTCACTAATTAACATGTTAGCATGTTTGTTTAATTTTCGTAATTTATGTCTTTAAAAAAGTCATTAGATTTTTCTTCTTTTTTTTGACAGCAGTCAAAGTAAAAAGTGAAATGTAACTTTTTTGTGTAGAAATTCTGTAATCAGTGGAATATTCACCAAATTAATCTTAGAATATAAATGCCCATCGTAGCTCGAAAGTGTGGCCCTGGCTTCGTACCGGAGGAGACAGCAATTGGTTCAGGTGACTGACATCAAGTCTGTCTACTTTGTCAATGGAGCACTGGCTAATTCTAAATTGAATTGCCTCCAGTTTTTTTTTTTTGTTCAAACAGGACTTTTAAAATAGTGGCTCGGTGAGGCTTTTTGCTACTCATGCTGATTAGAAAATATTAACTCTGTATGACATGTAAGTGAGGAGACATGTGAGATAAAATCAGATTTCATCCGTTTTTTTCAGCTGTGGATTGAAAGAGCCTCCAACACCTCCGCCCCAGCCTGAAGAAAATCTGTTTTCCATTCTGCCGCCAGGTCCCCAAAGCGGCGTCGTCGTCTCAATAATGATGAACGATTATTGCCCTCAGATTGCTTTATGATATATGCACTCGTTAAAAGTAAAGGGCCAATCGTTCCACCAAAGTAACCTTTCTGTACATCATTTTCAGTGTGAAACTAATAATGGCCTGTTTCATGTGACAGACTGAAAACGGAGACATCCTCTCTGTATCTGTGAGCAGAGGAATTGATTCAATACATCTTAATACGGATAAAGCAGTGGAAACAGGGCTGTGATGTAATGGCCATAAAACTATTCAGCAGCGGCATAGTGAGATCAATCGCCTCGCTAAATCAGTCTCAAGTTGTTTATCTCCATCAGATGATAAAGACCAGGTTTTAAAAATGCATGTAAACACTCCTTTTGGTTTGACTTTCTCTGTCTGTTACTACAGGGGTGAACTTGTTATTTTTTTTAATCTACATAAACAGTGGTTCAACAGGTAAAGTGGAGTTCATTCTGTGGCTAATAAAGGCTAAAGTCTCATTACTCAGAAACTCAGATTACTTTACCTCCTAATTCTTATGAATACAGTGGTTTTAACATGAATTTTAATGAATGTAATGTATGCATTTTGGTTCATATTGATGTATGAGGTCATTGGAGAGGGAGAGCGCCAAAGGCTAAAGTTGAGGAAAATACAGACAAGTAGGAGGTGAATGCGAATTAGAAGTGCATTTGTAGTGTGTGTGCGTGCATGCAAGGAGGAAGAGAGAGAGGAGAGGACAGCACAAACTGAAGTCCACAGCCAGAACTCCTCATGCAAATGCTACCAAAAGAAAAAAAAAAAGTGAGCTTCATGAATTAATCTCTCCACTTCCACTTCTTTTTTGCTAAAGGCAGTCTTCCTCCCCAGCTTGAGTCTTGCTTCTCCTGGCGTCAGGGAAATTAATTAGCTGTTTGTCATCCTGAGCTGAACTGGAGGAATTGGGAGAAGACTGGAGACTCGATGGCAGACAAGCAACCAAATGACTGAGACGGATTGGAGTGTGGTTGGTTGGTTGCTTGAGAGGCAGGCCGGGCTGTGACACTGCAGGTGCTACCACTGATTTCTTCCTCCCCCACTCTTTCTCCTCCTGAGCCTGAAGGAGGGTTTGCCCGTCAGCCCGACCTCAATGCACACTGTAAAAGAGGCTGCGGTTCATTGTCTTTGTGAAGATGGAAGATGGAGAGGAGGGAAAAGCTACTTTTTGTGTTATTAGAGGAGGACAGGTGGTACTCTGTTTCACTGAGCCCTAGGAAATGCAGCCTAATGTTAGCCAAGGCTGCTTTCATGGCCTCGGGCTACAGGAGGGACGGAGATAGCAGGCAGCAGGTACTCGCTGCCATGGGGTAGATTTAGCAGTGGTGTGAAGCTTCCGATTTGGTCCCACACACACACGCACACACAGACACACACACACCACCTCACTCCCTTATTTGATCGAGGTAGGTAACTTTCACCGGCACGATCACAGGGTAGAGTTTTAGGCAAGAGTAGATTAAGTTGAATGTTTGGTTTTGGGCTTGACAGGGACTTGGCAGCTTGCCAGAGCAGGTGGCTTAAAAGTATCTTTTCCATGCTTTTCTTTTGCACCACAGGAAGTTAAATCCTATACTTAAAAACATGTATACTGTATGAAATATGTGAATACCACTCTGTGTATGGTGTGTGAGAGTGTATAGCCAATGGCTGACATTTCTGTAAACACAGAGTGAGATTTTGATAAAGCAATATATATGTACTAAGATACAGTGTGTCATGCAAGGACACAGGATAACAACTTGGAAAATAAATGACTGTACAGTGCTGCAGTCTCTTGTGTAAAATGTGGGAAAATTGTATAGTTGGTGGTGATGTTGGGTGGTATATCATATGACTCAAGCATCTCCTCGCTCTCTCCCCTCATTGCCTTGATTTTCATTACTATAAAATACCAGTAAAATGCCAAAAGGACAAAATCTTTCTATTAAAAACTGTCATCATACTAAAGTGCACTTGACTTTGTTAGCTTGCTGGTGATAGGGAGAGTACATCTATGTTCCCCAGCTCAATATCCTCTTAATCTAATATAGGGAGACCTTTTCTCTGGTTCACATGTTCAATGTATGTTTCACCAGGTCAATAAATTGAAATCAGCCACCTACAGCTTATCGCCTACGGGTGTTATGGTGAATGGATTTTTACCATTCCAACTACATTTGAAATGTCCACCTCCCTTTGTGCTTTTTGCAACCTAGACTGCAAAGATAACCCCAACCAATTGGAATGAAGAGGCAGACATGCTGAAAACTCAGCAGAAGAGGGAGAAAAAACTATTCTCTTTTTGTTTTCAGGATCATGAAACTGTAAGAACAAAATGATACCAAACATATAAGATTGCAAAAAGCAATGTTGGAGCCTACATAATATACGGTAATGAGAGTTTGCAAACAGAAGCAAAGGTTGGTCTGCTCTGATGGCATGGAAATGAAGTGTTAGGTCTGTATTAAGTCGTATTTTCCTTTAATTATAGTCTTCTTTTAGCCACACATGCAAGCCAAAAATGGCATAATTATTTGAGGTAAATAAAATCTGTCCAGTTGGAAAACAGAGTATAACACCTTCATTAATGCATATAATAATAAGGAAAGTGTTCAGAGTCAGGAGTAAATGCTCAGTGCAGCTGGCTTAATGGTGTGGCAGAGAGGCCTTGAGTGACTGAGTGATGTGAACATCTATCAGACATGTACAGTTTCCTATTCACGGATTAAAATCATTTTATCACTCTGAAGAATATTTCTAAACATGTTAGATAATTTAGAAGGTAAATGTAAAGTGTGACATATATATAATATTTTATTGTATATATATATGTGTGTGTGTGTGTGTGTGTGTGTGTGTGTGTGTGTGTGTGTGTGTGTGAGTGTGTGCATGTGGGTGTGTGTGTGGGTGTGTGTGTTGTCACACTGTGTGATGTCACAACTTTCACAGATCTCAGCAGTTAACTTGCTGGTGATAGTGATAGTGAACAATCCTTTAAGTGCCTGTATATGTGTACATTCATGTGACACATACACATGTACTGGTGTATCACATCACACCTGACTGGCTGGCTTCTGTATCCATAAAGTATGAGCTTATGCTGTGTGTGAATGTGTGTATTAAACATACAGTAATTAGTGTGTGTGTGTGTGTGTGTGTGTGTGTGTGTTTGTGTGTATGTGAGTATGGCTGTACATACTGGTTGTGTGTCTTGTTCAGCCTTTGTGTGGCATCCATCATTTAGACCATAAGCAGATTGAATTTGGCCTTGCCACTCTCCACTGGCACTATCTATTTTCTGTGTGTGTGTGTGTTCAATGTTGTATTTGTTGCAGACCATAAGTGGATGGACTCTGGGCTTCCTGCTTTATATTGGCAGTGCATCCATTGTGTGTGAATGGATTTATATGAGTGTGTGTGTGTACCAGTGTGTACCTGTCTTTGTTGTTCTGTAACTGCATGGACTCTCTCCACTAACGTCCACCCTGTAAGTGTGTGGTGTGTGTGTGTTGTCCTGTATGTGTTGTCTTTGTTGTGTGCTTCTAATCCCCAGGTCCCCGGGGCTCCAGGGGAACAGCTGAAGCAGGGGCAGCGGTGGCTTGTCAGCCTGGGGCTCCCGCTGCTCCTCTCCCTTTCACTGCTCCCCATATGGTCCTGCAGCGCCAGGTCCCTGGGGGCCTGTTAGCGCCGCACCACCCAGGCCCGGGCCCTGCTACCAGGCCCCTCTTGCCTCCTGTCTCACCCCTGTACCGGAGCCTGCCGTCACCCCTTAGTCCCCTCTACCCTATCTCCCTTTGCCAAACACCCTCCCTCCTCTCAGC
>JBAJHX010000076.1:1570844-1586987 GCA_037176925.1 Amniataba percoides | reverse complement strand
CTCTCTCTCTCTCTCTCTCTCTCTCTCTCTCTCTCTCTCTCTCTCTCTCACACACACACACACACACACACACACATACAGGCTGGTGGCGACATCCTCCTCCGGTCTGCTGGTTAGAGTGTGTGCTGGGCCCAGGCCTGTGATTTACCTGCTGTCCCTGGCTTTAACGCGCCCCATATGGTGAACAATGGCCCATAAAGACGCCTCTAAACGAGACAGGAGTTATAAAGGCAGCCCAGACCTCAGCCTCAGCTCTGTTTATAGCACAGAGCTTGACGTGGTTGGCTTCGGTGTTTTTGGACGGCTCAGCACTTAGACTACATCCTATTTCAGTCACATTAGATGATCATGCAGCAAACTTAAATTCCTGTTTGTTGCATATTTTAGTTCAGTTAATTTACTCCACCAGGTAACAAAGATGCTCTTATTTATATACATGCTGAATGTGTATGTTAGTATGGGTTTACATGTAATGAGTGCATGTGTTTGTGGTGTTGCTGAGCTGGAGTTGGCAGCTCTCGGCGCTGAACAGATGGAGTGGAGAGGGATTCTGGCTGCAGCTCTTCGTGTGATACAAAGATATGCTTTCTCTCGGAGCTGCTCCTACTTCTTTGTGTCTCCACAAAATGAGTCAGTGTTTAACAAACAAATTTAGCCAATTCACTAATCCAGTTATTGTTTCAATAGGCTTGTGTAAATGTGTAAAGAGTCAGTTAACCCAAATCACACTTTTTTTTTCTTCTCTACTGGTATCCAGTCATGCGCAATACTTGTTACTTTCATTTGAGGTTTGAAATATTTGTCACTGAGATTTTTGCCTCCTCTCAATTATGACAGAGGTCAATGCAATATTATTTGAGGTGCTCTCAGAAAATAAGTAATGACATTTCGAAAATCAAGAACAAAGGATCATTGCAGAAACAGTGTACCTATTACTCGGGATAATACATACTCCACTGTGACCCCACTCACTGTCATACAGGAGAAATAGCTCTTATGAAATCTTTGTGTTTTGTGGATCTGTCAAAACAACAGTGCCATGTGGTTTCTGACTCAATATGTTGAAATTATATAATTTTTTATTCTGTGGTCAGAATTGATGGTAGAGTTAAATAAGACCAAAATTATTAACAAGATTAAACATGATCTTTTTCTTGTTTAATGAACTAACCCTTTTTGATAATATATCTTGAAATGAACAGGGCAAATTAATGCTCCCTGTAAGATGATACTTTTTTATTTGGAGCTCTCACTTTCATGCATACATAAATGGTTGTGTTTTCTAAAATAAATGCAGCAAGTCTATATTAGGAAAAATAACTGGAGGTTTCTGTTTCTGTTTTAAAGAGAGAAGAGCTGCTGACTGCAAGAATATGCCAGAATGCCCAAGTACATGCAAGTCATAAGTGACAAGTCTGACTACATGTAGATGACTGTTACAGCAACTCCACTGTGGTTTCTCCCCCGTGATTTCCCCCATGCTGTGTCCACACTGAGGAACTGCTCTTTATATCAGTCAGTACATCCAGTACTGACATCCTCGCTGGCTGCTTAACTCACGATGATCTGGGTTTTATACTGTAACGGGGGCGAGCAGTGAGCGCCGCAGGACATTCACACTAAATAAACTTATATGTTTATACACCACCGTACAGAGGTGGAGAGCTAGTGGGGCGTGTAACAGCATTTGGGCCCGCCCCTCAGGGGGTTTATGGTCAATGGGGCAGTAAAGATGTCATGGCCAGCAATCGGGAGGGCTTTTTGCAGAGAGGGAGGAGTAAAAGCATCCAACGTTTTATGTTCAGATGTTGTTATTTAAAATACAAAAGACTCTGAATCCTGCTCCTTGTCCACTTGAAGGTCTTCGCAGTGGTCCAGCCCTCCTGTCAGATATAACAGATAAACCTTTAACCTTGATGTGTCCCGCAGTCTGCTGTGGCCTGGCCTCAGAGGTGGAGGTGACCCTAACACCCCCCTGTCTCTGGTCCCTCAGCTAGCCAGCACTATGTTTCCTTTGTTTAACCCCTGACCTGAGAAAACAAGACACGTCCCAGAGTTCTGAGGAAACTGAGGGGAAGAGGAAGTGTTTGGTTACAAATTAAATATATGCATGTCATGAGCCATAAATCGGTGGGCCTGCCAGCAGCACCGCTACTGAAACGGCATGTGGTACCAAGGCTCTCACCATAAAGTTTTAAGGCCTCACATCTCCATCTCTGCTTTTCAAAGGGGATCTGGACCCAGGGCAAGATAGATCCCAGGTGTCAGGAAAGAGATGATAAAGGGATGGAAGGAAAGGAAAAAGGAGAAAAATGAAAAGAACAGAATATGGAGAGAGTGAGTTTTATTAAATGATGAATGGAGGTGGTTATTAGAAATGGCTCGGGGATGGGGGATTGCATGGTTGCAGTATAAAGTAGATGAACTAAAGAGAAGATAAAGGCTTGGAGAGAATTCTGTGTTTGGTTTGAATCATTTTGCAGTAAAGAAAATGAACATGTGAATGATTCTGGTCAAGAAGAATTATTCCTGAACAACCTATCATCTAGCTATTCCTTGTTAACAGGTTCTTATTGCATTTCCATTGTGTTTTACAAATGCTTTGGATCACAGTGATATCCACAATGACAAGGTTACTGAACAATAATGGCCATGCTCTAAGAAATAACAGAATTAAAACAGCAGTGTGTCCTTTGCTAATGGCTGATGTTTGGTCAGTCCGTACGTCCATCCCCATCCTCCTCCTGATCTATAACAAAAAGTGACGTCCTGCTTTGATCCAGTCACTATGATTTCTAGCATACACATGTCATTTTCAGGGACTTGCTGGAACAACTCGCGAGGTTGCTGTTCTTGTTAGGATAGTCTCTTTCCAGAAGTGAGCTGAGAACTGTAGAAAGAAAAACTTTAACATTTTTTCACATTTTTGCAGTGTGAAAAGGATAAAAGAAAGACATATCAGTGGTTTGAAGAAGCTGTTTTGGTTTCAAGGTATTCTGTAAGGTTCTGCAGGTGGAGGGGACTTATAGCTGTAAACAAAGAGTTAACAAGTTAAACAACTAAACATATATCCATGTAGCCTGTTCAAGTATCCTTAAGATGTACCAGAAACACATTTTTTACTTTCTTACTTGCTGAGGTTAAAGTCTAAAATGCACAATATGCTTAACAACCTCTGAGAGTGTTTCCTCTCTCTCTGACAGACAGCCATCAGCTCCTGCGTAATCCCAGGGCTTTGGGTCGAGCTAAGTGTTGACAGCTAGACAACACAGCCTGCACCACGCTCCAAAGAATGTGATAAAGGATACAGATGTAAATTCTGCACACATTTGGCAGATGTAACTCAGTCTTCCAGCCATTTTCCGCATTTTCCTTTCATACTGGATTTCCTCTCTTTCATGGTGGCTTAGGTAATATTTTGTTTATCTCAATGAACTGCACATTATCTGTATTTTTTAACTAATTATGTGTTTTCTGCTTAAGGTGGACATCTGTCAAACTCATGTCGATGGTTTTGTTTGTTATCTTTGTTGTGTTTTGTGATGTTCTTGTATCACATTTTCCCCTTTACTTGGATTTTCTATCTCTAGATGGCCCTTTGTTCTTTGTCAGTTCAGTCGTGGTGGCTATCAGTGCTCATGCTGCCATGCTGTTTTTATTTTTCATTTAGTCGAAGGCCTCCTTTCACACCAGCACTTCCGAAATATCAGGGAATTCTCAGTGCAAACATTTTGAACACTTTGAATGCCAGTGCAGCATTGGTTTAGGCCAGCGTGTGTGCATGTGTTGCATGTGTTGAGTGACACAGGTCAGATGTGGGTCGTCCTGGCTGTAATGTGTTTGTGTGATGCTGGCGTGGGGGGCAGAGGGAAACAAGGTCATTCCTGTGTTGATATGGCAGTCTCAATCTCCCCTCTGGGACCTGCAGGCAATGGAGCAGTGATACACACAGGCTTGGATTACTCAGTAATGAACTCTTAGGGACCCACAAGAATTACACCAACCACTTAGTTGCATTTCTCCAGTGGTCTGATGCTACTATTACTGCAAAGTTTTGCAAAAAAAGAATCTTAAAATCTGATGCTATGTTTTACTTCCTTCTCAGAAAGAAAACTTATACTGTTCAACCAATTTGTGTCATGCACTGCACGCCTTATTCTTGGAATCACCACTCCAAAGCAGACAGGTGTCACACACATCCTGCTGGAATGCAGCTTAAATGTCCTAAGTTTCCACCAGCTTATACAGATGTTTTATTCTTCAACAGTTAGGAAGGAAGACAGACTGACCTAAAACAAGTTTTGGTGAAATCTTCAGTCACGTCCTCATCATATTTAGAATCAGCCCAACAGTCACAACTGTGTCTCCACCTTTACTCTCATTCAGAAATAATTCATTAAAATGTGGGTTTTTCTTCAGAATGAAAAGAAATCGAGGTGATTGTGGTCTCTCTGTCGATGGTTCCAGTGCAAACAGGAAGAGTATACCTGAAAATAATAAATGTATTTATAAGTCAAAAAGTGAACACTGTTGTTCCAATTACTTAAGGCACTGCAATCTAAGTCTAAGCCTCTAAGTTAAAACACTTCATTTAAACTTTGCTGTCCTGGAACATGTGTAGTACCACTTGCATGCCAATTAATGCCTTTCTGAGGTTCCAACTCAATCTGAAACAAGCACTGTATGACATGTCAAATTAAGTGGTGACAAAGTGAAAAGCTTATAAATGAGGGAGTGAAAAGCTTGGGTTGCAAAAGGGTTAATGCTGAACTTGACAAAGCTCACCTTCAGTAGAGACCAATGATATAAAGAAACCTCACATTGTTCACTTTCCACAGTAACTCCACTGGTGAGCAAAGATTTATTCAGTGTGTAGACTAAGTCTAAATCTGTTGGTAAGCTCATTGTCTTCTTGTCATTTAAAACTTGTAATCCCCATCCTACTGCATTGTTTACAGTGTTTCCCCTGATTTTTCCATGGAGCACATCCTTCCAGAATTCCATGCTTCACAGAGCTTCTCCTTTGAATATGTGGCAGATGAAAGTAAAAACAGGATTACAGTCTAATCCCTCTCGATTGTTTGTGTCTTTTGGCCACTGGGAGAACTCTGATGCAGTCCTGCCCTACTGGAGAAGGAGACGGAGAGAGGTGGGGGGGTGGAGATGGAGACGGAGGAGAAAGAGACTTTCCTCAGTGCCGTCCAGTAATGAGAGCCAGTAATAAAGTGGATGTATTCATAGACAACTGAAGCCAGCAATTAAGGAAAGAGGTAGCTAGCTTCAGACGGCCACTTTGGATCTTTTAAATGTAAATACAGCCGCTTCTCTCAAAGTGCTCGGTGAGATATTCCAAATGAAATCCCCTCTCACTAATGAGGGAGCTGTGATATTTCTACACCAAGCCTCTCTACGGCGCTACCACGGTAGGCAGCCCAGGCTCTTGTTGAAATGTTTTAATCAGGCTGAAGGAACAGGGATTATGATATAACAGAGTTGGTGGAGACTAGTCTTCCTCTGTTTCCCATATCAACACAGTACTGTTTGATCTGCCCTGAAATCTACACTGCTGTGACTGTCTTAATTAGCTAAGTGGATGTAGACAACATACCCTACATAGGAAATTGCAGGAGTTGACATGTCACTGAGTAATGTTCTGTGTTCCACTTAATAAAGAACAATACTTGGGAAAATAAAAGACAGTCACTGCTGCTACATCCATAGAGGAGATAATAAGACAAAGAAACTGCTCATATAGATCCTGTCAGGAGACAAATTATAGTAATTTTAAAAGCAAAGCTCTGCTATTTGGTAACATTTGGTGTTTGCAAGATCTCCTCTCATCGCCAGTAAATTGCTGTTGCCTTGATCAGCTGGTGCAGCTTGTCACAGACGCGATGCATTGTGCCATTGTTTCATCCCATCTGCCTGGGTTTGATGTCTCCTTCCCCATCCTCAGCATCCTCACACACTCCTTTAGCGGCAGGTCAGGTCACTACACATTGGTTTGTGATGCGGGAGTCATAGAGCCGCCGTCATCTCGCTGCCCAGTAACAAACAACAGCTTGACTCGCAATATTGTCGTCGTGTTTGTTTGTTAAGAGGGAGAGAGACTCGCTTGGCAGCGCACCAATTCAAATGAGCTGTTTAAGATATGCGAGTGCACTATGAATAGGAATGAAGGCGGTTATATGTTACAGGGGAGCCTCACGGCGTAGATACAGGCCGTTTTCTCCAGTCGGTGGAGGTTTCTCGGTGGCCTGGAGTGGAAGTGGCAATTAGCCTTTATTTGCATTGCCACAGAAATTCATCCAATTACCACCATTTAGGCTGTTACTTTTGACATGCACTGGCTAAGTGGATATTACCATCTATTCTTTATGGGAAGGACAATGATACATTTATGCCTGAAGACACATAAAGATCTTCTTTTGATGCAGAGCATTTAAGAAACATTTTTCATATGTTATCTGATGATTAGTCATAATATATTCTGAAACCAAGCTTTTTACAGAACTTTCAATTATATCAAACCATTGGATCACTTCCACTCACTCTTCAGTGTCATTAGTGACCTAAGTGCAGAACTTAAGTCAGATATCTTTACTCAGATATGGTTTCTGACATCAGATGTGGATGCTCTCAATGATCTTTCCCCTGAAGTACAGAAAATACCAAAGTATACAACTTTGATCACACAATAACACCTGAGCAATTTCCATTCCCTGAAGAGGATCATGAGATAAAATAAAAACTAGCAAATGAAGTTTGAGTGAACATTGTATCACATTTGATCACATTTTAAAAGTTCAACAATTCATTTCCTCTTCTTCAGGTTTATTAAACAAGTTTTATAATAAAAATCACACTTTCAAAGCAGTATTTTTCATCATTCATTTATTTATTGTTTTGGTCACTTTAAGGCAGCAGTACATGCTGTGAACACTGTGATCATATCTCTTTATCACTTTTGAGAGAAATATCTTGCTCCATGGCTCCTTAATGCTCCACTGCATTCATCAGTTGCTCACTTTTTCATTTCACTGTTTTAAGCAACCAAAACTTGCTTGGTTTATCAGTACAAGCGACACCCACGTTTAAAAGTCATTTGATCCCATGTAAATATATACCAAGTGAGTGCAGCTCTTACTTTAACATTCGGCCTTCGGAGCTGCCCAGTACAATCATAGTGCAGCACACGGGCCATATAGAGCTTCACTGACAGCATCATTTGTTGGGAAACTTGGACTTTTCAGGCTCAGATACACACTAAATGCCCAGGCCATTGAGCATACATGTATTTTAGGCTCAGTCACTTGTTTCATTTGTACACATTAAACAATCATGAAATTATTACCACTTTTGCATGCAAGTTGTCTGAGATCAGGTCCTATCCACACAGAGACAGATCTCAATCTTGCACTGCACTCTTAATTCAAGCTTTTAATCCTTTGAAAAGGCTCATCTCCACCTGGCTGGGGGAAGTAAATTCCTTAATCCCTGTCTCTCTCTGACGCTGGGTTTTGGTTTACTTCAGTCTTGAAGTGATGCAAGCTGAGTGCGTGTGAGTGCAACAGCGAGTTGGTGTCCCAGAGGACTGTGGCGAGGCGGAGGCAGTGTTTGTGCTCTGTGCAGCCGGTGGCATTAGGTGTCGGCGGCAGTACATATGCAGCTTGCTCCTGAGCCTCCAGAGAGTTACACCCCGGTGGCTTCGCTCTGATGCCGATGCCATAGATACTGCAAACACCAACACCGTCTGTGCTGCCAGCTCAGTCAGCTCTGTCACACGGAGCTGACATTGCTGACATTGCAGGTGCTATCCTAACTAACGCTGCCTTCTAAATTTTGCCAAATTATTTAGATAAGTCTGGGAACTCACTAACTCTGACAGTGTCAGCTTCTTTCTGTGATTATATCCATGCATCCTGCAAGTACAGATAACTTCAAACCATAATCAGTACATTTAGTATTACTCTTAGATAAGACAAGGTTTGGTCTCTCACCATTAACAGACATTTGTACATGTACTGTATTATTACTCTATCAGTAAAGTGCAAGGCTTCCTGATTTAGTAGCTAGCTCCTTAATCGGAGTTAGGCAGCTGTGGGCATCTACATTTGTTTCATCATTTTCATGCTCAGCTCTCACTGACAGTGCTCTGTTACACGCACAGATTATTCACTAACTGCAGTGATCAGGGATCAGATCACACAGCAGCTCAGTATGCCTCATATTTGATTGTATGTTTATGTTTTTACCTGGTGATTTAAGGAGACAGAGAAGAATGGCTAATGTGAGGTCGAAATTTTAGTAGCTGCTGTTATCACAGACAGAGGAAATGGACCTTGGAGGTATTATTACAAATCTGTGGCTATTTCCACAGACTCTGGGAGGAATAATCAATGGAAAGAGGGATGCATATACAGCTGTTCAACATCTGGTTAGAATGAGTTACAACCCTCCTTCCGAGGTGATTTGAGGAATCACATTTCAATCTGTCTTGATTGTTTCTGTGATACATTTACATTTAGCTTTTTAGAGATTAAATAAAATGGAATCATTTTCTATGAATCGTGGGTTAATTTAAAGTTCAAATAAAAAACACGGCTGACTGAATAACTGGCTAAAACTACACTTGCTCCAGCAGAAAATGTTTGCCCTCTGGAAGAATTCCAACAGGATATTTTACTGGGTGTCAAAGGGTGTAATAATATAGACTCCCAGTAGCATCAAATCTCTCTGCAGCACAGACCTGTAGGAGAGCTGAGATGCTCTGGAATCAGTGCATCTGCTGTCTCCTTTAAGTGGTGGAAGGGGGTGATTTTGGGGCTGCAGTGCCCCCTTTCTGGACAGATTGAAACAGTGAAGAAGTAGCTTTATCTTTTTAGATAATCTCTAATAAAAACATTATTTTCCTTTTAAGTGCTTATGGATGCATTCTGCTCTGCCGTTCAAGTATGAAAACTATAGTAAATCTGAAGGATAAACAAATGTCCCAAGTGGTTGTGTGATTTTCCTTCTACTAAAAGTTTGGAAGAGCCATAAACATAACTGGCCAAATTAAAGGAAGTGACTGGCACAGACAATAACATTAAATGATATTCCTCATTTTCACTATGTAGTTGTAAAAATGAGGCTGCAGGTTATCTGCACATCCACCAGCACATTTATTCAGTATTTACACTGGTTTTATGCTGCCTGGAGGGGTTTGCCTGTAAATCAAGCATTTTCTTGCTGTGCTGACACAGAATGTCACTGTCTTCTTGGACAGCAAGAGCAGAAACTAACGCACTATCGATCAGTTCATGTAAGGACATAAAAACAAATGCTCCAAGCAGACAAAGCACTGACAGGGGCCCAGTCTGAGGACAAACAGGACAAACATCTCCCTGAATCATAGCACATCATTAATGACATGTTGAATTCAACTCCACAGTAAGTGGTAAAATGTAGCATGCACACGTTAAAGCTGCATGTTTGTAAGTTTTTTTCCGTTTCAGTTTTGCTGGTTTTACAGTATAAACAGGCTGAGATTGTTGCAGGTTTAAATATTTTGAGTTATATGGATAGTATTGTTTCTGCTGCTTTAATATTATTTCCTCTCAGGTATCAGATCTAATTATAGAAAATGTAGTAAATTTGTAAGCAGTTCATTCTTATTTTTAATACATGTGCTCATATGAAGGGCAGCCTTCCCCTACCACAGTGAAAAAGCTTCTTGCATGTCCACCAATTCAACAGGTTGAGGAGAGTTTCCTCAGATAAATTAAAATAACTGACAGCACTGTCAGTGCTGTGTATGTCCAGCAGTTGCTGTGCTTTCTAAATGTTTGCTTGCTCCACAACATTATGTGTCTTCTTCTCCATTGTTAATTAGGTGCCACTGGTCAGCAGGTGTCACTAATTGTTACCACTGAAACATGGCTCATAGCCTGGAGGTATCCTGAGGGTAGGGTGGCTCCAAATAAGTCAGAGTTTATTTCTGTGAAACTGTTTAACCTATATTATCTACGAGCAATTAAGATAGGCCTAACACTGCAGCCCCACCTAGTCTATCCTGAAACAGACCTCAGAGTGAAGCTTTGACCACATTCAGACTCGGTGCCCCCAGTTTAGACCACTTTTATTTTTTTATTTTCCAGCCCAAGCTGAGATAACCCAAAAGACATCATCAAGGATTTTCCCCTCATGACTCCTAAACTGACCTTTAAGAATGTTCCACTGCACTGTTCCTAAGAATCACATTGAAATGTCATACTTTCCTGTTTGTCTGGTCAGGCCTGGACTGACGTGGCCCACACCCTCTTTGTTGACTGGGGTGTTGCTCTGCGTTGCTGTTGTTGACAGCTGTGTGGTGTCTGCAGTCGGACACTGAGGCAGGTAGTGGGCTGCAGCCAGGTCAGTGTGCCGTGGCCCCGCAGTGCAGTCAGCTTATCCTCACTGCTGGCTACGCTAATGCCAGCAGACAGGAAGCAGTTGTTGGCTCCCACCGGGTCAGCAGTGGTTTCAGCTGGCTCTATCAGGCCGAGAGGCCAAAGGGGGCGAGTGAACATCACGCCTCCC
The DNA here is from genome assembly GCA_037176925.1 of Amniataba percoides. Lineage (NCBI taxonomy): Eukaryota > Metazoa > Chordata > Actinopteri > Centrarchiformes > Terapontidae > Amniataba > Amniataba percoides. Next base: position 1,576,427 of record JBAJHX010000076.1, on the reverse strand, counting down.
TCCCCCACCCCCCATCCCTTCCCCTTCCAAAGGCCAATGCGGCTCCTCTGGGCTTTTGTTGCATGATGGGATATATTCAGCTGCTCCGTTCGGCTGGTTTGGAGGAATGCTGCGGGTGCGCCCCCTCCCATCGGTTGGTCAGTGGAGCGAGGAGGGATATCAAAGCTCCATCGAGGAGGGGGCGGGAAGGGGGCAGGAGGGGGCTGCGAGGGTCATGTCTCATTGGGCAGAGGAGGGGGGCACTGAGCCTGTCACATGGCTGATGGCTGATTTACCACTCCAGTGGAGAGGTGAGGTCTCATAGGCCACCTCACCCTGCCCAGCACACACACACACACATTCAACACACACACTTCATTGACAGATAGTCCTTACTGCTCACATCTCTACAGTGTTTTAACTACCCTGAACATCAATATGTTTTCTCCACAGTCCAGCCGTCTCTTTATCCAAGCTTCAGCTGAAGCACCTGTATTGATTCCTGCTTCAGCCAGTTCAGCTGCAGCCTTTCATGGGCCTCTCTAACTGACTGTCTTTGTCCATGTCTTTCTAACATGTACATTTTTTTTCTCAGCCATTTTTGTCATCTGCACCCATTCCCCGCACTCACCAGAGATGCCACTCGAACCCTCCCTCCCCTCGTCTGCTCTCACACCCTTCACATTCTGTCCCTTTTAGTTGTACTGTGATGGAAAATCCATGCCCTTCACTTTGTTGTTGTCAGTTGCAGTAGCTCCTGTGTTGTCAGACATCTCCATATATAAAAGACACCTCTGTAGAATGGCCCGTCTGGCTTTCAAGACTCAGTCACACATCAATAAATAAACCCCATCTTGCAAACATGTACAGTTTCACATGGTCCGATGGAAAAGTGGTCTCCTTTCTTTAATAATATTGCTATATGGTGCATAAACAAAGCCCTTGTAGTCTCTTTTAACCCGCTAATGTGTATTGATCTGTGTGCCTAAATGCCCATTGGATATAACAATATGTGTCTTGTAATCTAACAATAGAACCTGCTGTTGAGGATATTAGTTAAAACACACTAGTGCCTGCTACCCTCCAAAAAGAGAATTAATGTATACTGCAGGCCAGAATGTATTTTTTTCACTGCTGTGGATTTTGTATTTTTTAAGGACTATTACTGTAAAGTATCTTCTATCTTTTTTGCTCAGAAAATGCATAGTGTAAAAAACAGTCATAACGTTTGGTGAGTAGATTTTACAGTAAATGCAAAGGACAGAAAGTTTCAGGCCACCAGTTTGCAATCTTGTGTCAGGAAACTTCAGTAGAGTTAAACAGATTTAATATATTACATTACATTAACCCTGCAGAGGGAAACAGGCCTTTGTTTGTTTTATCTTAACTTGGCATTTATGTAGGATTTTTCATGGTTATTTTACAATGCTTTTGTTTTTCATAAAAATAACATGGAAATGAACTGTATTTTTAGCACCTTTTTCAACACTGCCATTATCACCCATACAAGCCTAAAATATGTACTTGATGTTAATTACAAAATTGTGTCTTTTGTTTTTAACAAGTTACACAGATATTTTAGAAGCACTCTGGAGAATGGATCACACACCTGAGTTGCTGGACAACTTTAAAAGTGAAACTGATTGACACTGTGTTCAATTTGCATCAAGAGCAAACAGTAGCAACAATCAACTAACAAAGTAAATGGAAGCAGATCAAAAAATGCATTATAGTATAAAATGTGTTGAAATATATTCCAGTAAACAAGTACACAGTTATATTTTGGTTGGGTAATTAAAGGCTAAAAAATCACATACACAGTTACAATAATATCTAGTGTTGGGTGGGGTGGTATTATTTCAGCATGAAGTGTTTATATGTAACTCATGCTCCTGGCTGTACAAAGTGTGAAGTGCATCGGGCCTGGAACATCATCACTTTGAGGTGGACTAATTGAAATTTTGACATGATAATAGCAGTAAAGATGGCTGTCAAGATATTTCACCCTGAGCCTAAACATTCAGCTGCCAATAGCACCAACAAGAAAAGTCAGAGGATCACCAAGGTTATCAGGATCACATGGAGTCTGTGGTTGTTGAGATATTTTATTCTGGAATAAAGTGATGGACCAACACAGACCAACTTTACCAACCCTTAAGCAATGCTACCAGTGCAGCTAAAAAACAGGTTTGGCAATCTACAGAAGTTGGTCCCAGAGACGAGCAAAAAAAACAGATGGCTAGTTCAGAACATGCTTCATAATTTAGGACTGGGCTTTCAGGGAATCATGCTTAAGAGAATAGTTTACCTTATTTTACATTTCTCATTTTAAGCTCGTAATTATTATCATCATGAACCAAATGGACATGCTTTAGATGTTTGATTTCATTCTATATGTTTCATTTACAAATAACTTTGCCTTCCCTACACTTCCAGCACAGATCTCTACAGTAGAAAAATAAAACAGTTCCTTTCCTGCTGCTGTAACTATAGTACTGTACATACCTCTTGATCCATCCTCTACCATGCTGCATATGTTTTGAGTTTGGCATCTGAGTCTGGGCTGTCGAAGAAAAAAACGAGACCATTCAGAGATAAGAGAACACTCCTCTTTCTCTCTGTCAACATGTAAGTCTTAAGTGAAGCCGAGTGCTAGCTGGGATTCCTGTCTGGTATCCTGTCTGACATGAAAGGCTGCTCGCTGGGACTGAGGAAGGAGCTCAGAGAGAAGTATTCCCGCCGGACCCTCCGGCAGATGGAACAAGAACACCTTGAAGGATGGGAGTGTCGCCGAGCCCGAGTGCTCGCTTTCTCCCCCGCAGATGAAACGTAACGCGGGGCTGTCTCAAATCTCCGGCAATCTGCGGATGTGAGCGACGCGGAGCGAGCACCTGGCTCTTCAAGGGAAACAGCCGTTTGAGATGTGACAGAACGCCTTGTCAGATAGAATCACTGTAATGGAGAGATAATCCCACAGTCATCACTCAGAAAGGCATGTCTGCAGGGCATCTTGGAGGAATAACCAGATATGCTTTGCAACATTGAGACGGTAAACGTCACTGAAGCTGCTGTATTTAACACAAGCTAAAATCAAACCCGAGTGATACTGGGAGGAATTTGGATAAGACAAACTTTTAGGGCACTTTGAATTTTGGTTGAAGTAATGAGAGATTCACAAGATCTAAATGTAGATCAATAACTTCTGTTCTGCTGATACTCTCGGCTGGTGAATAGTCCCTGAGTAGAACAGGATTGGTCCTTGTAAGCCTGTCAGATGACAGAGAAAAGACAGACAGCAGCGTTGCAGCCACCGCTGTGTATGCAGAGATGTGCCTTTCGTCTCTTGTCACTCAAAGGCCCTTGGAGGAGTTTTGCTGCCCAGCCACCTTCCTTGACCTGTCACTCAGCCCTCTGACAGCTGGTAGGCCACCCTCCTCCTCCCCATCCTTCCCCCCTTCACTCCCTCACCCTCCCAGTCCCTCCCAGTCTTCTTTCTCAATCCCAGTATGCGGATCGGGGTCTCATTTTCATGTGTCAAGCGCCCCCGTCAGTGTGACAGCTCCCTGTCCGCCTGTCTCATTAGAAAACAGCCAGCTTGGTCTGGGAAGCAGCAGGAGAGGCGATTGGCGTTCAGCTCTTCCCAACTCGAGAGCTGTGAGATCAGCTCTGCTAACACCAGTCAAGCAGATCATCATCTGGCTTGATCTAACATCCACACATACACTGATCAGTGCACCCAATCTCCAGCTGATACATGTACACACACACGGGTATGAAATCTTTCTCTCTCTTTTCCCAAGTTCACTGCACTTTCATTTCAGTTATTTCATAGGGATGAGTCTTTATAATAAATCCAACAAAGTTCAAGAAACAGAGTCAATGAACAGCACAAAGAGACTTTAACTTTGCAAATATTACATCTCATCACCTTTTCCCCTGGTGTGCGTTCACACGCGGCTGCATTTTGGTAGTTCACTGATATTTGTCCTCATCATCATTTAGAATGGCTTCTGACTTACAGCTTGCATAAAGCAATTGACTGTCTCCTCTTACAGCTTGTGTGTTGTTTTGTATCTGTCATTTTGAATGTGTGCACAATTTAGTGATTCTAATTTGTCCCTCCACACAGTGTTTCAGTCACAGCATATCCTCAGCAAACACTCCAGCAGGTCTCTCTGATTGTATCCCAGTTATCTTCTCTCAGGGGACGACTCTTGATAGAGGGAAACAAAGGTGTTTACTTTTTAGACCTGCATATCAAATGGCCTTGAAGGACAAAAAAACATAAAAAAAACTAAACATCAGACAGCTATGATTCCCACTCCTTTATTGTTTGTCCTTGAGTGTTAATTGTGCAACGTAGAGAGACATCCATTAGCCAGGCGCGCGTTTGATGTTTTTTGATGCGAGACCTAGATGTGAGACGGTGAATAGTTAAATTCTAATTGCGTGAGGAATTTGTATCATTATAATTTGGGGAGGCTTTGTATTGCTCCCTTTTAATGAATGTAACATGGCCATCTAGAATAGGAAGGAGCAGAGATTTTGTGAGTTTATAATGAACTGTGAAAGGCTTTTGAATATGTATGAAGATGCGAGACCCTAGGCAAGATGTACACAAGCTCCCCTGATGGGTGTGAAGTTGATCATATCATTTCCTTCCAAAGAGCAAGCCTCATTTGGTACAGAGTTTAATCCAGGGCTCATTGTAACGTGGCTTTGAAAGAAGTGGAGCACAAGGAAGAGTTGTGGCATGATGGGAGGAATTCACTGCATTTGATTTCTGCTATCGCTATCGTTTTCTCTCATTCATTTTATCTAAAAATACTAAATAAATCAAATACTAACTGCTAAACTGAAATATATGGGGATGAGAATTCTAACTCCAGTTATTTTATTTATTCATTCATTTTGTGTGTGTGTGTGTGTGTGTTCATAGGTTTTGTCTGTAGATATGGGCAGTCAGGAAAAGAAAGGCACAAAGTTGGACAGCTCCAGAACTACTAAGCATACTTTGTGACTCCTCAACGTTTAAAAGTCAGAAATAGTCATTGCAAAAGCTGTTTCTTCACATAATATATGAAAAGAACTGTTTTATGGACTGCAAGAAACATAGGTGTTTTGGTTGTTCATATTCTGCTTCCACAATTGGCAGTAACTACCTAAGCCAGGCTAAAATTTTAAATTGCTGTTATTTTTTCTTAAATAAAGAGAAAAATTAATATACTGTATATTAACACAAAAAAACATGTAAATACAGTAGCAGTAAGTAGCAGTACAATCTCTGCAGTGCAGTGCAGAGATTGCACTGAAAAAATGTGGTGTTTTGCCCATGTGTAGGTTGCATTCATTCATATAAAAAAAAGCATTATGTGAGCAGGGATATCTTGAACATACGTGAGATGAAAAGAAGAGATTATATTCTTATGATAGCTTTGAAAGATTTTGAATGTACCACAGGAGGCCCTTGTACCCCACAGAGCAGCATCAGCACCAGAGCCTGTAGAGTTAAGGTGGGAGTTATAAAGCTTGTCTGTGTGTGTGTGTGTGTGTGTGTGTGTGTGTGTGTGTGTGTGTGTGTGTGTGTGTGTGTGTGTGTGTGTG
>JBAJHX010000076.1:1558375-1570744 GCA_037176925.1 Amniataba percoides | reverse complement strand
TGTGTGTGTGTGTGTGTGTGTGTGTGTGTGTGTGTGTGTGTGTGTGTGTGTGTGTGCGTGTGTGTGTGTGTGTGTATTTGGGTTTGTTATTGTGTATTTTGGTTCTTTAATTTTCACAAGGATGAAGTGGAAAGGAAGCCATTTTTTCTCCTCACCTCTCTTGTTTAGTGTTAGTATGATTTTAAGGATAAGGCTTGTTATGGCCTAGTCTAAGGCTGAGTTTAGGTTATACTTATGACCTGCACTGAGGAATTATGTTTAAGTTTAGTATTAAGTTTAGATTAGGTTGAGTATTAACGGTAAGTGGACAAATACATCAAAAGTAAAGTAAAAAAATATGTATGTGCATTGTGTGTATAGGTGTGTGTGTGTGTGTGTGTGTGTGTGTGTGTATAGGTGTGTGTGAATACAATTCATGGCACTACTTGATCTCCATCTCTTTTCATCTGCCTTAAAGCACGACACTGACCTGACGTGGCAGCGGCTGCTGAGTGCTCTATGTGATGACCCTTCAACGTGGAACATTTCAATTTCAACCTGTGACGGCTCCCCGGAGAATGATTTGAATGTTAAGTGCGCCCTCCAATCCAGCCTCCGTATGAAAATGTAATCAGAGTGCTATCATCTCCCTGGCAGAGAGAGGGCTTGCTTGACTCCATGCAGCAGGCGTTGGGGCTGGCCTCATTTCCCCTGCCAGCAGGTGTCCTCTCTGGATATAATAGGCTTTACATGTGTAATTAACACATGGCACTGCTGCCTGCGCTGGCCATAGCCTTAGCCTTGCTCCTGTCACCATGACTTTCTTTCTCTTTCTTGAATTTATTTCTCCACCTTTCCTCTTCCTCTTCATTATGAATCATAATGGCTACTGGGCCAACTCACGCTGTGGTGAAAGTAAGTGCAGAAGACAAAGACAACACCTTGACAAAGAAAGCCAAGCGCTTGGTAATACAGGGATGGATCGCTGGTGTACAGGAAGGTTCTGCAGTGTGGAAAGACACGGATGGAGTTAACAGCTTGCTGTGTGGGCCGGCTAATGCCTTAAAACCCCCCTCTCATGAAACCTGTAATTACCAGGGCTCCGTTAATCAAGAATGAAACAGAGGAGAAGCAGTAGGCTAATTGGGGCCGACATGCTCTGTAATTAGAGTAATAGTCACACATTGGGATTTTATGAATGAATGACTTTGCCAGGTTTTTTTACAGGGGTTCATTACATTGGTCAGAGCTACTAGCGCTATTTGCATGCATGTATATAAAGGAAACAATATGTTACTGGTCATTTTTTTGTCCAAACAGCAGATTTTCTCTCCAGGCCTCCTGACTAGGCCAGTGTTAATTATGTCTGTGGCCGAGGATGGGGGAAGGGAAGGCCAATTATTTTTCTCTCCTTCTCTTTTTTGCCCCAAACCTTTTTTCACCCATGTGCTGCTAGCTGTCGGGGCAAGGAGGTGGATTTCTGTGTTTGTGGAGCTTTATTGTGTGTGGAAGGATTTCATCTTCTGCTTTATCATAAACACAAATTCTGACCTCTTTCTGATATGACAACAGCCCAGCAATGAGCACAGCTGACATGTTTTCTGATGATTGGAGGTAACTGAAGCCAATTTTTCTGGTTTAGAGACATAAATCATCTTGCATATTCCTTTTATTCCACATTTTATTTTCATGGTCAAGGTGAATGCAGCTAGCATATCCTGAGATGAGAAATTGCACTTTGTAATTTTGCACATTTTGTAGTCCTGAAGGGCAGTAAAGGCTTGCTGTTTGAATTTGAAATAACTCTCAGAAAACCTGTGATAAAATGTCAGTGAACTTAATGCCACAGTGCTCTTCAAAAAACAAATTTGTACAAATTGTAATTTGACCATATCTAAAGGCAAAAGTGTTAATACCTGGTCTGTATAACTGCACTCAACAGCAGTGTAAAAAGCTTCTTCCTGGCTGCATCTTACTGCCTCCCAATTTCTTTAAAAAGGATCTGTCTTTGTAGTGTTGACATACTGAATGTGCAAAAAGGCACAGTTTGGGACAGTCTCCCTTTCATGTTATTTCACTCTGTTGTTTACATGAAAAGTGATGGAAGTAGCTGTCTGAGGAAAAAAAATAAAGATTGAATTCAAATCCTGACAGCTGCCAACTGCAAAATCCTTGGATGCAGCCCTCTCAATTTTGTCACCTGATAGGGGATCCTGACACCATTTAATGAACTGAGGAGCACTTTGTTTGAATGGTGATGGTGATGCCTTAAAGTTGTAATAATTAAGACCTTCATAAAAACCAACTCAGTTTTTTTTGTTGCAATATCTATTCATTGAATTTAAATTCCATAATCTGTCACCATGAGCTCCATCACTCCAGCTCCTCAGCTATGTAACCACTTTAACTCTGTCGTGCGGCTGCATAGAGGAACTAGAGAACTATTTGGACCTTGAAAGTTGTATTTACAACAAAGTAGCTCCTCAAGAGAGATTCCCAGAATTTTAGGACTTGTAGTACTGAACCACAGAACATCTGCTCCGTTTCTACTGATTTCTGGTATAATAAGAGGAAGATGTTTCCAGGCTGCATGCTGCTCTGTCTCTTATTCCCAGGACACTTTGGTCGACCACAGAGAAGAGAGAGCATTGGCACCTCTCTCCAGTTTGGATGCTTCCCTGTCGAGAGGGGAAAGGCCACAGCAGTGATTTATGGAAGCCATCTGAAGATGCAGGTCCACTACCTGTGACTGATATCTTCTCCTTTATCTCGCCTCTCATTACCTCATTTGTCATGGTGTGACGCATCGCAACACTGTCCACCATAAACCCACTTCAAAAGGGTGCTGGGTGGATCGAGTTCCTCTCTGTTCTCTCCCGTGATGGACTGAGATAGTGAGATAGGAGCAATAATCTCAATGACGCTGGCCCATTGATCTCCACAGGACTGGCTGACTGTAGACACAGGACCATGTTTTCTGGTCATAAAAGTCAACACACTACAGACTTAGGATGAGTCAGCTTCACAATAAAAGATGTGTGAGAGTTGACTTCAAAAGTGAATTGTTTCTTCATGCTTATAGTTATAGTCTTATACTACTCTCTCTCTCTACACACACACACATATTTAAGTGCATTTGTTGTAGACGTGATAGTAATTTGATGGGAAAAAATTATGACAATATTAAATATTCAGTATAGATGAAATATTTCAGTTTTTACTCATTTAAAGAATTAAATTTAAAGTTAAGGGACAATGAAGGAAGTAGTGCGTCTTTATGTTGAAAGATGAAAAGTATTTTTACTTTATAAAGGGTTGTGGAAGGGTCAGTGTCTGACTTTCACTCCTTTATTAATCTGAATGGCCATTCCAGAACCAAGTGTGTTGGCTGCCTAACCCTGATCATACCTTACACACACATTATTTGCTATAAGCATAATCATTCCGTAACCTTACTATAATGTTACCTTACTATAAATTACTATATTATGGACATTTTAAAACTGTAGTCATTGGACATAATCTGGGGATGGTTCTTTACAGATTTATTCCCAGCATGCAGTGGGTTCCCCTCTGTCGGGCCCTTACTGCAGGTAGTCTGAAGCGTTCCCCTGAGCTGTCTTTTAATGTGGAGCCTCTTCTCTCGGTCAGGTACATCTTCAAAGCAGATATAATGACACGGTGTGCACACCTCTGCTTCCTGTTCCTCCGTGGCCAACAAAACAACAGGGATCTTTCTCTTCACATCCGCCTCCGGAGCCCTTGTCGCCTAGCACATCCAGTAATGGACAGGGCACCTCAACATGCCCCCCTCCACCCCCCATTCTCCCACAATCCCCTCTGTCTCAACCTGTTTTCTGTTATCTCTCCATGCTTTCAGCAGTCAACATCCTCCATCAGGCTCGGACTATTATGACTTTCATCTTTGCCTTGTCATTTACTGGAGAGGCTTGTGCTTTTTACACGTAGCTCGCTAGTGTTTTAGCTTTACTTCGAATGGACAAGGTGGACTCTTTATGTATCTGAGTGCTGTTGTGTATCTGTGGTTACCAACAGGACTTTGGCAGTGTATGCACTCTGCTGTTGGTTTAGCGGTACACTTATCAGTGCCACCTGCTCTTGGAGTAGCCTCTTAATTATCAGATCAAAGGCAGTGAAAAGGTGCTAAGTGGTTAGGAGCTGCCCCAGCACGCTACTGGCCTTTGATCCGCTCAGTCCCAGCCTCACCGACAGCAGCCTGCCTTAAATTAAATATGGACATACAGACATCTCTCTTTGAGTTCAGTCCTTTTCCCCTCATAAGCTGTTGCATTTTTTGTACAACACATTCTGTTTGATGTGAGTGACTGCTTAGCCTGACAATGGATGGCAGTGTGCTTAAAAAGGAGTGGCTGTCTAATCGAGGGCCGGAGCCTCCTGCCGAGTTACCTGGAAAGGTCTCGCTCCTTTCTGGACCAATCAAGCAGCCTGCTATGAGTTGCCTATAATAAGAGAGTGTGTATGTGTTTCCCCCCAGCATGTTTGATGTATTATTTGTGTGTGGATTTATCTGATGTTAGAGTAAACACCAGACCTCATGCGTCCTGGGCTGCAGACGCTGAGCGCCGTCTGCGGCACGTCAGCGCTGGATCTGGTCTGGTCTGGCCCCGGACTGTCCCGCCACCTCTGTCTTGCATTAGACCAAGGACTGTTTACGAGTGCGGCGGGCAGACATAGCTGAAACAGTTGAGGTCTTGTATCACCAGATGTTTTATAGGGCAGGCGGCATGGAGGAGGCAGGCACTAAGGATGGAGGCAAAGGGGGGCCGGCGCTGGCTGGGCCGGCAGTCAGGTGCTCTGGGTGCCCTTTTATGGGCCAGTCCACTAATGAAAGTGGGGTTCTGGGACCACTGTGGAACATCAGAGGCCACTCTGCCCCAGCAGACCCCCACCTCCATCTACACAGGAATGTCATAAAGCTTTAAAAGACCCCCCTCCCTTTCATTATTCACTTCCGCCTCCGCTTTCACTCTGCTGTCCTGTCCGCTGATTGATTAGTTTCCATTTAGCGTCATGTATTCAGGTGGCTGTTGAAGTGTCGCCTTCCCTTCACAGGGGTGCCACAGGATGGGAGCAATAAGTTATTATTAGGCAGATGAAGTGTAAGATGTTCCCCGGAGGAACAGCAGTCAGAGTCGTTTGATAACAGGAGTGAACGTGATAGCTGTGATAGAGCTCGGCATATGGACGTCTGGAGAGGCACCAGTCACATATGGAACAGATAAAGGGAGTGTTTCTGTGGTCAACTGTGATATTGACACTTCAGAGACCTACTGGTGTAAAGTTGCCACAGAAGGGATCATGACACACTCTATCGCTGCTGTTCTGCTTCTTTCTACCCATCAATCTATTCATCAGTGGTTGAATCCAGCTACTCTTATGGACTTGTGGGCTAAACCCTCATGAACCTTGGTCATACTGTGAACTGTCTGAAGTTACCATCATCCTGTCTTTAGGGGCTCGGACCAAGGATAAGGAAAGAACATGTTCTATGTTGGATTTAACACCTCAGTCATTGTTTTGGATAAGACTGAAATAATGACCTTGTATTCTATTAAATAAAAATGAAATATTTCCATTGAAGTTTAACTATTTTCAAGAGTTGTGAGGTGAAGCCATTAGTTGAGTCACCAGTCTCTAAGCCACGAGACTCAGGGCCACAGCTCGAGTAGATTGCCACACTTTCAGAGAGATCCCTTGCAGACTTGATCAATCACGGATTTCGTGAGACACTTCAGACCCGTGTGTGTGTGTGTGGGGAAGTCCAAACAATTTGATTCAGTCCATCCACCTACTTTCCTGATCTTGAGGCCGATCCCCACTTCCTGCTGACCCAGCTTCCTCTCAGAGCCCCGAAACCCTCCTCTGCCTGTCTTGCTAAGTAGCTTTGAACTCCAGCATGTCTCGCATACCTCTTTGCTCCCACACATTTCAGCCCCATGCATCACAGCAGCTTAACTTCTATGTAAATCAGCAGGTCGAGAAATACATCCTCTGCCAGGTGCAGTAAGCGCTGCATGACTGAGGAAAAGAGGGCATGTGGTGAAAGAGAGAGAGTGTATGTGCGTGCATATGTGCAAGTGTTTCCCTCTCTCATCTCATGGGAGCACAGTTACTGCGATCTCCCCCCGGCAGGCATTTGCAGGATCTGACTGGATTACACCCTGAGCCTTGCTCGCATGTTTTAGCCACAGTACATGCATGAGGGAAAGAAGATGGAGAAAACAACAAGGGGGGGTCAGAGGGAGGAGGGACAGGAAGAGAAGGCTGGGGGGGGCTAAAGAGGCACTGTGCGCTGGGTAGCCGTGTGGAATAATGTTCCTGTTTACTTTCTGGGATGTTGTCGTGTTAAACAGCAGTGAGCCAGGCGGCACTGGGCACTGGGAGGGGTGAGGAGAGGACTTGATGTCAGGATAGTGGAGGGAGGGGTGGGGGGAGCAGCTGATAAACGCGATGTTTGTATCAGTTGTGCGGGGGTCTTGATGGATATGGAGAGAGGAGAGGACTACAAGGGTGGGGTTACAGAGGAGGCAAGGATCAGGATGAAAAAGAAAATGTAAAATGAGGACACAGACTTTAACAATTTTTTTAAGACAAGCCTGCATTTACAACACAATTCTATGTTAAGTCTTCAGGTTTCATCCTGTTTGCCTAAATAAACTTGTGCCCAATGTATGCTTTGATATCCACCTTAATATCAAGCTCAGTGCCTCAACCATAAGGGACCCAAGTTCAATCATTCAGCGAAACACAATCCTGTCACTGAATGGGCTCTTATGTGTGTTGTTAGACCAGTCATCTGTCCCCTCACTGTTTCCACCAGTATAGAGATATGATGTCTTGTAGATATATTACACCTTAACATTAAGTTAGGTGCTATTTAGTCATGTTGAAAAATGTGTGTAACTGAGTAACTGTGTAAATGTGAAACGATTTGTATAGGCATCATTGCATACAGAGGAGAGGAGGGGAGATTTCTCTCACTTCATCTATGTTCCAAGTGCATAGTGAGGCTGTTTTTACATAACCATATCATTGTAAAGCCTCGCATGAGATTCAGCTGAAGGTGCAGTGTAATGTAATGTAATGTTTTCATGCCAATGTATTTTGCCTCTAGTTTCAGGTAAAAGTACATTTCAGGAGGGTTGTGAACATGCCACTCTTCCTCTCTTCTTTCTACTGACAGTTGTTTTCTCCACAGCTAGCACCAATTGCAGAAATCAACACTGGAATAATCTGAATTGTATTTACAACTGACATTTGTAATTCGTTCTCACCGCTTTTAAACACGTTATCACAAAATATAAATTTTCATGTTAATGACACAGACTAGTGTTATTTTTCAGGGCAATGATTCTTTAACAGTATTTCTTCTCTCACTTTTCACTACTTATAAAGTATGCAGAAGGCAAATGTGATACCTCACTTTTATCCCACCGCTTCTTCTAGTCCCTATGGTGGGAAAAGATTCATTGAAAACATTTATTACATCTAAAATAAACACATTCTATAAAAGGTCCAGCGTAACCTTACAATGAATCTTATTTTAATCTCTCATTCAGCTGCAGCTTGAGATGTGCACAATGTTGCTCCCCTGATTCAGCAGCTAAGCAGTGGCTGGCAAAGCTACAGGCTCTCAGGTTTCTTGTGTACTTTTTTTTCACAGTTAAAAACTTAATACAGTATAGGTATTATTCAAGACTGAGCTCTGACTTTAGGGAATTGGGTAAATTTACACCTTAAGTACTTAAGATCTACAATACTTTAAAATTAAGATGAATATATGAATTGATGGAAAATCAATGACACATTTTGAGTACTTTTTCTTTCACTTTCTTTCAACTTTCAACATCAGCTGTAATTGTTACTGTTGATGGTTTTCTTGACTATCTGACCATCATTTAATCAACAAACTATATGTTTTATTCAAGCAACAGTCAAAATTTCAAGATCTGCAGTGTAACAAGACAACCAGCAGTCTTTGCAAATAGGATTTTGTTTGTCATTTTTTCATTTAAAATATGAATTATGTCAATTAATTTACAACTTTATTCAAAACAGTTTAGATACAATATAATTTGTACTCTGCTGTAGAAGTACTTATGGATTCTGTGTGTATGTATATCAGACATCTGCACCAGCTTTTCATCTACACTATAGCCTACTTAATTGCCATGTGCCATCGCACCATGTAAAATTACACCATGGTAGACATGGTAAAGAGTGCCGTACCACGGTACATGTTTTGTACCATGACCTTCTGCTGCACCTGCAAATACATTAACAGTAACATAGTGGACTCCTCTATTACTTTGGATTCAATGTTATCCAAATATTACTGAATGCATGGAATTCTCCCAGAGGAGTTACCTAAATTCATGTAGAAACATTTAACAACATGAGCTTCCAGACAGATCATTAACACTGAGTTAATGTGTGCCACAATTTTAGAAATGTTGCTTATGCAGAGGCTGGATGTGATTCTTCAAATGTAAAAGAAATTCATTTTTTGTAAAAAAAAAAAAAAAAAAAAAGAATAAATAATTCAGAGCTTCATTCAAGCTGTGTTCAAGCTGTGTTTTTAACCTGATGTATAGTTATATGGCTGCTACTGCCATATTCAAGTTCACAGGATAACCATTCTTCATACTTACTTCCTCCCCCAAAACACAACATCTCTTGCCCTGGAACTGGCCTGTGTAAGTGTGCTTTGGGATGGGGGGGTTGCTGCTGAGGGATGAGCAGATAGTGGGTCGGGAGCGCTGGGTCGGTCATGCGAGAGTAGCTGGAGTGCTTGTGGTCATTATCAGAGCAAAGTCTCAACGTTGCCACACCAATTAGTTTTGACCCAGAAGGAACAGTCTGTAGACCGGGGGACAGGCATCGCTCCATCCACAGCAGATTCAGATGGACACACACTCACACACACACAGACATACACACATACACAAGAGTGAAAGTTCACACTGATACACATGCACTCAGGCTCGCTTGCATGTGGAGCATCACTTCCATTTGTACTGCAGGAGTGGACGTCTCTGGATCCGTCCCTGTCTTGACCCACATTCTCTTCACATTCTCTGTCTGTGTCCATCTCAATCTCAGCACAGAGCTTTTCAGTTCAGGTGCTTCCTGACAGACTGCGTGTCTTCACTGACAACCTTTATATCAATCTGGGGGAGCATGAGTTGAAGGCAGGACCGTCACAGTGACTGGAATCAGACTCGTTTAGATCAGAATCATTGACCTGGGGGGGGATAACCAAAATTTTGTTTAGTATGTGCAAAAGTAGTATTTTATATTGCTGGCCAGCGTGAAATCAACATTATGCAAAAATGCTAAATATATTTGGGAGATTGCACAAATCTGAATGTCTGTGTTCAGGACAAACTAAAAGAAGATTAAACTCCCTATTCATTCTGACAAGGCTGCCAGCTCAGCACAAAATGTATACACCACTGGATACATATAAGTTTGGAAAAGTTATACACATTTATAGTGACTCAAAACAGTTCAAACTGAAATCTTTATATTTCTGAATTAAAACAGCATCTCTTTTTTTGTGTGTCAGCCAGACCTCTTCCCAGACTTTTTCCAGTGTCACATGTCAAGACTCTTCTAAGGATTTACTTTGACCACTGTTGTATCCAACCATGTAAACCCTGATATTTTACCTTTTGATTCAATTAGTGGTGCTGGTAAATTCCAGAGGTTACGGGGTAGTAGACAGGAGATCGATGTGATAACAGTTACTGTGTGGCTGTAATTTAACAGCTAATAGAATAAGCACTATGTGTATGCAGCATGCCATTTTCTCTTTTTTTCCTGTTCGTATTTCCTGAGCAGTGTTTATTAGCAGGAGAAAAATCAAAGCATTTCTTTAATTATGTTTCTGGCACTCATTTATTTTCAGATATCCATTTTATTTGGTTCTTCCCTTTTTCAAGGTAAAGATTTAAAAGAGTTAAAAAATTCTGAAAGAATTTGACTTCTGATGGAAACAGTCGATGATTGAGTCTGATTTTCTACTGACATCGGCCCCTGAGAAGGTGTCATCAGATGTACCATTAATGCTGACGCAGTGTCACACATTGAATTATTGATCCAAACCAACATTCAGTGTGTGTGTCTGCATGTAAACTCCAGCGGTCTCTACCTCTTCCTCTCTCTGCATCCTTCCTGGCTGCCAGCTCGGCCAAGGCAGACTCCTCTCTGATTTGTTAAGGTAATGATCTAATCTGCGACCATTAGGGAGAGCAGCCTTTAGTGTTTAATGTGTGGCCAGGTGGTCCAGCTGCCAAGCTCCACAAATTAAAGGGCCCGGACTCGGCAGTAATGAGTAATGAGCTGTATTTAAAAGCTGCCATACCTGAGCCCGCTCGGCCAGGCCTCAATATGGCCAAGTTCAAATGAACAACTTGACTGCTTTTTCAATTCCCCAGATGCTCAGATGAGCTCAGACTACTGTGCACAGCTACAGCCACGCACACACACGAGAGCTAATGCACACACACACACACCTCCAGTTATGATAAGTGACCATCCTACATTTTAACTCTTTTCTTAGTGTTCAGTGAAAGCAAATGTAAGATAGGAATACAGAACCAAAAATGTTGCTTTCGTTTCATTTGGTAACTTGAAATGATTGAGTTTGACAAGCTCTACAAGTGTTCAGTAAAATTTATTTTAGTAAAATTTACTTTAGGAAAAAATCTAATAAACTAAATAAAGCAGATGGCTTTTTTTAGTTTATTATTAAATATTTTTCCTCTGAAAATGAGAAATGCCGATGAGATGAATATAAGCAGATAGAAGAACAAGGTGTGCATTTAAACTCTCACTCTCATTTTTACTTTACTGTCATTTGATAGCATTTAGTTCAACATTATGCTATGCTGGAAATGTTACAAAAATGTTACTAGGTCTGACAGAATAAAATTGTGACTCTTAGTGAAACGTGACTTATGTACAGCTTTACTGTCCCCAGGTATACTTGAATGCATTTAGGACTCTTCAAGAAGATGTTAGCTAATGATAAGAGAGAATTAATCATATCAGGTGTGTGGTCACCCAGTTAAACCAGAGTCTATTAACCCAAACAAAGCAAGCATCCATTTTAAGAGAAATGCCTCTCACTTCCCACAATTCTTCAGTAGAAAGGATATTTTATTAAATTTTATTTTCCAAAATATTCACAGATTTCAAGATTTACAGAGTGTTAACTTGTCATCTTAAAAAAGAGGGAGAAATTGGATCAAGATAATCGGTAAATCCAACGGTTCAACTTTCTTTTCTCCAACAGTACTTAAAGCAAGTTTGAGTTGTGGTTGTTGGGAGATGACTTCATTACAGACTTGAATGAATTATGCCTTCTCACAGAAAAAAAATCACATTTGGATGGAAAATAATTTACTGTAAACCTCTATATCTCCATTAAAAATAGATCATTTTAGAAGATTGATTCATATAAATCATTAGTGAATGGAGGGAAAATGTTTTACTTGCTGTGTACATTTATGTATAAAGAGAACACCAATTCATGTAAGTGACTTTTAAATGCAAAAACATGTTGTGTGTCATTAAAGTAGAGGCCACTTTATTTTGTAATTGTTATTTTTCATCTGAACATCAATCTAAATGGAATGCAAAGATATTCCTTGATCTGTGATGAATGAGTATGTTTAGGTAATGTTGAGTTCAGGGGTAATGTGGATCTAATTGTTAGGAAATGTTACTATGGAGCAAGATTTCACTAAAAAGAACAAATAAAAGAACAACAGTGGTGAGAATTCACAAACTCGTTAACATCATGCTCAGTGACTGCCCACTACTCAAGTGTGTACACACTCAATCATAAATGCAGACGCACAGTGATCCCATAGTGCGTGGTGGCCAGTGACGGCTGCACACACTTCCATCAGTGTGTGTGACAGGGGGTGGGATGAAGGCATGAAACCTGCCATGTCACATCATATTCACACACACCACACACATATGCACACACTATCTGTCTGCACAGATAGATGATTAACTCGTAATGTACAATACAAACACTACACAAAGCTAATGAACAAGGGGCAAATATGCCATTCAAACCATCTATTTGTGATTAGTAACTTAGTTTTTATAGTTAGTTCATCAAGTTAGCCCTCCTGATTTTTTTGGTTTGTTTTTAGATTATTTTGTGTATTTTGTGTTATGTATGTTTTTTGTAATTCATACCATATGTTAATAGTCTCCAGCAGATAAAAATGGGAGAATCTAAAATATGAGATAGACTTAGACTTAGACTTAGACAGACTTTATTGTCATTCAGGTATACACTGTATACAGAACGAAATTTCGTTGCAT
>JBAJHX010000076.1:1548187-1558275 GCA_037176925.1 Amniataba percoides | reverse complement strand
AACAGTATAAAAAAATAAAAGTTATAGCGTGTAGACAGTGAAATGAGGAATAGGCAATAGAAATAAATAAGGACTATGGACTAGATGATAAATAATGATAAAAGTAAAAAGTACTGGGGCTCCACATGTAAACTTATACATTGCAATTTTTCTTTTTTTTTTTAAAGAATACTGAAATAAATGTGATATCTGTCCCAATTCCTATCTGATACATTTTTAGCTCTGTCGAAAACACAAAACAAGCACCAGTCAAATTCATGAGACAGTTTGACATCTCTGCAACTGCTGCTGAAAATATTGAGAGAAAAAAAGCTGGGGTCCACGGGCCAGAAAAGGCAGAGAGACTAAAGACTAAATACAGTGTCTGCAATACAACAAGTTCCTACATGTATGCCGTACATATAATTCCACACACTTTCACTTGGTAGTAATTAAATCTGCAAAGTTGTGTGCAAATTCTGTAGTGTCAGTGTCTGAAGTGGGTCTGTAATCCTGAAGGTGTTGGTGGCATGTTCTGTGAAGTACCTTTGTTCCACAGTAAAGTTAAATACCAAACATTTATAGCTAATATACTACTACTACTACATTTAAATCCTTTTTTCTCTCTTTGAAAAATAATTAGATATTTGACAGCACTTGTGAATGCTGACTCTGGGCCAGCCCGTCCACCCACCCGGGCTCCTCATCGGGGCTGATTGACCTCTACTTCAATTTCATGCATGCGTGGTGGAGAGCTGTCATTAAGCAATGTGATTGGAATATTCAGATGACTGTTTTAATTGAAGAGAACAAGTGTTCACACATGGTGGGGCTGGCGGTGTTGTCGAGCGCCTGAGGCCGAGTCCCTGAGCGGCCCAGACCCATCTGATCACGGCTCAGTGGAGACCAAGAGCCCACCAACACTACGGCAAAACCCTGGCTGCTTTTAATGCCCTCAGGCTTCTATCGCATCTACATCACACTGCACACACACACACAGGTCTGCACGGCAAAGGAGAGGAAAGGAGAGGAACGTAAGAAGAAGGGAGGACAAGAGGAGAGAGGACACAGGAGAGATGGAGGGAAGAGATGAATGAAGTGAGTGACGGCATAATTTGAGACAGCGAACACATTAACATGTGCTACAAATGGGATTTAGACAATGTGAGTGAGACATGTAAACAGACTGAATATGCAAAGTGCTTCAGTCAGCATAAGCGGTCTAACAACAGTAACATGCAGAATACACTGGCATTCATAAACATGAGTCAGCACAAGTAAATTAGAGAAAGCATACATGTACATGTGTACCCCTTAACTCTACTGGTGTGAGCGAGTGTGGTAGGACATGAAGGCTTCAAGTTGATTTTTTAAATTAGTTTACTGACTTCAGTATAACATTAAACGTAGCATATGCTGTTTATTTAAATGAATGGTAATCTAGTTAATAACATATTGCAATGACCTTGGTCATTGGGCCTACAGTACGTCTAATAAAAAAATTACAAATGCTTTCAACACCTCTGTATGACTAATGTGCAAACATACTGAAAATTGCATTTAAGGAAGGACTTCATTTATTTCTTGAAATAGAAGCCACACAGTCACAAACATAATTTAAAAAGTGAAAGCGTAACATTTGAATACTGAAAAATGTTGTTGCTGCTTTACCTGTGGGTCTGTTGAAATGTATTGCATTTCTATTAAAATAATATTACATATCACTCATTGTTATCTATAAATCAAAATATAAATAAAAATTAAAATGTTTCCCCTAAAATATGCACAGGCTGCGTATGACTCCAACAAACTTGCCGTGCATGAGGCTCTGGGCTGCGCTGATCCATAAATTAAAATAATCTTTGTCATCTAAATATGCAGCTGACTGCATCTATAACTATCTTTATGTTTTTTTGTCTTTATTTCCTGACTTTCAGATATCAATTATTAAAATAGCAGATACAATTCAGTACTTTAACAAAGTAAAAAAGTATTGACTCTTTTTACATTGACTTGTCAATAGAAGTTCTGTTTATATCTCTGCTTGTTTTGACAAATATTGACTTGGAAATGCACTGATTTGACCTTTTAGTTTCTTTTTTGTCATTTCCCTTTGATTACTTGTGATACAAACTTTTGCAGTGTCTTATTTAGAGTCTTAGCAATACTTGCATTGTCATTTGCATGTATGTACAGGTGGAGAGGCTGGAAAAACATTTATCTGCTGTGGGAACATACACAGACACCACAGATGTTACCGCCCTGTTTTTTTTGGAAGTTTTTACCATAAAACAAGTCTAATGTTAAATTGTCAAATTTAGCATGAAAGATCTTGGCAGTGCTGCAGTCTGCTTTATCTGAGTGCCTCCTCTTGAGGAAAAATCCAAAATATCTTCTGCTGTCTCGTACATGGATTAAGAGAATAAATATGTGTGCCATCGTTGTGCAGGGAATTATTATTATACCGAGGCTTGTTGGTTCAGGATCACTATGGAGAGTGAAATGGCTGAGTGATGCTGGGGTCCGTTAGCCCTTCACCCCCTCACGCCTGGTCCTCTTACCGTGCTCAGGCACCTCCTGTCCTGCCCAGATCACCCACTCCTCATCCGCATTAATTGGCTGTCAAAAATGTGCTGAATTAACGGATTAATGAGCGTGGATTTGAATCCTAAGTTTGGCAAGGGGGGGATGTTTCCCTGCCGTGGCGCAGGCTCCCCCTGCCTCCCCTCTCGTGTGCGCAGGCCTGTTACAGATATGCATCCAGGACATTTGAGCGGATTGCATTTCATTAGTTTGATTTGAGCGGACAGCACTAAGCTGCTGAGGGCTCTGCGCTGACAGCTAATTACAGGAATCAGCCTTGTCCACTGATAGAGAACAATGGGCTGGGATGAGCCCGCCTCGCCAGGGGGACCGGCCCTGCATACAGCCCCAGCATTTGGCTCCCATATAGTCCCCAGTATGGAGAACCATTACTTGTGTTAAAGGATATGGAAAGCCTAATTGAGTGCTACCTTCCTCCTCAGCTCCTAACTCTATTTTGAGACAGTAACAGAAAGAATGATAGAGAGATAGGAAAAATGGCCCTCCTAGCAACCTGAAGCACCCCCCCACACACACACACATACACACATACACAGACACGCACACAC
This sequence comes from Amniataba percoides, assembly GCA_037176925.1. Taxonomy (NCBI): domain Eukaryota; kingdom Metazoa; phylum Chordata; class Actinopteri; order Centrarchiformes; family Terapontidae; genus Amniataba; species Amniataba percoides. Next base: position 1,555,144 of record JBAJHX010000076.1, on the reverse strand, counting down.
ACACACACACACACACCCTACCAACTAAGCCCCCCCCTCCCCACCCATCCCTACTGCTATCCTCCAAACCGGAGCGTCCTTCGCTCCCTCGCCCAGGCCGGCCGGCTGGCTGCGTGCATGGGTCCGTCCGCTTCCATAACTCCGTCCATCTTTAAATCATCAACATTAAAACACGCCGCTCACTCATGTGAACACTTTCCCCCTTAAAAGAGAATTAAATGGATTAGCGCAAACGTCAGTAAATTTAGCGGTGCATTACCCTTGCAACATTCCAAATGGCAGATCGCAGTCAGACAACTGGATTAGCTGAGTTCCTGCTCCCTGCCCACCGTGATCTTTTGTCAGGTATCATGTTTTTTCTCTCTCTCTGTTCTCCTGACGACCACGCAGGGAAGTTTTCTTTTATTTCAGTCTGTAATGATCAACTTTGTTTGTAAAGATGAGCAAAACTACTTTGGATCTTCTGTGGTCTTTTAAGCTGCAGCGAAGGGGTAGAGGCAATTTTAGACAGGATCTCTGTCTAGTGTGTGCTCCTCTGTCTCATTTGGGAGGCATTGATATGGCCAGTGGCTAGTGGCCAGGTGCGCTGACACAGACTATTATTTTGGGAGCGAGTAGCACCATCTCTCAGCTTTTTGTGCCATTTTCAGGTCAGGCCTTTAGGTCATTTTCCCCTACAGATTCTACCAGTCTATTTTCTGGTCGGCTGATGGAAGGTAATGACTGAGAGGCTGATGGTGGTGCTGGCTGCGCCTGCATGTGACCATGTCATCTCAGCTCAGTGACAGGGCCTGCGGTGGCCGGCGTCTGCCAGGGGAGCGCCGAGGAACAGGCAGAGCCCAACGCCTGGTCCGGGGGGTCAATGTGAGGTGGCCCCGGCGCTGACTGACAGGACACCGAGGTTTGTTAGGGAGATTTGTCCCTGCCGTGGATCTCCTGTCGGCCCAGTTGTGGCACTCGTGTCAATTTGCACCCCACGCACGTCGCCAGTCTAGCTGACAGGTGAGCGGTGGTATGGCGTCCTGTCCGCCTAATTGTACCCCGCAGTCCTGCCTGTGTGTGGGTGCAGAGAGGATGGCTGAGGCCTGGGCCTGTTAGCGCCCTACTTGCCCTGGCGGCCAGGCCCAGAGCAGCCTCCTCAGCATGGGAGTAATCCAAGGTGAGGGCCTGTCGCTCTATCAGCTGGTTGTCTACCGGCTGCGGAGAGTGATGGACACGCCGCCTGGCACAGCGCACAGATATGTATTCTGTGCCTGCCGTCTGCACATGATGGCGTGCACTGCGAGCATGCACGTGCAAAACACAAACACTCACTCACAACACATGCAAACAATAAATCAAAGTACATTTACATGAAATCCAGGGAGAGGTAGATAGATACACATGCATTTATGTGATGCATGCTGTAGTCTTTAGGGAATCCAAGGCCTTCACTGTGTGCATGTGTGTATGGGAGGGGGGATGGGGGTTGTAATTGTCAAATTGTCCATCTTTGAATTCCCCAAAGAACTTTGTATGTAAATATGTTGAACACAAATCTTAAGCAATTCCCATGTTTTGTCTTCTGGATACAATAAATGATAAATGGGCAAGAATTAATGTCACAAGACTCAAAGTGCAGGCATTCCTAACATAATACACACTTTGCTGTCTAAGGCATCTAAGCTGTCTGCCCGAAGCTTTAAAACATTATCCAACATGTAAGGCAGACAAATAGAAAAACCTCCTAACAAATGCATTCGTTTCCTCCCACTTTTTTTTCCAATAGGAATCAATGATGTTAGCTTGTTTGATGAACAGTGTGAAGGGTGTGTGTGTGTGTGTTTGCTGTGAGGGGGGGTAGTCGGGGAGGTGTGCCATTTCCTGGCTCATGAAGGCCTCGGTGCCAGCTGCGCGGGGCTGGTGCTTCCTGGGGGCAGATGCCTGCAGTGCTGCCTCCATGATCCCAGCTCTGTTCCTGCACCAGCCCCTGCAGTCTGCTTCACGCCCCGGGGGGGTTGAGGGTGTGGGGGGTAACACACACACACATCATTCAAATGCTTGTGCGCGCACAATCATGTGTGCAAATACACACACACTCTCTCTCTCTCTCTCTCTCTCTCTCTCTTTCACACACACACACACACACACCTCCTAGGCTCTGGAGCATTAATTAGGCAGGCTACAAGTCTGCCACACCATGGTATACCTCCATCACATGCTGGAAAAAAGGCAGAAAGGACGAAAAGCACAATTCCACACACAAGTGCTGCAGAATTTGGAGGAACTGGGAGGCGCGACTGGACCGCCACAACAGAGAGATGAAGAAAAGAAGAGATTCCAGTCACTTTTTTGACTCTGAACATCAGCTCCTCCTCGCCTTCGACCGGCTCGTCCATCGCTTTCATCACCCATTCCCTCTGTCTCCCCTCGCCTCTCCAGGCACCCTGTAACTGACACCACACTGGCATCCAGAGGCCCCAGCAGGTACTGCACCCCTTCCCACACTGCCCCACCCCCACCCCCACCAAGTCTATAAATAGGCTCTAATTAACCACAGCACTGTACCTTTGGAGATGTTGTTTGGAGTGTTTGTTGTCTTGTATCTATAGAAGTTGCTCCTCTCTGGGACTGAAGGAGGGTGAAGGTCTCTTTGCATTTTGATAATAACACACAGATGTAAACTGGTGTTGAGCCAGTGTTTGAAAATGACATGCAGGTGAAGCTACATGAGTGAAGACATGAACTAACGAGGGTCACGCTGTTGCATGGATGTGATTTTGGACTTGAAATGGAAACTCGTCCTCCCCTTTAAATTCTGTATAGTACCAATATATACCTGTATATATATGAGTCTTATACATACATATATAGACATATACATCAGTGATTTGTAAGTAAAGACTGTTTTTGTGATTGATATGACATATGACTATGACTACACGTCTGAAAATTCCTGTTTCTTTTTTTGTTTTGTTTTGTTTTCTGCATAGACAAATGAACTTATATTCATCCATTAATAAATTGTTTGCTTTTGTTTGTCATTTCTTGTCATTTGTCATTTGAACCTATGTGGGCCCCTCACCCCCAGAGGGAAGGATGTTTGAAATTTTAATACAATACCTGATATTGGGCTTTCTGTGTACACACACATTGCACACCTGTGTGTCTCCATTGCTCTTCTGTGTTTTCTTCCTTTCTTTATGAAGTAAGAGTGAAAAGAACAGTATTTGTATTTTTGGTTCGTATTGATAATGATAATTGATATTATGATATGGCAGCAATATAAATGCTGTGAATGGGCTAAACATAAAAAAACAGTTGTCCTAAGCTGAATCAGTGTATTTATGATTATGTTTTCTTCTCTTCTTTCAAAGAATGGACTTCGAGCTCAAGCAGCCTAATTGATGAAATCAATGAGCACTGAAAGGAATTAGACACCTGACAGTGTGGACGCTGCACAGTTAACATTCTCCCTCTCAGTGTGCGATGAAGCTGGCTACAGAGGGCTGTGGCAGCTGTCTGAGCGCGTGTTTTGCTCATATGGGGCAGAAATGCTCATGGTGCACTGATTTCCGATAGGTCTTCACCTCCTCTGCTGCTCATGGCCTGCGGCTCCTTCCTCCTTCTCCTCCTCCTCCTCTGCACTCAATCAATTGACTGACGCTGCTGACCAGCTCCCACAGCACGCTGCCGGGGGAGGGAAGTTATTGGAGTCGTGTGTGTGTGGGTGTGTGTGTCTGCATCGGATACCTCCAGTGGGCTTGTACTGTACATACACAAAGGTTTGAATAATCTGCAAACAATCTGCAGAAAGCTTCAGAGAGGAAAGTAACTGCTGTCTCTAGCAGCCGTCTGTGGTCGGGCTGCTGTGTTAAAGATGTAGGCTTGTGTTCAGAAATGCATCAGCATGCCAGACTTAGCTCTGCATTTGTTTTGAAAAAAAATCATATTATACCTTAAATACAGACAGGAGCTTACTATAATCATAATTTAACTGCAAATACATCATAATATGATTCAAAATCATTTGTTTGGGATTAGGTCGGGCTACAGTGTGTGTGTGCAAGCAGACATAAGTAATGTGATAGACCTCACATGTATGAGCTGTGTGAGGTTCCTGAAAGTTAGGAGAGTCAATAAACTTACACTTTCACCGAGTAAAAGATTTTTATCCACCAGAAAATAAAACGGTAATATGAACTCACTTGAAGGGATGTGAGGAGTCCTTAAATCTAAAGCTGATTGCAAAGTTGAATACAAATATTTCCAAAACAGATAGCATAATGTGTCTAAAGTGAGGTTGTGATTTAATTATGTTTTCTCACAACATGAAAAATTTTAGATAAGTAAACACCAGTTCAAACAAATGTTATGATATTGATCCAGTATTAAAAAAATCTGTTCAGCAACATATTACTGTCAAGAAATACATGCCGTTGCTAATTTCACTGTGCGTGTATTCTGTTGCATCACATGTTGTATTTTGTTGATGTTGATTTTATCCAATTCAACTGTACTTGAGTGTAAATGTATTCACTCTCCATCACTACATACAGCTTTTTCTCCTGAAGAACAGAGAGCTCACAAAATTTTCAAAGCAGAATTTCAGGATTGTGCACGTTTTAGTGTGAGAGCAGCAATCCCCAGGTCCTGTTTAAACAAAAAGAAATGCCTAAATGATTATTTTCAAGCATAAACAGAAATATATACAGAAGCTATGTGCTGATATAGTTGGTTCCAGGTTGGGGTTTTTATTCTGCAGCAGAGAAACATATTATTTATTTATTTATGAGGATTAATGCAAAGGTTAGTTGGTGCTGCTAAAACATGAACTCTGTCGGGCTCAGATATCTCTGGAATAATTCGAGGATGTGTTTTAAATCACAGCTGCGATTCCAAAACCTTTACAGAAAAAAACACACTGCTGGTTTGTTCAACTGTTTTTCTGTTGTGAGGCTTCACCTTTGAGACAGGGGAGGTGCAGATACCAGGTGTGTGATAGAGACTACTTCCCTCTGGGAACGTAAGGTGCCTGCTGTCATGGCCACCAGCCCAGGTGTGTGTGTGTGAGTGTGTTAGTGTGTGGCCACCACCCCGGGGAGCTGGTCAGCTGTTGTTTCATGCAGGAGATTACACAGCTTAATCAGGCAGCCAGATCAGGTGCAGCTGATGTCTCACCGCACACACAGACACACACACACACTCCTCCCTTTACACCCAATTATCCCCGTTACCAGGCCCTGCATGCCAAGGGACCACAGACACACCCACCATATACAGGTAAGCAGAGCCTCACTCATGTGCAGGCCCAAGCATGCAGTGTACTAGTCCACACACACACACACACACACACACACACACCACACACACACCACACACACACACACAGTGCACAGTACAATGACAAAATAGGTCACATACAATTTAAACCACATCAACATTTATGACGTGCCAACACAGTCATTTCTCTCCAAATCCCATCTCATTCAGTCATTGTGGTCTGATAGTAATATGAGGGGTTATTAACTACATGCTGTAGAACTAGTGAATGCTACAAGCTTATTCCAATGAGACAAACACTAAAGATGCTAGATATAATTTGCTGAATTCAGGGTTTGAGAGGATGTTGTTGTCTCACAATAGGCTAAATGCTATTTTACAGGCCTTAACAACAAACCAACGCTTTACTTGACTAGTTTGATAAAAAATAACAAACCAACGGGGTAAAATTTCTTTTATTTAAAATAAAAGCATTATCTACTCCAACCATCATTCTACATAGTTTTGTGGATCTATAACAACATCCCAATACTCTTTCTGTTCCTAATTAAATGTCACTGTCACTTTTAAGCATTTATCCAATCTATTGATGATTTTTGTGAGGATAATCTAAATAAAATAAAAAAGCCTGTGACTAGGATTTTATTGAAAGAGCTGAAATGGAGGTGGGCTGGTTTTGAGTTTACTGATTAAACTTTTGCAGTAATTCTACGTAATTATCAGCTAAAGTCTTTACTATTCAAGAAAGAAGGAGCCTACAGTTTGCATGGAAATAAAATGTATAAATACATTTTATTGCTGCAGCTTGTTGTAGTGATGACAGTCTTACTCTGCTTGTCTGCTTTGATGACATCTCAGTTTCTCCAGAGACTTCAGTAAGTCTGACTGAAGTAAATGAGTGAATGTGTCGAATAAAAAAGCTCATAATAATTTTAAACTGTCCACGTTATTTATATATTGCCTATTGTGAGTGTGTGATAAAAAATAGCACCGATATATGTGAATGTTGGTCAGACACCTACTCAGCTGTGCTTCTGTTATTCTGCTTGTTCAGCCCTCTGATGCTCTTCATTATCATCTCTACTGTAAGTCAGTTCCCTCTACTCAGTATTTTGTAAAGCATGCACAAATATAAAACAATGATTTGATTTTGGTCAAGGGCTTCAACAGTACAGGTTAATGACAACACCTGTTTTAGACATATACTTTGAAATCATTGCAGAAAGAAAGTTAGAGGTGATAGAAAGTTGTCTTTTTAACTGTCCTTTCCAAAAACCTTTGATTATGAACAAAGCTTAAAGCTAGAAGGCCAAAACAGTGAAAAACATACATTTTTATTTTTACGGCTGCTCCACATATGTGCACAGATATTGTTTGGCGATGTCTGCGTGTTTGTGTTTTATACTTTTGGTTTTAATATTAATATGTTCAGTTTTGTTCCAGTTTTCCTGTTGGCATGAGGTTGGGTCAACCAACAGGTCGTTTGATGTGCTGAGTTTGGGAAAATATGCATGCAGTCTCCTTTAAGTTTGTGCAACCTACCTTTATTTTTTATTTTTATTTTTATTTTTATTTTTATTTTTATTTTTATTTTTATTTTTTTTTTATTTTATTTTATTTTTATTTTTATTTTTATTTTTATTTTTATTTTTATTTTTATTTTTATTTTTATTTTTATTTTTATTTTTATTTTTA
>JBAJHX010000076.1:1488297-1542136 GCA_037176925.1 Amniataba percoides | reverse complement strand
ACCCAGCCAGCTAGCCTCCGACCTGCAACCCAGCCAGCTAGCGTCCAGTCTGCAACCCAGCCTGCGCCCCGGCCTGCACAGCACCCGTCCGGCTTGAGTTTTTAGGGTGTCCTGCATTTGGGTCCTGCCTTGTCTGCCGTCAGCACATCGTAACATTGGTATGGTCAGGTGAGGAGGCCATAACCATGTTTCACATCATTTATCAGCAAGACTTTGGTAGACAGTGATCTCAGTATTATAGAACCAAAGTCTTGTTGGGTCTGAAATTTCCTGAATTTCCTAAATTATCAAATGAAGTTGACATTTGGGCTTTTAATTAAACACTGGATGTTTTATACAGACAAAAGTTCTCCCTTGGATCAGCTGTAATAAGTGTAATGATTCTCCGACTTTTTATCAACATCAGCTCAAACTTTGTATTTTATTATTTTCTGAAGTACCTGGAATGGCAAATTGCACCTGGCTCAGCAGCTCTTTGTGGTAAGTGCTAATTAGCAAATGTTAGCCTGCTAAAATGCTGATAATAAACATTATACCTGCTAAACATCAACATGCGATTATTGCTGCCATTATCATATAGCTCAAAGCACGGCTGTGACTAAGTAAGACCTCACAGAGCTGCTAGCATCACTCTAGACTCCTACTTAATGGCACACATGCAAATTCTAGGCATTTATATTTACATGGGTAGGCCAAAAACAGTGCACTCAGACCAAAGAGGTTGCAGAGTGTGCTGCTGTAAAGCATAAAACATTTTAAAAGAATCAGCACTGCATCGCAACTGACTGTTGCAGTGCCAACTCAGAACCAGCCAATGGCGTGCCTCTGATATCGCTAGTTCCACTCTATGAGTCCTTACTGCAGTTCATTGTTGAGTTGTTAATAGGTGTGTATAGGTAGTAATGATGTATTGTAGGCATTAGCATTGCCAAATTCTAATCAAAATGCTGGAATGATGAACCTGCATTTCATCCAATAGGGAAAAGAGCAGTCTGAAGTGGTGGTAGGGGGCAAAAGAGGACAGCCCCCTGTTGTCCTCCTCAGGGCACAATCTTTTATATAGATTTCACAAACAAATACAAATACTTTTTTATATTAATCTGTTATTGGCCAGAATGTATAAAATGGTCCTCAAACAAAGCACTTCTTCCCCAACCAGTCAACAACCAGGATATTATATTGACATTGTGTTGTACATTTGTGTGATGAACTTGCAGTAAATGATGATGAAAAGAAACTGTAACGTTACCTTTAAGCACGCCATTATAAGTTACATTTTATTTTGGCCTTTTTGAGAGTGACTAAATGTCCTTTTATCAGATTTACATTTCAGCAACAGTTCGCTTGTATGGAGGCCCTGAAGGACTGTTCAGCCTCTCCCTTCACACTGGCCTTTTTATTGTTAAATCTTACTCCCTTGATAAAAAAGTCCATCTGCTGCTTTAGGCCTGTATGGATCATCTAGAAACAGCAGGACTAAAAAACATGAAGTTCGAAGATACCAGGTACCAGTACATCATTTGTGTTAGGTATCATTTAATGGAACCAGCTACCTGAACTTCCTGCAGTTGAAGCAGTTGGATGATAATTCCCTGTAGACTCATCACTATGGATGGCACCTTTCGCATTGCACATAATTATTTCATCCATCGTCTATATAAAAATATTGATTGAGCTCTTAATCATTAAGTGCTTCTATAACTCACAACTAATGTCCATCAGCAGACCATGGAGCTGGGCAGCTGCCATGTATTGTAACTGAGACAGTGTGAGAGAGTGTGTAGCTGAAGAACAGTACGTAAGCAAATGTTCCCAGGGTGAATAACAGCTAGAAGTTGGGCTTATCTGACAGGTTGGTCTACAGGGGCCCTTTCAGCATCAGCTTAATTAAACAAGCTTTCATTTTAAGGTTTTCCTCCAGCCTGCTAGCCTGTCCGTCAGTCTCTCTCTGGCTGTCTTTTTAAAGGTGGCTGCATGTCTACATGTTATAGACTTGGAAACTCCTCTATGATGGGTGGATAAAGTCCTCCCTCCACATCTGTACCTACTTCCTTCCTACACGAGTGACTGGCAGGGTGTTAAAGTTGCAGTTTCACCACAGAACTGTATGGAGTGAGTTGTACTAACTCACCTGCACTACCTTGTTCCTTGTCCTAAAATGAACATTTAGGAGACCACAGTTCCCATCTTTACTCTGACTAACAGTCAATATTGTTTAGGGTTGTTTTTACAATGAACAGGAGCTTTCCCTGACTAACTAGTTTACATTACCTTAACTTAACCACACTAGAATCACAGATGTTTCAGATCAGGTCATTGATCTGGACCACACTGTAAATTAATGTGGACTGGACCATATGTCACTTACCATATTTTGAAAAATATATTTTTGACCTAACCATGATTAAGTGGATTTTTAAGTACTCAGATACTTACATGTGCAGGTGTGCAACATGTGACCCACGGTGCAGGCTGGAAGACCACAGCATGGAGCACACAGCACAGGGCTGAGTTCACATGCTTATTTTTTGGCAACGAAAAAAGCAAGAGAAAGATAGTGTGTCTCAAGTTTCAAGTCAGCGTTTCCTCTTACCATAGTCTACTGAGTACCCAAGCAGAAACATAAAAAAGTTTGATCATGATCAGAAGCTGAAGGTCTGTTCTTATAAAACATACTTTTATCAGTAAGTGAGTTTTTGTGGACAGATTTGGGCAGTCACACAGATGCTAAAGCGAACTGTGCCATTTGTCCCACCTACTTAACTGCCATGCTGTCCTATTCAATGTGTGCGTTTATTTTATCATTATGCACATATGTTATATAATCCAGATAGTTGTAATATTGTGGATCACTATGTAAAATAATTTAAGAACAACTGTAGTAAGCCATTCGATAGTGTATATTTGCTCTAACTATCAATAACCTGTCACCCCCTCCTCTTTTAACAGACATGTCAAGCACATGTCCTGTTATGATGATGCATATTTTGACTAGTGTTTTATTTCTAGCCATCTTTTGTTGTGACTACAGCCTGGTTGTAATATGTTTCCTCTCTACAGCTGACAGTTACCTGTGAGTTTTGGGACTTCAGAAAAGAAATGAAAATCTTTGTTTTGAAGGATGCTAGAGCCTTATACCCTCCTTTGATTGTTGTCCACTTTGTGTATCTCTGTCCATTTCCTTCTGACTGACTTCCTGTCTTACCCCTTAGATTGTCTTTGCTTCAGCTGGATGTTGATAGGATAATATTTTGTGTCTAGCTATTTCCATGCCAAACATTTATTTAAAAAATCCCCTTCAGCCATATTAAAACCACGGGATAATAATAAGAAACCATAATAATGAAGCCCATTTATACATGCAAACTTTAGTGTGGCTTATGATGCGCTGCACAATATGTAATATTTAATAAAAGTCCAGCACCTGCAAACCAGTAAATGAGTGTAGCCCTGATGTCCATGCCCTCAGCACTGCCTCCCCCTGACTGGCGCTGAACCACTTGGCTGGGCTCTGTCAGCTCCTCTTGACTAATTAGCTCTGGTGTTCTCCTCCTCCCCAGATTCCTGCTGTTTCAAGTACAGACAAACAGCACCAGGCTCTCATGTTCACCTCCCCATCCCCTCCATAATACAGCTGTGAACAAAGTCTGACTGAATCTAGCCCCCTGCACTCACCTAAAACTGTTGACCCCTCTGCTGGGTGTGTACTGTGCAGCAGACTCGAGAGAAGCTTCGACTGCAATTTGTCATTTATAACAGAGTTGGCTACAGACTTTAACACAGAAAAAATAGGTTTTGAAAGTAATTGACCACTTTGTACTATTAACATTAAAAAGTGTTTACAGATAAAGACACTTGGACTGATTTACTGATTTACATACAAAAATAATTAAAGAAGTCAGTGATTCCTGTGTACATTCCAGGCATGTTGATGCAATTGCAAAGTCTACAACTGCAACAAAATATTTTTTCCATGGATCAATCCAAGGTATAAACCATTAATCCACTCTGGGGAAGTAAAGCCATTGTGAGCCTGCAACAGTGCAAATTTTTCCTAGCAGTTACCAAGGAAGGAAAAGCACAGGCTTAAATGAACATCCTCCAAACCTGAATCAAAACAACCAGCTGGAGGCCAGCTTGCGCACACGGTGGAGAGGCGAAGGGACCAGCAACGTATGCTTCTTCTAATTTTCAAAGTAAGAGAATAACATTAATTATAAGAATAAAAAAATAAATACTGTCTGACTTGGTAAGAGATCTTACCAACTAGAGCTTTAATGTAAAATGACTCCATTTCAACTAAGTTCTTGCATCAAAATATTGGTTATTATAGTGCAGTAAACAGTAGTAGTAAAGAATACAGACTAGATATTTTAGCAATAAAATAAAATAACATTCAGTGTATCAAAACCAAAAGCACCCATCTTGCAAAACTAATTTCTACACACATTTCTATTCCTATTTGTTTTTGACAAAAACTTGAAATGATCTGAAATCTGTGTTTTTTTTCTGTTGTAGCATGTCCCCAAGGTTAGCCATAAAAAGGCCAGTGTTAAGATTTTTTTTGTGCACAAAAAAAAAACAACTGCTTTACCAATAAATGACTACTTCTTCTGAAGTTCCTCATTTTGTTGTAATGTAGCTGTAATATTTTACTCCCCACTTGGAATTAGTGATGTTGCTGCAGACTTCATCCCGTCATCCCCATGGCGCTATTGCATTGTTGTGTATATTCCTTACTAAAAATATTTAATAGGCCAAGGACTACATATCAATTTGAAACATGTTGTCTTTATATGTTAGTCCAGGATTTACATCTTATACAAAGCTAAATTTATTAACAAATAAAAATGAAAGACATCAAATTAATGTTTTAAAGTTAAGATTCAGAAAATAAGAATATGATTTAAGAGACTGGACAACAACATATGTAACCACATTGTCAGTTTATGAAAGCCTGCATCTTATTTTAATTGTTTTTGTCATCATTTGTGTCAGTTATGATCATCTTGAATTTACTAAATTAAATGCTGATTTGGGGAAAACTGTGATATCACTACACACAGTCAGACAAGCAGAGCCAAATAAGAACCGTCATTATTAAGAAAAGTTAATAAATGATCCTTTAAGTCTGTACTGACAAATGGTGAACTGAATGTTGTTTCTTTTCCAAAAAGTCCATAAATATTGCTTTCAGGCATATTGAAAGATTAATGTGTGATGTTTAAGTGTCTGAGCTGGAAATAGAAAATTAGACCTGGATCAGGCTGTGTGTTGTACTGTATGGATGCACTGCTGTGTTTGTGTGCATGCATGTCTTAGTGTCTATAGTGCGAGAGGTCCTCACAGTTGTGTGTGTGTGTGTGTGTGTGTGTGTGGATGTGGTGTGCATATCTATTCCTGGGCTGGGGGATCCTCTCCTGCAGGTCTAATTACTTTAATGAGGGATGTCTCCCTCTCTATCAGCCTTACCCAAGGGTACACATTAACATTCCCCCCACATAGTCATACACACCAACACTCACAATTAACCACAAATTCATCAGCAGAGTAAATACTCTCTCTTGCCTTCATGTGAAACTTAAAGTCCTCTCTTAAACTCTTACTTCCGTGAGAAAGCGAGCCCTCACCCCCCACACCCCCTCGAGTCAAGCGATTCAGCCCAGACTCAACTTGATACCTTCGGTTCTTTAAGTCTGTCTGCCTTCACTTCCAGTAGACACTTAAAGGTGAGAAGACACCAGGGTTTTTTTAACAGATCAGACAGTATGCAATTGAGTCATTATTCGGCTGTGCTGTATCACTCTCACCCTCTCGTCCAATTTAGAATTCAAGAAAGTGGCTGACAGCTGGATATCTAATGATGTTTCTGTTGTGACCTGCAACTATTACCCGTGCCGTGTGTGTGTGTGTTTGTGGGTTTTCATGTGTGTGTCTGTGTGAGTGACTGTGTATTAAGCTTCAGAGAGCAGTCTAGCGTTGCCAAGAGACAGTGCAGGCACCACTAAGGGCCACAGCTTTATTCATGAGAGAAATGTGGAAGCTGGGAGGGTTAGTTATTTAAACTGATCTGATGAGCCAAGCCCAAGGATGTGAAATAAACACGTTGAAACTTGGATGGTCTCCTTCTGCCTGTCAGGCTCAGTGGAAGCTGCAGCTTGTGTCTGCCCTCTGGTGGTCATGACAGGGAGCAGTAACAGAGGGGGTCATCAGAGGAGGATGGATGGAGGCAGAAGAAGAGATGGGTGGTTACTGTGAGTGGCAGACAAGAGGAAGTCACTGTTTAAGTTACTCTGGACTCACAGTTCAAACAGGATGACCTGATGATATAAAACAGTAATATTACATGTGAATAACAAAATCTAAAATCAATTGATTTTGATACAGTACTCTGAGTTGAGTAGTAATTTGAGAGTAAGAGTCTATGGACAGAGGGTGTTGTTGTTGTCCAGGTTGTAAAGTCTCTTGAGGCAAACTGTGATTTGTGATACTGGAATATATACATTATTTTGTCTTTACTTAACTTAATTTGGACTTTTTGATTGCAAACAAGTTACTGTTAAGTTAAGTTAAGTTTCAAGTTACTGTTTTATGTTAGGTACATGGTTTTCAGGCTAGTATACAAACAATTATCCAAGCCAGCAGGTTTAATTAAAACATCTTTGATTAATTATCAGCCTGGAACTTTTCAAGCCTTTACCAATCATTAATATCAGGATGTTAACTCCTGATTTGTTGTTGAAATTTTGGAACGCCACAAGAGGAGTATCTTTCAGATGAATCCAAATCCCATCATCTCCAGCCTGTCATGTTTACAGCTTTGACTGATCAGTATAAATTTGGGCCAGTCTTGGTATTTTTGGTTAAAAACGTATCCTTTTGCCTTTCTAAAATCAGTAGGATTGAGCAGGTGTACCTCATTTCATGACGATCTGAATAATAATAATAATAATAATAATAATAATAATAATAAGAAGAAGAAGAAGAAGAAGAAGAATAGCCTTTTTGTCTCTGAGCCACAATGCAGTGAGTAAGAATATATTCTAATATCTTATACATTTAGGAGAACAAATTCTACTGGACCTTCATAAAGACAAACCTAGGGAAACATTTCCTCTTACATTTGTTTCCCACTGGAGGACACAGTTTCTGTAAAACTATAGAAGGTAAGATTGTAAACAGTCCTTAATCTCCCCACAGCTTGCATTTAATTTACAGCTGAATCTTCATTGTATTAAGTGTATTGGACTGGGAGCATTTCAGTCACCTTCAGACATAAGAATTAAAAAAGAAAAAAGGAACAACGTATGAGACCTTTAGTTGACAAATACAGAAAGTGAGCTCCTTCAGAGTTTACCTGTATGATAAAATATAATTCAGTACATCCACATACCATTTCCAAATGACAAGAGTTTAATCAGCTCCACTCTGACACACAAACTCTGAACATATGCTCCTTCTCACAGAAGACTTTTTGACATGTCAGAGGAGAAGGCACAGGTGTAAATAATGAACTAATGATGACTGAATATAATTTAGCAGCTTCAGGTTCAGTGTCCTGGTTTTGTGCATGCTGGCTTACTGTCACACTGTCACAGCTTACTGGGACAGAAGCATTGTTGATATTACCTCATTTATCTCAACTATGAACTGTCAATTAAACACAAAATGCCCAAATGTAATCCTAGATGAATACATAGACCTCAAAGAGACATTTTTAAATGTATTTATCTTTGGTAGGAAATAGTTAGGAAGAGGCTGCAATTAGTGGTGGTGTTGTATTGTACACTTTTATATGATATTATAATCTGTCTATCCATCAATTATCTGTAGTGCTTATCCCTAATTTGCCAAATAGAGTGATAACTCCAGGCACAAAGAAGGAAAGTCTGTGTTGTCACCATCAGAAAATAGTTTAGTAAAATGTATTACAGTAAATAATTTCTTTATCTTTCATTATTGAGCATAAAACATCATAAAGATCAAACAAGATCCAGATTTGCAGAAGCTAGTCTGGAACAGAGCTGCATACAGTTTCTGAGGGTTCATTGACTCATGCCTACATTAAGGTTTGCAGTTTTCTAACAATTAACACCAAATCTATTTTCTGCAGAAACGAGGAATATCATTGGTAATCTTAAGTATAAATAAGCTTTTAACCATGATTAAAGAAAACAGCGAGAAATATCCTACCAAACAAAAATATATCCCTGTGTCAGGTGTAACAGCAAATGTATCCAGCCAGACATTTACAATTAACAACTGTTACATTATTCTTCCCACTGTTGAAATTGGCAGATCTAATATTCAGAGGAAATTGTGTAAAAATGTCTCTTGGAGTTGCTCAACAGAACTGAAATATTCTCATGTGAAGTTAAATATTGAAGGGATAATTTAAATATATAGCATTCTTTATTTTCTTTGTATGCTGGGGTTATACTAACTACTAACTAATATAAAACTGTGTCATGAACATCACTACAGAAATTGTCTGTGTGTATATTGAAGTCATTGAATAGTGTGGTGACTTATTTGAAAAAAAGGCTTTTATAGGCCCAAAATTGAATTAGCAAGCAGACAATAAGAGCAAAACATATAGCAGAGTATCAAGTGTTCCCTAATCCAGCCTTTGTCAGGCAGAGTTGAGATAGGGGACTTTACAGAGAAAGCCCACCTGGCTAAATGAATAGGCAATGTTGTCAGGGTTTAGAAGAGTCAGTCGGCTGTGAGGCTGCCGTATAATATAGCGGCTGTCAGCGCTGACAAGTCTCAGAAACACACACCTCTAATCTCAACCCCCCTTTCTTCTCCCCCTCAACCATAACACACAGAAAAAATGACACCCTGCGCAAATATTAAACATCTTCCAAGGCCTATTCCATTATCTTCTTTTCTCCAACGCTGTGTTACCCCCCTCCCGCCTCCCCCCTTCCTGCTCTCTCTCTCCCTCCACATATCTCTTTCCCATCTTGTCTTGTCCTTGTCTCCTCAGAAGCCCTGGCAGCCGGATCATCTCCGTCTCTTAGTGTCAATTAAAAGTGAAATATCTGCATTTGTCAACATATCATTTGTGCTGGGCCCGTGATGCACTGCTGATTTGTCGGCCGATTCCTGACACCGGGGAGGGAATGCCGAGGCGGCAGTCTCCCTCATTAGACCTGGAGCTGGCACCATGATGGCTGACACCGCCGGGAGGCTTCGCTCCCTGCCGACATGATACTAACCCAGGAACAGGCCTCGTCTGTCAGTCCTGTCACTTGCCAGCCAGCCATCCAGTCAGGGAGAGCGAGGGGCAGATGGGTGGAGGAGGAGGTGCAGGAGGGTGGGAGGGTGCACCATGCACCCTACTCTGAGGGCCAGGGAGGGAGAGACTGTAATGAAGTTTATTTGTATAGCAAAATGTCAATATATGTCATAATGTCTGAAGGACACGTGGGCCATGGTTGACATTTTAGTGCGGTGACAGCAAATTGTGAGTTGATCTAATAATGATTTTAAATGCAGGCTACACCCTGCATCCACAGTCAGACTGAGGCAAATATCATTCTCAGAAAATAATACAAATGTGGAGCAATAAAAAGTCAGTAAAGGAACTCAAATAGATAGTAACCAGTAAAGATAACGAAGATCACATTGTAAATTTCCACTATAAGCACTATATATAGCACTAGTAGCTACATGGCACTTCACAGTATACTGAGCTTTTCTTTGTGGCCCTAACATGTAAAGTTTGCCCTGGAGACCATGGACTCTAAATAAAAGGGTTCATCCAGTGAAGAGCAACAATGAGCTCTGTAGTTTTCATCATGTTTGTTAGATGTGTACAAGTAGAAATTCTGGTCTGATGGTGATACAAGTGGAAAATCAGAGCACCATCATATGTGGAATTAACATAAGCTACTTTGCTCTAGTCCAATGTGTTGGGTGGCTCAAAGAGTCAGATATTTCTTTCTTTAATAAAGCTAAAAATGACAACAATAACAACAAAAAAACAATATCAAAACATGAGAAACATAATTAAAGAGTATACAATTAAGTGGATATCAGCTATAGAGAAAAACAGAACACATCATGTGAATTGAAGCCTCCTGGGAAGGTCCATCATGGGCAAAAGTCTATTTCCACACAGTCAGCACATCCCATAAAAAGACCAAAACCAAAAATGTCCATCTGTTTCTCAATATTTTATGATTTGCCTTCCTTGTTTGTGGCACTCAGATCCTTCACTCCAGCTGAAGATATCTTTCATAACAGCAGTTCTCAGCAGACGTTACTCAAACAGGAGGCTAATAGTGTGTTTCTGAAGGCGTGGATGAATCCACAGTTGGTGCCGTAATAAGTAATGCTATGATAAGTAGTTGCCCATTACCCATTGCAATGAGTGGCAAACCCATCAATGAGCCATTAACAGTGTAGGAGGAGCTCTTTGACAGAGAAATGAGGGTCTGAAGTGGACTGTAGTATTCTTATCCTTTAATATTCATGACAGTTACACAGGACAAAAAGTCACTTTCTACAGCTGCCTTGGCTGTTAGCTGAAAACTTTAAGTAGTGTACTCATTAATAAAAATGGACAGCACTCTCAGTTCACTCAGCTTCTGAAGTCTCCTGTAAGTAAAAACATGTAGTTTGAGTTTCCTCTGTGTTATTGTCTGCACTTCTCCTGACATGTAGAGGCTCATTTTCACTGAACTCACTGCATATTTATAAATTGCTACAGAACTTGTTACCTAAGCCTCCACCAAATGTGTTGTTTCTCAATATCGTTGATTCCTTTTTATGCTATTTTAAGTTGTATTTCAAAAAGTTACAAACAACCCACTCTGCAAAGGAGAATAAATCAAGCTAATACAACATCAGTACCAACAGAGACTTCTGGACAACATAAAGAACCATGGTGACAGAAACAACACATATAACCTGCGTGACCATGACCCTCACCTTGCATCCCTTAGTGGTCCCTTGATAGCACCCTGAATTGCTACCTTTAACTTTTGTTGGCCAGACAACCTACCACCTACCTACGTACATATTGAGACCTGGGCACAATTATTGGCAGAGTAGAGATAACTAGAACACATACATGTAGAAGGTGTAAATTCAGGGGACCATGGGAAATTGTTATTATGCTGAACATATCCAGATACTGATCTCATATTAATGTAAATGGAGGTGTAAATAAAGATCAAGGGCACTGTAAAGGGGTAGAAAAATTAATTATGCAGGGAAAATATGTAGGACTTCTTACATAATATATAGAGATAAAAAGTGTTGGTCCATTCTTTTTTTGCTAAAATTGCCCAGATAGCCCATCTGTCAGTACAAATAATGAATGTTTCTGTCCTGACTATCTGTGCTCATGAGTCAGGAACGCTTGAACTAGCTGACAGTGTGCCTCAGTGTGTGTGCAGAGCGGCCATACAGTGATGTCTATACATAATGTCTCCCTCAAAACCAAAATCTGGCTGCCAGAAACAGAAAGACAGGCAGAAAAGGAGTTGAAAGGGAGACCCCAAGGTGACCATTTGTTGCCTAATTTTCTCCAAGAAAGCACATGTCCATGAAAACCTCAACAGCCCCTTTAGCATTTTGTTCAAAGTGTCAGCTCACAATAGTTCAATAATATCACTCTGGATTTGGAAATATCGTTAGGTCAGTTTTTTTCCACACTTTATTTATCCCAGAGGGAAAATGACAAGTTTTCACTCTGTTGTTCACTTTTACACACACACATTCTTAGACTCATTGCATTTAGTCTATTTAGTCAGAAATGTCTAAACTTTAATCAATATTCAGTCCAGCAACTCGTTGATATTACCTAGCTAGTTTAACCCAGAGCAATCCAAGCTGCTCAATGTTCATCTGAAAATAAAAAAAAAATATGTTAGAAGTTGAAATTATTTCAAATTAGTTGAAATTATGAGGTACTACATATGAGTAATAATTAACTTTGGACTACAGTAGAAAATGAAGTCTGCAAATGTGATTTTATGGGGGTCCAGTATTATATTATTTCATGGAAACCAAAGTGTTTGCTGTTAAACTGCTGTTCAGTGTCATTTGGTGTATTGCTTCCTGTATCTGCTTGTCTTATTAGCCCAGTGTGGTCAATAAGACAGTCGGAGTTTTAAAATTTATAGTGGTACTTTAAAACTTTGCAAGAAACGAATGGCTGCACGCTGGTTCAGAGAAAGGTTGAAAAGCTCTGACACAGTTTGGTTGAAGTAGTCTCCTGTCATGAAGGTGTTTTGCTTTATTTGGCCACACATATCTGTCTTCATCACAAGATAATGCACTTGATTGGGACTTAGTTTGTGCTGCTCACAGCATTGGAAAGTTACATTTAAACCTACTCACTATGTCTTTCCAGCAAACAATGTCCAGGCTGTGATCTTAAAGACTGAAATTTGTTGGCAATTTATCTATCACCATCAAGTTTCCAATTTCTGAGATTTCAGTGAAAGCAGAACATTTCTGCTGAGTTTGACTGACATGGTGACTGGATGTGTTTCTTTAACTTTTGAAGACAGTTCCTCAGAAGCAGGGTTGATCTCAGGCATTCATGCTAGCATTCCTGACTCCTCCTCCCTCACGCTGTGGGATCAGGGGGGACCAAAAGGATGTGCTGCTTCACTTGCCATCATTAGGGAGGAGAAGCCCTGACCAAGCCAGCTGCCAGCCGGGTGGGAGTCACTCAGAGACACAAAGGAATGCACTATTGCAGCTTCAAAGAGAGGGGAGGGTGAGCAGTGCAAAAAAGGAAAAGAACACATTTTCTTAAAAAGGAGGGGTGAAGTTGAGAGAGTTCAAGAGTTAAACTATATTTAAAGTCATCAACAAGCATTAATGGCAGCATGTTTTTTATAGAAACACAAATACAAAACAAAGACATCCATCCAGTTTATTCATTTCCTTTGTCTTTTTCCTTGAACATTGTTTCAGACAAATATCACACTTCCAAATTTTGACTCAAATTTCCCATTATATACACAAAATTACAGTGAAACTGTGCATATTGAAGTATCTCACTTTACAGGCTTATCAGAAAATCCTCCTGATACAAATATTCTTATTACATGTGAAGGGTTTTATTCCTAAATGACATTCACTTGTGGAAAACAGGGAGAAAAAATTAATATTTAAGATGATTTGATATGTAATTTTAGTGCTAATAGCTACATTAGAGTACAAGTCCTGGGCTGACTAATCAGTATCACACACAAACTGAAACCTGTCTTTTTTTACTTTTTATTATGTCCCAAAGTGAAAATCTAATATTTTGGAATAGAACTCATCATATAGTGATCTCTGTGCTGTACATGGTACAGCTTTAGTAAGAAAAACAAAACAAAAAAAAAAAAAACTCCAGTGTAAAATCACTACTGGTCTATACACCACTTGGTTACTCATCTGTACATGGATCCTGTATATGTTGTTTTGTCATATATTGCAGTATATTTGTACAATACTACACTTACTTTTAGTACTTTTAACAACATTTAGCAGAGCCTTTACACTGAGGTTTTTGTCAGTGACCTCTTCTTCAGAGGAAGAGTCAACACAAAGGCTTTAATGTGTCAGAACATGTAGCATACAGTACAGTGACACAGGACTATCATGTTGTATGGATGCAGGACAACATGAAGGCACATACTATCATCTCATCATGCACATATCCACAAATTCCCTGCAGTCACTTTTAACATTACGTAACATTACGTAGGATCAATAAACTTGAATCTTTTACTCAATGAGAGAAGCAGCATTATGCTGTGGGGTCGGGTTTGAATGCACTGTATATGTAGGCTACTTTTTCTTTTATATCTATAAGTGATTCCTTTATTCACAAGGAAATCACATGTCCACCTGAATAAATATGATATAGGACATACGCCTAACCTACAGTCATATTGCTGTCTGCAATAGGTGCAAACAACACACACTTATTTTGAAATAGGGATGACTTGGAGCTGATGCACAGAAGAGTTCATCACTGGTCCACTCAGCTCTGAGGAAAGGAGATCTTCCAGGAACAGAGCTGGACCAGGCCCAGGACCAAGCACACTGTCGTCTTAAGTAGTGTATGTTGTGCATTCAGATTCCTTTAAGACAGATGAAAAACACCCCCAGAGCAATTTTTCACATAATGTGTAATGGGTTGTACAAATATTTTTGGCCTGATAGTTTATCTAATCTGTGCCAAATGTGAGCAATATTGGGCTAGTTGTGCTTGGCCAGATGAAGTAACCAACCCCATCGAAAATATCATGCTCAAAATCCAACCCATAATCCATAAATGTCAATTAATACTACATTCAACAGTAATGACTAGTGTCTTCCCAGTGAATATTCAACTGCGACTTGCATGTCACTTCCCTTTCCCTCACTGTTCTGTTCCCATTAACATGACACTAGTGCAGTTCATATAACATCGACACATTCTGCTGCCTGTAAAAGCCTCTTGGTAAAGTGGTTCAATAAAGTTAGCAGCACTGATGAGTGAAAGGCAAGTAAGTGGTAGGACTCTGTGGAGTACAAATGTGAGAACAGTGGCATCACAGTTGAAGGGCTAATAAAAACATTACATTACATTACAGTCGAGGGCAGTCAGATCAGTATTTGTTAAGTGTTATCCCAAAGCTAGGATGCAGGTTTGTCCGGAGCAGCTCTAGAAGACAGTTCAGTGTTTGGGTGAATAAACATTTTTGGTTTGTTTCTGAGAGTCAGATGATGATGGATATCAGTCTCATGTCTGTGTGTTTGGGGGCAGCTAGCCTGGCTCTGTCCAAACATCTGTAAAATTACCTAACTAAAAGATTACACCTTGTTTGTTTAAGATGGCAAATATGAACTATCCCTTGAGCAGACATTCATCCCTTTTTTATTCCAGCTTGGACACTGGAAGAAAGATGTATGCCCACAAATACTGACCTGACCACCTTAAATATAGTAACAACATTTTCCTACATTTAAATACTGTTTCCCTTAGACAAATAATTAAAAAACAGTGACTTGAACATTTGCAGCACAATATATACACAACACAAAGACATGGATAAAACAGCATTCTGACACAGGAACAGAGTGGTTGGCCTTGTTGAGCCATACAGTGCACACAGACAATATAATACAGTAATTATTAACACAGCAGTTCTTGACTTGATGGCTGCACATCCAGTCGAGGGGTTCATGTTCCTTTGTATGAACTCTTTGCATCTTTTTCTTCACACTAAAAACCAAGGCTTATAAAACAATGAATCATTCACCAACTGAGTGAATGAAAGCCTGCACAAACATGATGGACAAATCCTGCCTTCAACTTAAGAACTCCTTTCCCTCAGCCGAGAATTACTTCAGATATTTTATGCTTTTGAAATCACTGGTCGCTCGAAGCAATGTTCCAAATTTTAGATTGAGCAAACAAGCATGTGAGGTTTGAATCAAGCATACACTGCTTCTTTGAGTGATTTTGCAGCTGCTCCTTATATTTAACACAAATAAGTTTAATTTATTGTGGAGGGGTAATAACAAAGAAACAAGATTATCATTCCTTACCAAGATACCATCTTGTATATGTAACTATACTGTAATATTATTGCAGGGAGTATGTCAGTGACAAAGGGCTCCCCTGATAATATTATGCACTTAATACATATTCAAATGAAAATCTGTAATTTGACAGAATTTATTTCTCAAGTATTTTTCTCTCTAAACCATTCCCTTTCCCCTGTCACACAAACAGAGTCAGCAGCAGGTCTGCAGAGGAAGCTTTTGAATGTTTTACTTTGCTAAAGCATAAATGATTCATTAGCTCCCATAAATGCCTGTATGGAGGGCAGACTCTCAGTTCTGCCTGAATGAACACATATCCACTGATTTTAGGGCATGTCTTCAATACATGTGGTCTTCACATGATTTTGGTCCCATGTGGCTGAAGCTTGAAGTTGTACTCGAGACTCAACACTACAAAGGGACATCCAGGATCAGAGCATCTTTTGACCAAACTGTCCAACAGGATTGTCTGAGTAATGCGGTGACTGTCTCTCTCAGTCTCTGGTCTCTACCTGCTCATCACTGAGCCTTCAATCTCAGTAGTTTTCTCAGGTGGACCATCAGATATCAGTTTTTGATTTGTCTTCCGGGGCAGCAGGGCCCAGGGCATTTTTCTCTCTGCCCTCTACACAGATATATCCAACCATCCATCCACTGGATTTAAGGCTGTGAGGCAGGGTGGTAGGCCTCAGATTAGCCTCTCCTCTGGTGGCACTTTGAGGACACTTCCCATCTCCAACCTAGCACCAGCCACCTCCTGTGAGCTGGGGCTGTACGTTCCCTCTGACTGACGCTTCTTCCTTGCTGTCATGATGAGGAAAAATACCGCCAGGATAGCCAGTAACGCACACAAGGTGGTCAGGGGGATGGTCACCACCAGCCAAGGAACTCGCTCCTTTTGCTCCCCTTTCTGCAAGAAGACAGGAAGGAATGTTACACCCATAAATGTATACATAACCATACCATTTTGATACCAGTTTTTTATTTAATGCCCATAAAATGCTTATAAGTTCTAACTAATGTGACTATTAATGCTTAATAATTAATAATAAATCATTTCTTATTCCTCTTTTGAAACATGTTGCAATTATACGAAATCATTTAACTAGTGTTTTTTTGCCTACAGTATGACAGTTGCCTTGTCTGCAGAGAATCTGGAAAACTACCAAACTTGTTTCATAATCAGACATTGTGTCTGCTGCTATAAAGGTCATTAACATAAGAATAATTTTGGTCTGCAGTGTTTTATGTTGTTCTGTTGTTCATAAATGGATTTTAGTCCAGATGTTCTGCATCCCTCTACATCAACCCACCAATAAACTTTAGAGCTACAAAGACAGAGTGCGAATCATCCTTGAGGAGTGAGAAAGTTATTTGACTGGTCTTTCCTTATGTGTTGGTAAAAGTGCTGTTGTAGAAATCCTCTATCAAAGCCACATATTTTAAACCATCATACAGGATTCAGGCTAATTTAGCATGACGAACTGATCCGGTGTCAGTGAAAAGATCCGTCCATCACTCACGTTGCTGTCACACAGTGTGCCACTGAAGCCTGGCACACAAACACACTGGAAGTGGTTGAGTCTGTCCAGACAGGTGGCACCATTGAGACAAGGGTTGGACTCACACTCGTCTATTTCTGTCTCACACCTGAAAGACATCAGCGGGGTTTTAACACAATACTGACTGACAGAGCAGTAGCTTGCACACACACACACATGCTCCTGACCTTTTAAACTTGGAAATGGTTTAAACACTTTCTCCTGAACAGCAGGTGTGGTGTGGAATATGTGCTGCTCTCACCTGGCACCAGTGTATCCCGGCTTGCAGGTGCAATTGCCTCCGGAGTCACCTCCAATACAAACCCCACCATTAAGACACTGTGTGTTTGCGTCACACGCCACTGGAGGGAAGCGCCACCTATTAGAAATGCATACATATCCATTACACATGTATGATTTTGTATTTGTTCTATTACCTTGACATTTAATTACCATCCAAAAGCAGTTAAATTAAGACAGTCACAGTGAATCTTACAATAATATGATAATGATTTGTGCTTCCACAAATTTTGGTTGTGTGGATGGAAATTTGCATTTATCATGGCTTGTGCTACATCAAATCAAGCCCTCTACTTTAAAAAACAACATGTTTTTTAGCAATACAACAGTTTAGTTTTAGTACCTTTAGTACTATCTTAAAGCTGCTCTAATCTTTTTTCTTCTTTTTTTTTTAGATGAACAGTTTTTACCTTTGTTTCTTGGAGCATAAACTTGTTTTTAAGGTGCAGCCACTGCATGCTACCTTCAGAGCACCAAATAGCAAAAGTAGTTGTGAACAAAGTAAAGTGGAAACCAAAGTGGAGCTATAAGGAGGCTGAACACTGGTAATCATCGGGGGGGACAGTTGTCTGTCGATTGTGTAAATAAGCAACTGTATGTTGAGTAATTGGTAATAGTAAGTCTTATGAATATTAAAAATAGCTTAAAGTCTAAATGTAGTGTAGAAAAAAAAAGAAAAGTCTGTACTCACTGACAGCGCCTGCCAACGTAGCCAGGAGGACATGAACATGTGTGAGTTCCCACTGTTTCCACACAGGTTCCTCCATTCACACAGCTGAACTCCAGACAGTTATCCACCTCCTCCTGACAGTCCTTGCCTGTGTATCCAGGCTCACAATCACACTCGTAGTCTGCTAGAAGGTCTCTACATGTGCCGTAGACACAGGGACCTGAAGAACACTCATTTATCTCCGTCTCACACAATTCCCCCTCCCATCCTGTGCTGCAGCTGCAGTTAAACTCATTAAACTGGTCTTGACATACACCCTGGTTTAGGCAGGGCTGCGAATCGCAAATTGGTGCACCTTGGCATCCTCTTATTGGCTCATGCCCACTCAGTCTGGAGAACCGGCTCATCTGAGGGGCTTCTGGTACATTTATGAGTGGCAGGTAGACTCCACCCACTCTCACCTCCCCTAAACATCCAGTGTATTTCTCAGCCAACCAGATGTTGGTGTTATTCAGGAAGTTGAGGTTGCCTCCAACACTGAAGCTGCCACCAACTCTCTGCCCATCCACAGTGAGGCGCCAACGGGACACTAACTGTGTGGGATCGACCATGGTCAGCTGGATTTGATGCCACGCTCCGTCTGCAATCACCCTGTCACTTGTGAAGGCCAGCAGCTCCGAACTCGCCCCACTCTCCAGTTTGACCAACAGGGAAGAGTTGAGCAGACCCAGACAGAAGACCTCAGCTCTGCTGGTGGCCCGCAACAAGATCCCATTTGTGTCCCGGGTCCGTATTTCCATGGTGATGTTGGTTACAGGGCTCAGCAGGGAGCTGTTGGCAACATACTGGAGAGCATTGTCCTGAAAAATGGCTTCAGTTAAACCTGTGGGAGGAAAAAATCAGAGTCAATTCAACATGTTACATGATCAGTGCATTTACTGTAAAACCTACACACTAATGTGCTGTCCCTGGAAGCATCATTTCTTTTTTTATTTGAAAAAAGTGTGTCTCAATCACTCCTTGGTGTAAGGTCCAGATATGTTTAATTCTTGTTGACTGACTCATTTCGGTTTCTTCCTACAGTTTCCTATAGTAGAGTAATGCTTTTATGTTTCCCAAAAGCAATCAAATTCAATTGATCATATTAAAAAAAACTGATCAGATTGAATCCATTTTTGCAGCGTCTCATCCCTTTATTCCTCTCAGAGGGACAGTTTGAATTGCACATCTGGCTATGAGTGGCCATCTCACTTTTATTGCTGTTTATTTGCAGACTCAGTAATTTTTTCCAGATATTGTAAAAATGATTTTTTTGCCATTTGACTCTCTCAGCTCATGATATACATGACTCAGGAATATACCAATGTCATATACCAATACACCCACATCTGGATTGCCACACCCAGCAGGGCAGGAGCAAATTCCATTAACTAAAAGCAGCGTTTACTTTCCCATCTTTTGGTACAACACAACACAAGTAATCATACTGAGACAACCAGTCATCCAGACTGTACTTAATTTGTTCACAGTTGCTGCATCGAGGCATCACAATTCATGGAGCACTCCACCAAGTTATATAAAAAAGGAACTTCATTCCGTGTGGATAATCCCACTCAACCTGTGGAAACTGTTGTATAATGTCATCTGTGACTGAGAAAAATTGTCAAGTCTGTGAAATAATGATGTTATGAAAGTCAGTGCTGCAAACTGTGGGACGAAGATACGGGTGTTCAACAGTCAAAGGACTAAAGAACAAACTTTCGTGTTGCATAATGCCAATTGGAGAATGCCGAGTTCTGGGAGCTTGGTGTATACTGGGGACCAAATGTGAGGACATTTTACTGTCTGCTGTACTGATTGTGTCCTGATTGTTTCTGTCCATTCTTTTTTCCTCCCACATTAGAGGAGTGCAGTACTAAATAGCTCAAGAGTTGTTTGCAAGCAATTTCTTTATGTACTACTTATGTACTACTAGAATTTCAAATGAGTTCAAATCCCTTGATAAAACGAGTGATAATCATTGCTAAATGACTACTCACACTCATAACCATCTTGTAGGTCCACACAGCGCACTCCGTCAGAACAGGGGTTGTCAACACACCACAAACGTGTCTCACACAGCCGTCCCGAGTACTTAATGGAACAGTCGCATTTGAAGTCATTCCAGGTGATCTGACACTGTCCGCCGTTGAAACATGGCTCATCCTGTGCGCAGACAAACACAGATGGATGGATTAGATGATCACTTGTAAAATCTCTCACCTGGTACGACCGCAGAGGTAAAAGACGCAGAGAGGATTAAGCAGTAACTCACAGATCAAAGGGATTCACAACCAGATCAGAGTTAATAGGGTTGAGGCAAAACAGTACAGCCCAGCTATCACACACCACAGCAAAGCGCTAACACAATTAGCATGGGTTCAGTGTTAGAGCCAATACTGGCAAAACATAACAGTGTATTAGGGACAGGCGCTGTTGTACAGATTGTAAAGGGCCCTTGAGGCAGACTGTGTCGTACTGGGCAATGACTTGACTTGACACCTGTGGTTTTTCATTAAAACAATATCTCTCCCTCTGGTAAAATACAGTAATGTGGATTACAGCCTCACAGTGAGCATTAGTGTGGCTAATGTTATTTCATAACCTGTCAATACTACAAAGTGGGAGTGTTACCTAAAGTATACACTGGCTGTTGAGTCAGTCCACTATCAACAGGCAAGTTTTTTGTCCTTTTGTTGGATTTTTGTTGTGGTATAAAAATCGTTTAATAATCAAATATTATTAATTGTACTTCACTACAAAATTAACACATTACATAACCTACAATCAATTGAGTATTTGCTCTTTTTTCACATTATCATAATTTTTGAATTTTTTCAAAGGCAATGTCTTTATCTTTTACCTTGCATGTGTCATCACTCTGGCATCCTGACAGGATGTTTTCTTTTGTGCTTGCCTGGTAAACATCCTCACCCTCTGGATGTTGCTCATAGGTCAGATGCTTATGGTCCAGCCGAATGTCCTGCAGGCAGCCCTTGAAGTTTCCACCCCAGGCATACATGCTCCTGCCTGCAGGGAGTCCTCCGACATACACCACATCCCCTGCCTCTACACTCACGTTCCCTAAGGAGCGATGATTCCCTTCTTTGGGGAAGACCACATGGCCGTAGCGTACCTTTACAGTCACCAGGTTATTGTTACCGTCAGTGACAAACTTGGCCTCAGACAGCAGTGTGGTGTGAGGGCTGTAAATAGCAACAGTACCCTCTTTCAGATAGACTGTCAGGTAGGACTTTCCATCTCGGCGGAGCTGCATGAGCAGACCATTGTGTTTGAGGGATCGCATTAAAAAGGAGATGGTGAAGTTGTCTCCATGGGTTTCCGAGATGTTGAAAGAAGCATAGCTGGTGGTGTTCTCATGACCAAATGTCCAAGATAAATACTCTGAGGTGAGGGTGAAAAGCACATAGTTGTTAGTATATTACTCCAACACAGTTGTACATGCTACACCTGATACACACACACAAGCATACACACATAAGCATATAATATCAAGCACTAGACTACACTTCAACATCTGTCCCACCTCCCCAATTATACATTGCTGCAACAACTTTAACTTTATAGTTTAGATATTTATGACTTGTGTACATATTACATATATTCACATACATTTATCAATTTAAGTTTACAGTTGGAAGTCACAAATCTAAACTTTGTTATATGAAAATAATAAACAATAACAATATCAATAACAAATAAAGATTGATTTGGATTTGTCATACACTCTCCAGAAAACAGGACCATCACTTTGATTGGGAAAACTGTGTGGTTGTCCTAAGTATCAGCTGTAAGAGCTCTCACCTCTCTCACAGCTTTTTCCATAGTAGGGCCGATGACACTCACAGCTGGCACGGACCCACATGTCGACACACTGCCCACGGTGCATGCACGGGTCATCCTGACACCAATCCTTTTTGCTGCATCCCATTTCCAAGCCCCGGTTCTCCTCTCTGATGAGGTCCTGAGGCAGAAGTAGCTTATGGTCAACTTGAAGGTCCTCCATGCAGCCAATGAACCCTCTCCCGCTGGATGTATGGGCTAAATATTCCTGCGGTGCCCCTCCAACATATAGCTGCTGAAATGAGCTGGGCTGGAGGAAGATCAGATGGTTGTAGCCCTCATTTTTCACCTGGCACTCCTCCTCACAGCCGCCTCCTTTTACAACCATAACCAGCCTCTCATCCATGGTCACAGTGACCTGGTACCATTTCCCATTATTGACTGGGCCAGGGTAAAAGACCTGCAGTACTTTTCCTGACTTCACCCTGGCCTGAAGTGAGCCTCCAACAATCTCCAGGGAGACAAAACGCTCCATTGTGCCCCGGTAGTACAATAACATGTCAGGAATGGTGCTCTTAAATCTGAGCTGCATATGGATCCCATGGTTGTGGTCTTTGGTCTCCCTTTTCGTCCTGTTTTTGGAAACAGGCAGCTGCACATGGAC
Organism: Amniataba percoides; assembly: GCA_037176925.1. Classification (NCBI taxonomy): domain Eukaryota; kingdom Metazoa; phylum Chordata; class Actinopteri; order Centrarchiformes; family Terapontidae; genus Amniataba; species Amniataba percoides. The sequence continues at coordinate 1,519,566 of JBAJHX010000076.1, read as the reverse complement.
GTAGCCCTCAGAGTTGAAGGAGAAGGTGGTGGAGGTGTTGCAGCGTTCTCCAGTCCAGCCAGGTGGACACAGGCAGGTGTAGCTGTGCTCACCATCATCAGTCAGCACGGGGACGCATCCTGCTTCGTGCTGACACTGGTGCTGTTGACAGCCAATCAGACGGACGTCACAGTCCCGCCCGCCCCAGGGCTCCTGGCCTGGCTCTGGCAAGGGACAGTAACACCAATAGAAGTTGGCAGCATCTTCACATATGGCACCATTCTGGCAGGGATTGCTGTCACACTCGTTGATGTCTACCTCACAATGTACACCTGCATGGAGAGACACCGATGTTTAGTCTTGCCGCTTTAATTACAACCAGAACTTTGTGTTGTGTTGCTACAACTTTACAAACACTGATTCAACTCCCCCTTACAGAGTGAAAATGCATCCTTCATATGGATCAAATGGTGCAGTGATCAGTGGTGAAAAAGTCATATTTAATCTTGTTAATCAATGAAAAAACAAGGGTACTAATGTAACTGCAATAAATTACTTAATTAGATACAGAGCTAAGCATCCCATGCCATGTTTCCACCAGTGTCATTTGCAGAGGAGGAAATGAGAGGAGGAAATAGCTATTAATTGCACAATTAGAAGTGAATTACATTTGCACAGATTTCTTTAACAAAATTAAACCAGCGTCTGCCATACTGATTACACTGTATTATACCACACACACATGCTCACACAGACACACATACATTTCAATCTGCCTGGTTTCAGGAGTCAGAGCCACCTCTTCAGACACATTCGACATTAAGCCCTGACAGCAGCAGTCAACTTGCATTAACAAAGTCCTTTAAAATACTCTACACCCAGGAACCCTAAAGCTGCTCGTCCTCTCTGTGCCAGGACTCCACCCTCATACACAAGCATGCAACTTTCCTCTTTGTTAATGTAGCATTAAAGTGCTGTACCATACTGTACCTGTCAGACACCAGGGCCCACAGCAGCAGCAGCACAGCAGCAGCAGCATCAACCTGCTTCCCCCCATCATCCACAGAGTCAACACTCTCCTCACACGGCAGGATGACAGAAGTGACACAGCTAGGTCTTCTCGTTCTGCTTCTGTCTGTCTATCTGTCTCACTCTCTCTCTCTTTCTCTCTGTTTTTAGCTTACAAGGCAGAAGTGCATCCACTCCTCCACTCCTCCACTCTGTACCAGGCAGACAGGCAGAAGTGATTACAAGGCAGCCCTGCCCACCTTTTCTTCTCCTCCTCCCTCTTTTTCCTCTCTCTCTGAATCCCTCCCTTCCCTCCCTCGCAGCCTCTGCTCCTCTCCTGCCTGCAGCCCAGCCCTAGCAGAGTGGTAAGCCTCCAGCCTCCAGCTGGCTCCTGTCAGGGTTTGACAACAGGAATGCAGTGCTGCAGTCCCCCCCCCCCCCTTGATCCGTGCGTTGGCCTGTGGATGCCCACTAGCGGTAGGAGCTGCAAGAATGAACCCACAGGAGGAGCTGCAGGTTCAAGGCATCAGGTGAAATAGGCCTGAGCACAGCTGGAATGATACTTGGAGCCCATGTTGATCTCTTATTAATGCTGCATCTCAGCTGCTCAGTCTCATCCACCACTGTGTCTGATCACTTTTATTGCCAATGGGAGGATTTAAACTTATTTGAATTCTTAAGTTAATTTTAGTTAATAATCAAATTTTCTGATTATTATTGTAACTATGCAATCCTAATTTCATCAAAAGAGTTCTGAATGTCTCAAATCAAAGACTACCTAAATTAAAAAGTCTGATTAAAAAATGCGCTTTTTTGGGGCAGTGAAATTAACAAACATGCTGTCAGATTGATAAATGATTTAAATTATCCAAATTTGTTGTAAGAATGAATTTTGTGTTCTCCAGGGACATGTGTGATGATCATAATATAATACACTCTTAAGTTATCTGAGGTGGTTATTGGCAGAACTCAATATTCAGGTATATGTGTTGTTTTAAATGGGTTTTCACCTAAGCCTTTAAGTCCAAGAGAACCAGCAAAGGCATTACCAGTTACAGAGATGATTATCTGGTATGACAAAGACTTAAGGAAATCTGGATGTACAGTTTGTGAAAAAATGTTTGTCAGCTGATCTATAATTGACTAAATCAAGCTTTAAAAGCAAACACCTGTTGTTGATGGTGTGATAAGCACACATGATTAATCCACCATGTGAAACATGTTATTCACTCATAGATGTGTAAATGATACATAACCAAACTATCAGTTCTAACCCAGACACTCATAATGCAAAGCCAGGACCGGCCATCAATCTCCCAACTCAGTGCAATGAGGGCACACGAGGGGGTTGGGGTCTACCAGCTTAACAGCAAATTAGTAACAACCTCCTCACGCACGTGGGAAGTCAACCCCTTGCACACGTACCATACAAAGTTAATAGGATCATATTTTTGAGCCTTATAGAGTTTTCCTCTATCTTTGCTTGATGTTGCACAGGACTGATATGCTAACAACTCAATATAGCACAGGAATGTGGAGCAGATCATTTGGAAAAAGGTACTTGTTTTGCTCACAATGTTTTGTATTGTCTTTTTTTCATCAGGCTTTAATTAGGCTCCTAAGCAGCTTTGCTGTAATCCCTCCTCCCCCTGACAAATTTCTTGGGAGACCCCCATGTAATGCCCAAGGTGGACGTCTAACATATGGCACCAACAAAGAACAAAGCCAATAAAAGGCTTGTTTTCGGCTATACTCCTCCATACCATATGCCCTCCCTCTCATCCTTTCCTGTCCTCTGCTCTGCTGTGGCCTCAACACTGTGTGGCCGTGACACCGTTAGAAAATCAGCTTTTCATTCTGTTGTTGAGAGCTTTTGGCTGAATTCCTCACTTCTAAGTCCAGGTTGTGTGTTTCAAGGTCAGCTTTTGGTGCAGTTCCTCCTGTTTTGAGTGATGCAGTGACAAATCTCCTCTAATGAGGAATTAATACCTTGGCTGGCCATGAGGAATGATCAGCAGGAGGAAGATTAACCCTTTACTGTTTGGCACGAAGGTCATCTGTCTACACTGGCTTCTAGTGAAGATCTTCAGTTCAGTTCACTCCAGATCTTTCTTGTTCCCCTCAGGGAAGCTCATTTTGCACTGAGGCATACCAGCATGCAAATAATGACGTGTCATGTCAAAACACTGTCAAAAGTACTTTTACCTGATATTTTTATTTGGAGAAGAATTGGCTTGTGAAGCATGACAAATTTCAAAGGGCTGATTTGGACTTAACCTAATCAAGTCAATCCAGTCGAACACATTACAATAAAAAAGGCCCATGTGAAAAAAATCCAAATAAAATAATACACAGTATAAGCTGTATAATGTGTACTTTGTATTTGAAATGAAAGGTTTTATTGTTTCATAAACAATTTCTATAATGAGCTAATTGATGGTTTGATTTCTAAAATGTTTTAAATAAAAAATCCCTTTATGAAATCACTTTATAACAATCACAAAATAGAGCAAAGTAGCACATCCTTACAGAAGCAACCTGAGAATGTTTCTAATTTTTCCTGGAAAATAACTTCTTAACTTAATCATTCACTACAGTCACTAGGACATGCTGAACATCCTCCATCTGTGTGCAGCTGGAGACCTTTGTTGCATTTCATTCCCTATCTTTCTCTCTCCTTTCATTTCCTGTCATGTCTGTGTTGTCTCCTGTCCTCTAGGCATAACATGCCCCCCCAAAAATCATTCAGAGGATTGTTTTTGATGAATTTTCTATGGTTTGACTTACGGTTTCAGGTGGAATTAACAAAAACATTCAGAGGAAAAATCGGTATGACGTACGTCCGGGAAGGAGAGCTGCTGTATATATGTGACCTCCCTGGCCAGTTTAATACTGAGACTTTGAGATCATAGATCATACAGATTTCTGTTGTGGTTTCACCACCATCTGTAATTTATCTGAATGCTCCAGCTGTGACAAGCTCCTCCATTTTCTTGGTGCACTACATGAGGATCAATCAGTACCATCAGAACCCAGCTATTTTTGGAATGCTTCATGAATTTGTCCACAGTCACCCTTTTGTTTCCCTTTCTTAGATATTGCCTGAGTGTTATTATGTGATGTTTGTGTGGACTGAACAGTCGTGTCTTCAGTTATATCAGCACCACAGCTGTCAGGTTCGCTGACCACAAGCCCACAACTGTGTTTGAATTTCAGGAAGTGTCAACCTGGTGGGGTGTCTCTGGAGGAAGAGCAGCTCTGTTTTGTCTTTTTAGGAGATAAGAGGAGCAGATAAGAGGTGTCCCCTACCTGTGAAGCCATCTGGACACAAACATTGATAGGCGTTGACCAGGTCCTGACAGCTTCCTCCATTCTGACAAGGAGCAGACTCACACTCATCCACATTAACAGAGCAGTTGTCTCCTGCGAAGGAAATGTGTCAATCAAATTCATATTGATGTCCTTATCATTTCATGGTGACCTTATGAGGTAATATATTGAAGGCTTTCTGTTCTGAATGGGCTCACCATTGAATCCTGGCAGACACTGGCAGATGAAGCCAGCTGCCTCTTCATAAGTGAAATTGGCTTTGCTGAGTTCAGGCAACATCCCATAGTTCAGGATATCTGAGCGCTGGAAGCACTTGCCGCCATTCTCACAGGGATGCTGCACACACTCGTTTATATCTACTTGGCAGTTCTCTCCCTCGTAACCTGAAAACACACATGCACACAAAACCACAAATACACATTTAAAAGATACGACTGTTTTTTTTATTTCTCTTCATCCAGCAATGTAATGCCTCTAAGTGCAGTATGTTAAAAGATTTATTGGTCACTGTCATCATTTGTTTTGTCCATACAGGCCTTGAAATGATCCCGTCCTAACTTCCACACATGCACAAACATATTCCACATAAAAGTGCTGATGTTAAAGCTACTTAGAGTCAGCAGTGTTTATGATGTCACTGGTATGCAAGTAAGCGTGTGATGTCATCTACCAACCATCTGAGCACGGCTTCAGCTACCGGCCATTTAAAAAAGTTTGCAAAATTTACAGGGACTGTGGATTTTGTCTCCAAGCTGCGCAAGGAAAGCAACCGCTTACAGCCAGTAGTGACAGAGGGAATAATTACAGTGATTAGAATCTCTTCCAGTCCACAGTGCATATGAAATCTGAATACTGAATACTGAAGAAGACTGAGCTGAAAACTCTAAACAAGTCTTTAAATCCATCTTTAAAATCTGAACATGGCACTTCTTGGACCACACACACAGTGACGACAGCAAAACCTACACAAATATTGCTGATATCTGCATCTCTCCCTGTAGCAATATGCTCATGCATCACTTTTCATAATTCATCACAGCCCTGGAGGATTTGAATACCGTCAGGCAGCCGTTTTTATGTAGCTCTACCATAAATAAATAAATGGTGGAAAGCACAGCCCTGCTCTTTGGCCCTCTGTTGTGTCGTAAACTCAGGGGTCAGATCATCCAGCTCCTTTGTTCATTTGATTTATGTGTGGGAAACTTTTAGCCCAAGGCCATTCAATTTAGTGATCTGACAGAGGCTTTTGTGACTGTTGAAACATACTTGATATCAGAGGTTTATTCACACTGTAATTATGTCAGGTTTGATAATCTATAATGAGCAGCAGGTTTATGTATGACCGCTGTGAGAGATGGTTTGTAACAGGTGTAGACTTGGTGCACAGAGTAATGGTGTACCTGGCCAGCAGAGGCACTTGTACTGATTGATCCCCTCCAAACAAGTGGCTCCATGCTGACAGGGGTCAGAAGCACATTCAGGAATATCCTCCTCACAGTGGTCTCCTACAAAGCCCGTCCCCTCACACTCACACTCATAGCTGGAAAAGAGCAAAGACACACATGAACCTAAGCTACCAGCCCTCATATTGCCAACAAGACAGATAATAATAAATGTTTTGTAACAATAATAAATGATTTTTTGTGTATTTTCTAATATGAATACTCATTTTCTAAAACTATGCTCAGTTCTCTGGTGGAAAAAGGGAAAAATAAAGGCAAAAAGAATGCATAGCTAAGCTATTTAACTTTGCTGATCAGTACCCAAATGTGTCCACAAGTGTGATTACAGGATAATGGCGTGCTCAGTTTCCCTTCATTTCCCAAGGTTCCAAGTCAGCAAAGATATCATAATTTTCATATGATTCAGAAAATAAAAGCAGAAACTGCACTTGTAATGTGTTTGTCACTGTAAATGAACCTTATTCATTTCACTTCATGACATTACTTAATGAATGAGTGTAGTGTATATAGTTGGTGCTCAGGGTGATCAGCTGATGATCTGGATGGGTTCAACAACTTGCCCAACCTGCCCAAAGCTCCACTGTGACCTGCTGTTTTCTGAGCAACAGTTTTTTTGTAAATTACAGTTTCCTGACTTGGGTTTGAATTATATAAAATGTAAGAGCCTTCACTCCCCTGTCCTCCTCACTCCCTGCTCTTCCATCGGTTTTACATCCAGGTATTCTCACCACCTTCAGCCATCTAATGACTCATCACTATGGCTGGAAATAAGTGGATTAATTCTTATCCCTGGTCAACTTTAATGTCTGCCATGCAGCCTGAGACTGACACAACACGCTGCAGGGTGACGCATCGCTCACAACAGGCTCAACATCAGAGCAAATACGAACACAAACAAAGAAAGAGAGTAGAGGTCGAGTAGAAATTGGCATTAATTATGGATTTGGGTCATACGTATGTATGTGCATGTCAATAACTAATCACACCAATTCTTGTTACTGTAACAAAGCAACTGTGTGATTTACTGTGCTGAGGAGGGTGCTAACAACCACTGTGTTGCCTCGTCGAGTGTAAAAACTGTGCTTTACTTATGTATAGGCTTTAATGTTTATATCTGTGTGTCTGCTTTGGTAGTTTTATTCTACTGTTGATTCTATGAGATGTGTCAGGCTATTTTGTGTAAGGTTATGTGGTTTAATAATGCATTATCATCTATCAGGGATGTGCCTAAAAAGACCAATAAAATAGGCAGTACATATGAAACAAATAAAAACTCACAAAAACACCTCAGAAAGATTCAGTTCATATCAAATGTAATGACATTATTAAACCCTACAAAAAGGAAAGTCACACAGGGTCTAAAGTCCAGTGATTCCTGATTACCATTTCTCATGAATCTGGATCCAAACTCACTGCAGAACTTGTTTCTGTTTACTAGCTGAATGTTGTTACCCACCATACACTGAAGCAACATAAACATAGCAAGATTTAAAACATTTTACAAAATAGCATGAACTGCACACTAATTTTCAGAAAGGTCAGACAACTTTAATTTCATATCCATATGAATCCCATGATATTTATCTGGGGAAACAATGTCATTACAGCTTGCAGATTTATAATTAAAACTGGTGATTGTATTTTTTTGTTTTTATTTTAGCTTACTATTTTAACGAGTGTGAACTAAACTAATAAGACCTACATGCATTCACATATTGCACATGAGTGCATGTAAGTCTGTCTACATCTCATTACTTTAAGAACTTAAGTTTCGTAGATGAATATAGCGGTCTTATCTAAACTATAGTCCATACACTTCATCTATGATCAGTAAATGCTCAATAATGAGGCTGTATTGTATTTGTAAGACCCAAACCAGTCTAACTACAGTAACATGTATGGTTGAGTATATAGAGACAGTAGAAACATACATGTGTGAGTGTAATCTTACCTGTTGACCCCATCTATGCACTTGCCCTCATTCAGACAGGGCATGCTGGCACATTCATCAATGTTGACCTCGCAGTCTTGGCCCTGGAAACCAGCCATGCAGTCACACGTGTATGTGGCGACGTGGTCTCGGCAGGTGGCGCCGTTCTGGCAGGGATGCACCTCGCACTCATCGATCTCCATCTCGCAATTAATCCCTGCAGGAGACAGAGCGGGGATGGCAGTGGGCCAAGGCGTGAGGTTAGGCTACACATCTAATTATCTTAGCACACGTACATATGCAACATCAAAACACTGCCAACAGCTCAGCTGCAGGTGAACAACAGCAACCTACAGCCACCTAAACACTAATGCTATTTACCTACAAGTACTGGTGTAAAAAGGGTTAACAATAAAGCAATATCCTATCTGTACTGACTGTATTAATCTATATTCGGGTATAAACTAAACTCCTGTTGTTCCTGTCTTCTCTTGTGGCATGCATCCATCCTTCCAGCTTGAGCAGTATCCATGTGTCATGTCTGTCATGCCTCCGTGCCTCTACTTTTACTCTTTTAGCAAATTACAACCCTATCACCAGACAAAAATAGTGATATTTATCGCTATCTGATCATGTTTAATGAAAATGTTTTGTTTAGTTTTTTCACTGTTCACAATATCAGTGTATGGCAACTTTTGTGCCCATTCCAAAGGGATAGAAAAATCCATATGGGGTGTTAAGAATAGAAAGTGGTAAAAAATGTATCTTATCTATCTATCTTCTATACTATCTATCTTATCTATACAATTTTATTAAAAGAGACAGTCTTGAATTGGTTGACAACTGTGAGGAGTTCCGAGCAAACTTTGTTTGTTAGGGCCCTGACCTCCATCCTTTTACTTCCCCTGACTTACTCTTCTCTGCGTCTTACCTTTGAAACCTGGAGCACAGTCACATATGTAGTGGTCCACCTCATCCACACATGTGCCGTTGTGTTGACAGGGTCGGGAAGCACACTCGTTGATGTCCAAGTCACAGTGGTAGCCTTGAAATCCAGGCACACAGAAACACTGGTAGGCGTTAACACCGTCTTTACAGATGGCTCCATTCTGACAGGGTTCAGACAGGCATTCATCAATGTTCACTTCACAGTTCTTCCCCTGGTACCCAGCGGCACAGTGGCACTGGGGCCCAATGTCAGGGATGTCCATACAAATGCCACCATTCTGGCACGTTTCCTCTGCACAAGTGGTCACATTATCCTGGCAGTCCTCCCCACCCAACCCAAGGGGGCAGTGGCAAGAATAGCCATTGAATCCATTGACACAATGGGACCGGACGCCTTGGCAAGGGTTGCTCTGACATTCATCCACATCCTGGGTGCAGTTGAGCCCCGTAAAGCCATCTGGGCAGTGGCAGGTGAACTCACCAGTCCCAAGCTTGCTGGTACAGTTGGTGCAAGATGCCATTAAACAGGCGTCATACAGCTCCTCACAGTGTTTGCCCATGTACCACACCGGTCCTTTGGGACACACGCACACATAGTCACCCAGGTGGTCAAGACATGTAGCACCATTGTTGCATGGAGATGATAAACACTTGTCTGCTGCTGCTGTGCACAGTAGGCCTGGAATGAAAGAGAAAATGCAAATGAAGATTAAAAGGGCAACATTTCTATTAAAAAAAGGTCAATGACTTATTGCATAAATAGCTTCTGTGTGTATATGTAATTCTTGCATGAGGGAGCTCTAGACAGTTACTGTTTTTCATGCATCATAAGCTTATCACCAAAACTCCACCAAAGATCCCTTTGCCTTCTGTTGATCCAATATATCCTTGACAATAGAGGTGGTGATTTTTTACTAATGGTGCACAACTTTGAATGAGCACTAAGCTAAAGGTGAACATAGTAACTGTCTAAGCTGACACAGCGTCCTTTCCCCATAAGCTGTAGCTGCCTTACCTTCTGACTGAGTGGGCTACCTACCTGTGACCTTTAGCAGTGCTTAGAAGCCAATCTGGTGATGTCGAGTAAGAGGACCCTCTTTGCTCTGGACTTAAAGTCACAGCAGATGGCCTTAAACTTAGTACTTGACTAAGCTAACAGCTGTCAGTGTAGTCAATGAAAGTTTCACTCCTACTCTCTGCTTTGTACACAGCTTGAGACTTCAGACTGGAATATGTAGAACAATAGTGACATTATACAGATGAAAAACTGTTTGACTGTCTTTGAATCACAACCATGCAGAGCATAGTTGCTTTTTTTTACTCCAAGAAGTAATGTCTAAAGCCCTACAGTACGTAGTCTGTCGGAAGAAAAGAGGTGTGACTAAGTCTTATGGTCTTGTTTCTAACACAGATTTAATACAGTTGACAGTGGCGACTATGGCCACAAGTGGCAATTAAAGGCTAATAGGACGTTTAATTGCAGTTAATTTTCTAAGATTCTCATGACTCAGTTAAGACATCACCATGAATCAATGTGCTTTCTAAATAGGATAGTCTTCAATTAGCTACAAGCCGCTGCTGGTCGTATCAGACCAATTAAGGCTGCAGCAGCTTAACTCAGTTTATCAAGTTTAGCGAAGATTCCTATTATAGCTTTTGCAACAGAGAAATACTTTGTTCTTTCAAAATGTATGGGTCAGCCTAAGGTGGAGGAACCACAGGTGTGTCACAGGTCAATAGTGACACCATCTTCCTGGGCGTCTCCATCACAGGCTGTCACACATGGATGGAATCTTGGCACTGATGAAAGAGCATGTGCACGTCTGCTAACAACATCCTTTCAACAATGTGTTTATATCTATCCTGCAACACCTACATCCCTCATTTCCCACTGCATCCACTTTCACACCGCCAGTTCCTCTAACATCATTTGCCATCACTTCCTTCATCTGCTCTTAACGGTGAGATTTCCTCCTCACATCACTCTCTCATTTCTCCAGTGTCTTGTTAAATCCTGAGAAGTGCTGCGTTGTTTGTGTTTCCTCATTTTTCATTTGAATGCTGTTAACAAGTCCCAGCATAGTTTATTACCTTAGACCTGAGTTAGCGAACTTATGATGGCAGGAAAATGTTTTGGCCACTGTTGGATTTGTTTCGTATAGAAGTATGTTACACTTACGGCAAATAGTGAGTCTGAAGTGTCTGAATTGTGCCATTGGAATAAATATAGTAAATAGTATATAGTAGTATAATACTAGTATATAATAGTAGATAATAATATATAATAGTATATAGTAAATATACTTTTTCAGTGCCATTAAAATCAATTGACACAATGATGTACTTGATGAATAAAATGTGTGAATTAATTAATAAATTAAATTTGGATTTAAATGATGAATTTTACATTTTTTCTAAATTATGCCATTTACTGTACTACATGATATTTAATCTCACAATTAGTTTGGCTCCTGCTCAAACTGTTTTCTTTTCATGTTTGCTTCAGTTTAGAACCAGCTCTCTTTGTTCTTAAAGACATATAAACAGTGTGTCACCCAGGACACGCTGAGTCTATAGCCACGCTAACAGCGCTGTGAGTACTGTGAGTGTGCGAAGGGGTATTCTGTCAGCTTTAGAACCCCCACCCTCACAGCCCCACCCCCCACACCTTTCTGACGTGGGATTAGGGAGGTTTGTAAACTTAAACAGGACTAGGCTGTTAAACTGAGCTCAGTCAGAACCTGCACCCCCTGAATACTCATGAATCCTGTAGATGAAGGTGAAGAGAGACAGTGAGGGTCTTCTCACTCTCCACCCCTCCATCCAATCAACCCCCTCACACATTCCAGGGAGCTGATAGCAGCTCCTCCTACACAGCCAACCACCACCACCCCCATTACTGAGCTCTTCATAGATCACGGTTATGGGCAGACAGAGCTGATCCCTTGCACTGACTGGTACCAGTATCTCAGCCCAACAATAACACTGAGCAGACCCTCTGACTGTTAGCAGGTTGATGGATGTCAGGATCAACCACGATGCACTCCAGAGACCTCACGAGCCTCCTCAGACGGGGGTTGGTGGAACATTAAATCACCACTTATGGGAAGCAGGGAGTCTTTCACAAATTGTTGCTTATTTTAGGAAATCTGGCCCAACTTTATTTAGATAGTTGTGTTGGTGTATTTAAAGAAAGCATCACTTGATCCAGGCTGGTGTGGAAAGCAGCAAACAACTTTGGTAGCTTGAAAATGAGATAGGAGTCTGGATACAAGTTCCAACAGGATATGCAGCATGGATGTTATTAGATTATATGACATTATTGGGCTTATGATTGGATTATTTTGTTCACGGAGTTGCTCCTGTCATGGATGAGATGAACGTAACTCTTCATCTAGCTAAATGTCTCATATTTAACCTATTTTATTTTGTTTGCAGCCTAATGTCTGCAAAGAAGTCTGGCATATACTTGAGTTATTTGACTCCACATACACTATCCTGCTGCCCTAAGCACTCACTGCTCCATCAAATGCAGATTAACCACTGATGAAAACAGCCCCAACCAGTCACACAGTGACAGCACAATGTCCTCCTGTCTGAGGGATTTTTGCTGCAGTGGACAGGTGTTTCAGGAAATTACTGAACCCGTTAAAAATGAAATAAAACTATACATTTGTGAGATTATTTAAGAGGTTTACATCTCCAATAGAAACCACTGGGCCTGGATACGAGAGATGCATACAGGATGGGGAAGTCAGAAAGTATTTTTCTTTCCACAGGATTTTTTATACTTTCAGACTTATCTTTTAAATATCTGAAACACTAAGCAAACAAAGTCCTCTAAGTAATGGGGAACCAACATTTTTAAACCTCAAACTAAACTTAATCAAAACCTTAACCTCCCGAAATGCAGAGTGCACCAAATGAGTTAATGTCAATGAGAATATGCAACACACTCTTAAATGAGTGTACAACATCTTCTGAGAGAGCAGGTGCAAAAGGCAGGGAGAGAGCGAAAGTGTTGATCCAAAGTTATGAAAACAGAAGCACTAAGTCAACAGAGCATCTCGCTGCAGGGCAGAGGAAGCATCAGTGCTATGAATCACAGAGAAAGGGAAGACTCTGACTAACGCACAAGTTGAGCTCAGAGGAATTTTATTGAATCACCACAAGAGACTGGCAGCTCTGCCTGCGTTCAGCTTTGTGCTCCAAAGGCTCCACAGCAGGTGGCTTCTTTGCTTTATACAATAAAAAGCACAAACCCTCTCTGAATCAGTCACAGCAACACACTGAGTCACAGATGCACATTTTTGTCTGGTGTGTGCACTGCTGCAAAAGCATTTCTAACAAACTTTTTGTCTAGTCTGGGAGCAAAATATGTGTTCAGTTATTTTGTGTAAGTTGAAGCCACCTTAATCTGAAGGCTTTTTTTTATTTGGCAAAGATTAGATTAGAATGGTAGGATTTGGTCATTGCAGTTATAATATAATACAAATCAGTCTGTTTTTTCTGGAATTAAGAGGTTTTGAGTCATTACCAGCTGGCTCTTTTTTCTTTACAAACTGAAATACTAAAGTATTATGTTAAGCTTCCTACCCACATATTTTCATTCAGCTCAGTCACAGTTTTAAACTAAAAGCCTTGAATGCACCTGTCTCTCTGTGTATCATCTGGAGATGGCAGCCCTCAGGAGGTCCACAGAGTGTTTTTCCTCATTGCTGTAACTGCTGTTGATTTCACTAAAGCTAACAGTCCGCATTTTGGGCCCTTTTCCACTCAAATCCCTGTACTGACCAACTTTTTAAGTTCTGATTGGTAAATAGTATGGATGTTCTTTTTTTGTATTTCTGTTTAAAAGGAAGTCTTGAATATAGTAGTCCTACTAGACAGACCCTACATCTTCCACTTCCTGTCATCCTTGTCCTCGTGATCACATACACTTTGCTTCCCGTTTGTGTTTCTGGCTGCTATTTGTGCTTTTTCTTAAAATCCTCAAGAGCTCAAAGCACCATGTCTCTTGCCATGCTCCTTAATATCCCTCGCTCTCTCCATTCAAAGCTGAGACAAAAAAGCTGTGCAGCAGTGCAGCCGGACGCTCAGCTCGTTACCATGGTGAACTTTAACAATGCCAGCCTCAGCCAATCCCTGCTGCTGGTCCACAAGCGTTTAAACGAGCTTCAGACGCCTCACACAAATGAAGGTCGCGGGAAAAATGGGTCAGCAGGGTTTCATAAGGTGCTGGGGTCGACCAAGACCCCCAACACCCCCCCCCACCACCACCACATGCGCACACACACACACACACACACACACACACATTAAGACAGAGACCAAGACTGGTGCAGCACCAGGAGCAGATTCATCCCATGTGAGGCAGTCTTTAGGAAACCAGCTACTTAGATCCTGTTAAATTTTGTTCATTGTGTGTTGTAGATCAAGAAGTTGTGAAATTTAGAAATATAGTGGGATGATGTCTCGAGAACTGACTAACTTCCAAATAAAACCAAGAAATCTTTGGCAATCGCCACAAAAATAAATGTTTAGATTACATCCCTCAGTTACTGACACAGTCATCACTACAGTATAGTCTACACAAAAGACAACGCTCATACCCAAACTACTGATAAGCCATGGATTCCATTATGTTATTGAACAACGGAGAGTTCTGAAAATTTGGAAAAAAACACAAATGTGTGTCACAGTCAGTGATGCTTTATTTCATGCGTCTGATTTTATGGCTGTATGGTTGCTTGTTGACAAATAGCTCAGCTGACCTGTTGTGTTCGGACTGAAAAAAACCCTGAGTTACTCCTGTACTTACCAGGGTGTATTAATTCGAAGTGTGTCAGTCATGTATACACTAAATGACAGAGCTATACCCAGAAAAAATCATGAATATTATTAGTAAATGATTTTGTAAGTATGGACCTGAAAAATAAAGGGTAAACTATCATTTTCTTCTACATTTTTGTCCTGTGGTGACTCTGAACACACACATGAGTACATGGTCATGCATTCATCCACATACTGTAAACAGGCAGCGTTCAACAAACACACTTCTCACACAAGCAAGTGTTACAGCTACGGTTGAGGATGGAATTGTGAATTGTTTTCTGTTACCTGAAAAGCTGCCTTAAAGTTCTTATTCTGCTGTGTGGCACCACACACCTTGGTGTTTATTAAGGGATGAAGCCTTACCCAGTTTGAACATCATCATGGTGATGAGCACTGTCCTCTGATATCTGGACCAAACTCTTCCAAACTCCATGGTGAAACAAGCTGCTGAGGTTTCCAGTCAGAGTAAAGTGATGCTGTCAGTCCACAGGTTCTCCATCCAGCATGCTGCAGGGCTCCATCCAGGCTGCTCCAACTTAGCTGTGGAGGGTGAGCACCAGCACCTCCATGCCTGACCACTGGGTCTGAGTGTGTATGTGTGTGTGTGAGCGAGTGTTTTGAAGTGTGTGTGAGTCTCTCTGGGGACCAAGCTGGGCTGAAGTAAAGCAGAGTAATCACCCCAGCAGAGAGTGAGGGCAGGAAAACATGAGCTGGATTCTGGACTGGACTGCTTCATGGATTATGTCTGCTGCGTCTCTCTCTACATCAGTCTAGAACTGGACTCAGTGTTCGCCACCATTATTTCTATAGTTACAGGTTTTTCAGGAATTTGTCAATGCACATACCTGTATTTTAATCCAGAGTGAATCCATACACACATAGTGATTGTTGAACTCATCTCATAGTTGGCATGTACACATGAGCTACCAATAACGAACCATTGTTCAGGATTAATATTTACTGTCCTTAGTCTGTAACATGAAATCTAAATGTTAAATATGAAAAGACCAGAAAGAAACCAATGATGATATCTTAGCTTGTCAGGAATATAAAGTTATTTAGTTTAGTATGTGATCAAATGAGACCAAAAAATGTCCTTACAATATAGAAGCCGGAACCAGTGTTTGACATTTTCCCTCAGAAATATTATATTTACAATCATTTAAACTAAGAGTGATAATCATCACATCTTCTGCCAATCAGTTAAGCAGTTAATCAAATAGTTGTTTAATTTCTAGACTAGATAGCAATTGATATTATAGATAGCTGTTGAAAGAAATAAGTACTCAATCCAGACAATCACCATGCAGACTTTAAAGTAAAATTCAAATATAAAATATTATTAGATCTTATTTGTTAAAAGAACAGTCATCAGCTGTAACTGACGAAATTATAAATGAAATACAAATCAAATTGAATGAAATGAACAATACAATTTAGACTTTGTTCAGTACAAAAATACCAGGGGATATGAATGTCAGAAAATATAAAGGTCAGAATGCATGTATCCTAACAACCTGTGCCATGACCTCAAGAAATGTTGTTTAGCATTGAGTTCATCATGTACCACTGAACTTAAGCTGACTGTATGAAGCTATGACTGATTTTTATTTTTTTATTTGTATGGATCATTTGTATGGATGACAATGCTCTTTCCAGTTCATAGAGTTATATTGCAGGGAGGTGACTGATGTTGTGCTTACTGAGTGCAGGACTCCAACACCAAAGACTGAGTTAGGTGTAGCAGATCACACTCACACTTCAGTTAAGGTTGGCCAAGTAAACATCTTTCTTATCTCTCATTTCTGGTTTTTTTTTTTTTTTTTTTTTTTGGTCATTTCTTGGTTTGACCAAGAAACGTTCTCTAACTTGCTTTAACACAACCATAAATAATACATACGATTTCACAAGCAGAAACTACATTATTAGTATTGTAGGGTAACAAATGAAATAAGTTGTTTCTTTCAATACCTACTTGTAGGGGTAAATTAGAACACTTTACAGGCGTTGCAGGTGCTTGAAATGTTTTCTCTGATTTAATTTTGTGGATTGTATTTCTTAGATCAGACATGATATATTTGTATCCATCTTGATAAAGGCTGGTTGACTGTGAAAAATCCAGGAACTCTTTTGCTGTGATCACATTTGTCAGACAGTACAATGTGTTTGTCTCTAAACGTAGCCTGCCAATCTGCTGAAGTATATGTCTAAGTTTCAGTATCAGTTTCGTCTCTCAGAATTTTTTGTGTGGAGCGAGGACTGTGCTGTGAATACTAACTTGATAAAGCTAGCACACTCTTTTAAAAGTTTCAGCACACTGAGGTGAAGAATGAAATTTGCACTTTTAATATTAAATGTAAACTCAGACGTGTCAGTTAGTTTAAAGCCAACCCTGGAGTCCAGTCCAGGATTATTATGAGTGGAGGTTTTGGATCAATGGATTGTTGCTTCCCAGTCCCTCAATTTCCACCCCCACCTTTTGGAGGTGGAGGGAGCTTATCCAGCACCTAGCTGGTTGGTGGAGGCCTCTGTGGCAACTAGACGAATGCCTTACTCACCCCCACTCCCACTCCTACTCCCACACACACACTCCCACCCCCAATCCCAACTCCAACCCCAGGCCCTGAGCCCAGCGTCAGGCTTAACTACAACCTGCTGCGTTCACAACAACAACGAAAAGTTTAATTAAACACTCAGCGAGCGGGGGGAGGGAGGGGAGGCGTTAAGAGGAGACGGGCCTCCTCACTTCAGCGCCTTCGACAAGCGACATGCAAATGTGTAAAGTAGTGAGTCACAGCTCCACGGCTTCACATTCCTCAGTGACTGGCTGCTGCTTTCATTAAAGCCACACAATAGAGAAACAGACAGCAGGCTGACATGGAGTCTCAGCCCGGTCCGCCACACAAAGAGCACGCCCAAGAACATCGACCGTCTCTGTTTGTCTGTAGGTTTGTCTTTCTGTGAGGAAAAGGAAAAGTGAGATACAAATTCTTAAATATATACTATGCTACCATGTTCCCAATATCTTTAGAAATCAATTCATTTGTTTTGCTTTTCTTCTGTTTCTCCATTGAATACACGAAACAAACCTTTTTCCATCATGTTGTTGCACCCTCTTTTTCTCCTTTATTGGCAACCAACTAAAAACCCATAAAAAAGATACTCGGTCTAGTTAGGGGAGGGCGATAAAATCCAGCTGCACCAAACTGAAATCAAATCCAAGCAGACAGATAAAACCTACTTTTGAGCAGAGAAAGCTGATTTGACTGCTCCTAGCTACTGAAGCTGGTTATGTCAAATAATCCATATGACTGTGTCAGATGGTCAGTATAAAGATAAATGTACTTCCTGTTAAGTAAAATGTATCTTTCTATATGCGTCTCTGAAAGCTCCTTAAAGTTCATAACTATCTAAAGTTATATATGAACTGATGTAAGAGATTAAACAAATCAGATCAATTGTGATTGTACATGACTTTATTATATTATATTAAAATCCACTGACAGATTCAGTCATTTAAAATAAAAAATAGTACCCTCTAAAGATCTACAAGACAGGAGGATCTATTGGGCAGGCATGTTGTCATCACTTGGATGGACAAGCAGTTGGACAGATGATTCCAGTTTCATGCAGGGTGCAGACAAACCATGACAGGGGGGGATCATCTGTAAACAAATACAGTCTGGATTAACAGACACCGAACCAATCTGTCCCTCTGAGTCAGTATTTGCAGATTACCCATGGCAGCATACGGAGCAGTGCTGTGAGGGCTCCACAGGAAGCTGAGTGGTCTGTGGGTAAACACACATGCTTACAGTACACAATACAATCACAAGTCTAAACATCACACCTGCAAAATTTCACCTACCACCAGGATGCCAGCCTACATCCTCCTTTATACCTGCACTGTATGGTAATGAATGATCTTTGGGAGAAGCAGGCAGGGCTTTTACATTTACCCCATCATCAGGGGTATTGCTCTGGGTTAAACTGGCTAGAAACTATCAACAAGCTGCTGCTCCCCTTCTTCTTCTCCTAAAGTTGGATTAGACTGGGAGGACTGATGCAGCTTCACCCTCAGGACTGATTACTGATTAAACTTATAACTAAATGTAACGAGTGTAAGAATGTTGTCAGTGGATAATCTTGACTTAAAGAGTGTATTTGAGTGAAACTGAACCACTGGCATAGGAAAGTATGGTTTTCATAATGCACAGCTTACATTATCAACATAATGTATCAGTGTCAACTGCTGTCTGATTTAGATCAACAC
Source organism: Amniataba percoides (assembly GCA_037176925.1). Lineage (NCBI taxonomy): Eukaryota > Metazoa > Chordata > Actinopteri > Centrarchiformes > Terapontidae > Amniataba > Amniataba percoides. The sequence continues at coordinate 1,500,800 of JBAJHX010000076.1, read as the reverse complement.
AATAACAACACTTACTGCGCTGAACAGGCCACAAATATCCATCTTCAGGGAGCTGATCAAAGTAATATTGTTGAACGGTCTGGTGCTGACAGACAGCTGCTGAAGACGAAGATGAAAGCTTTTCTGATTAAATGTCTCAGCACATGTAAACATAAAGAGTTGACCTGACATCTTCAGTCACAGTGATAGTGTGTTACAAGTGTGCATGTAACTGAAGCTGGTGTTGCAAAGGGTAATGAGAACGAGAGTAAGTAGTTTACATTACCAGGCGAGGACATTTTTGAGAGATCTGATGCATGCGGTTTAATGAATTTAGTAGAATTGCTCCCAATTAAACAAGTGGAAAATTCCTGGGAAAGAATTCCACAAACACATATCATTTAATTAAAGATTCTCTTTCAGAAGAGAAATGTTATTTGATTTGTCATGTACTGAGTGTGATTATGCCCAATGGTTGAAAGTGGGGGTCGCCCTCGGTTCTCCCTTTCAGTCCTTCAGCTTTGGTCCCATGGGCTTTGTTGAAATAATAAAATTATTTTTAAAAAAATACCAGCCTTATCTTTTAAAGGTACTTTTTTTTTCAATTTGTGAACTGACCCTTTAAAGTAAAAAACAACCTAAACTGTACTAAAACCATCCATCCATTCATCCATTTTCTAACCCGCTTCATCCTGCACTCAGGGTCTCGGGGGGGACTAAAACCATTTAAATAAAATAACCTCCCTAGGGGCATAGAGCACAAATGTATCTTTTTTTAAGACAGTTAATACATTTTCACATTGTGTTAAACTGTGTGTGCTTTCTGAGATGAACAAACTCTCCGTCCAAGTTTCCACTGGCACAAAGCAGTTGAACACTGTTGGTGGTATTTTACGAGCAGTGGAAGGGCTGCAGGTGTCTGCTAATGGGCAGCCGATGCTAATTCTACTATTGAATGGTAATAAGGGTTTAACAGCCAATCATTGCCCACTGAAGAGTCACTATTAACACTCCGGCCACAGCAGTATGCTCAAGCCCTAATAACACTCTTACATGACAAACTTGAGAATGAGTATGAGTATGAGGCTTTCAAAAATGTTGGTAAGAAGAAAGAACAAGGTATGAAAAGTCAGTAGTTTAAAAGTTAACAGTGATTTTTGAAGAGTGTGTAACAGAGTGATGCTTTGTATTCTGTGTTTCCTTCAATAAAAATTCCAGCTAGCATGTCCTACCTTCCCTTAAGAGAGGAGGGACAGGGCTGTTGGTAATTTATTACCAGACTGGAGATTTGCTGTGGATGCTCTATCTCATCCTCACTCCCTGTTTCCTCTCTCTCTCTCTCTCTCTCTCTCTCTCTCTCTCTCTCTCTCTCTCTCTCTCTCTCTCTCTATCTGCCCCGCACTCACCCACACACACATTTCCCTCTCCTGCACACGTTAACATCCATTCCTGTCTGGCCCTCCACAACAATGGCATCTCAAAGAGCTGCAATTGCCTTGTGACCCTTAAGTTCACCCCATCACTCCCCCTTTCTAAACTCTGTCAACAAAGAATGCTGCTGGAGTTCAGACAGGGAGGCATTCAAACTCCATTTAACAATCAATCCACTATTACTCTCTACAACAGCGTAAATCTGTATAAAACTAAACCTAGTCTGTAAATTGGCATGGAAAAAGTCCTCTGTGAGATTGTTGCACGAGACTGATCACCACACCTGACAGTACCAAAGTGATAGAAACTAAACAAAAAACATACTGATAAATCACTTTAGCTATTCTGAAAGCCACCAGCAAGATCTGAGGGTGACACTTAAAAAGTTTTGGAAAGATTAGACGCATCATGCTTGGTGTGAGTTTTATAAGGTAATATGAACTTTATTGATCCCAAGCAGGGACATTCAATTTAGTTTTCTGTAGAAGCTTATTTTTAGAAAGGAACTTTTTAAAGACATAATGTTGTTATTGCAGTAAAGGAAAAACAGGCTGAACCTCATTTGTGAACCCTGACTTTATGTGACTGAGCATTATCCACCCTCTCTATCCACCTGAGAGGGGCAGTGATCCACAGGTGCTCTGTTTTCTGTCTCCATCAACGAAGCTGCTGAGTCTTTCTGGTCGTTTGATCACTTGAACAACTCCAAGTCTCATTGCTACATCAGGTAAGTCAACTGGAAGTGAAGTATCCTCAAAGATTCTAAATTAACTGTCTAAGAAGACTACTTGATCACTGGTGAATTTGTATAGGACGTATTCTGTCAAAAGCCTTTTTGATACATTTAATCAGCTGATCACTATTTCCACAGTAAAGAGGGGGAGTACAGAAAAGGTCACAGGTTAAACAAAGTCATTAGAAACCCTCCTTCACAGATATCTGTGTAAGATTTACAGGGAATCTGAACGCTAATTATCCAGATCATGTGGCTTTCTGTCAGTCAACAACCAATTCTTGTTTTGCAAATAAAAAGTGAGTAAGCTGGATTTGTGGTTTTCTATAACTGATTTCCCTCTAAATGTCCTGGGTAGGCCAGCAGCAGGTAATGTCACTCAGTCACTCAGAAGGGCAATGTAACTCATCAAAGCCTTCCTGTGCAGATTCAGGCAAAGAGAGAGCGAATCTCACTACAGAGTCCTGACAGATGAAGCCGTTATAAGAGTCTCTGATATCTACAACACTGCAACACACCTCAACAGGGAATTAGTGTGGATAGTGGGAGTTTCTGTAAGAGGATTCTGGCCTGTTCAAGCTTCTTAAAGAGCAGCGGCACAACATACATAACCAAATCCCTGAAGTTTCTCGTTGAGGGAGAAATGTTGTTGCCTGACAGTGGCTCGCCAAATTAATTCTCTGCTGTGACTCTACTAATTGCACCGGCTGTCTCTAAAACCTGATTAGCAAAATAAAGTGATTTACATGCCAACTGGGGCCTGTCTCACTACCTGTCTGTGTGGGGGGCTTTGTTCTCTACAGGCTCCTATTAAGATGTCATCGATGTGCACCTGGAGTCTGCAACATACTGTCATATATACTTTGTGCCCAATAAACAAGACTAATGTCGAGCTAAATCTTCAAGTTCAGAACGAGAATGTCTGTGGTTCAGAAAAACAGCTGACCTCTTCTCTAATGATATTTTCTCTGTATGGTATAAAGAGATTGTCAGGCCTCAATCTGTTGTCCTGTCCTCTGGCCTCCAGTCTGCAGTAATCTTGATGAGGGGCTAATAAGCCAGAAAGCCTGCGGCTCACAGCAGTGGCCCCCCAGCGGGCCCAGCGACCTTCCAAAGTATCCTTCGTTAACCCCTCATCACCCAAACCTGGTCTGAAGTATGCCTCCTCGAATGCTCAAGTAATGAAAGGGATTTGAACAAGGCCAGGAGGGATCAAAGCAAACTTCCTCCTGCAATATTTGGAAGGCAAATACAACAGTAAAACATTGCATTCCTGCTAGCTTTGGAGACTGGGTCTGTCTGTCAGCTTAGCTCTGACATTACTACCAGGAATTCACAGCAGGGGAGTAAGGACAGGCCAGACAGACATAATGTTGTTGTGGTGCAGCATTTTTATTCTGCTACAGGACTCTGCATTTATGCCTGTGATAAAATAAAGTTAAATGTTCCATATGCAACCGGACATGAGTGAGAACTAACTTAAAGTGGCACAACAGGTGGAGCACTGTGAGGTCAGAAACAATAACCCTAATGATGTCATCATGCTGAGTTGCATCATGGGTATTTAAGTAAAATCTAAAAGCATACTAGTAGCAGAGTAGCAACATAGCAACATACTCTTGTGACCTGTAAAGTGCATGTTTCTGCCGGAGTCCTGGTCCTCTTTATTCTCTCCAGTCTTGCAGGTTCCTCACTGATTCTGGTTGTGATCCACCTGTCTGAGGTTCTCTGGCCTGGTGGGGACATGATCTGTGTCTGTGTTGTGGAGAGAAGATCGAGTGGACCAGAGCTCCATATGAGGACATCTAGAGTTGTGCTCCTCTTCACATAATTCACACATGGACTAAACGCATGGACTCAGCATGTTTGATTAATGATGTTCTCTGTACATGTGGCATCTATTGCACGTCTGTCCGTCCCAGGGAGAAGGATCCCTCTTCTGTGGCTCTTCCTCAGGTTTCTTCTTTTTTCCATGAAGGGTTTTTTGAAGTTTTTCCTGACCCGGTTCGAGGGTCTAAGGACAGAGGGTGTGACAGCTGTACAGACTGTAAAGCCCTCTGAGGCAAACAATGTTTGTGATTTTGGGCTGTAAATAAATACATTTGAATTTGAACTTTGGACATGTCATGTCTCCATAAAAATAGATTGATGTCCTGCAATAACTGAATTTATGTTATACATATAAATATGAAGAAAAAAACAAAACCATCATTAAATGGAATTTTGTCTTTATTTAGTGTCATGATAACTTAGAGTGTAAACATTATTACAGACAAAGACACAGCTTTGGTCACAGTAGTTTTTTTAACAGAAATGATTTATGAGAATATGACATTTTTTACTGCAGCTCAGTTAAGAATGTGTTTGCAAATGTTATAAAAAGATTTGCTGAACATGTTACAGTGGTGATGTGATAAGAATACTACAGATGCCTGTAGTGTGTAACCTCACTACTGAGATCCATGAACACACCAAACATAAAATAATAGTGATGTTAATCCTTGTGTTGTACAGCTTAATATTATACTGTTTCCAGTACATGATCACATAAAAAGACAGTAAAACATTTCATCAGTCAGATCCAGCATGAGGACATGTGGAGGTACAAAACAGTTTTCCCTCACAGGAAAATGATATGAGAGTGCTGTTTTCTGCAGTGTAACATTACATTATTTGGAGTAGTTATACACTATATGGCAAAAAGTGTGTGGACGCCACCTGTACGTATGTTTTTATGCTGTTTTTGAATCCTGAAAAAAAAAGTGCCCTTTCTCTGTCTGATCCAGTGGAGGGCGCTGAGGATGCAGGGGAACACCAGGCTGTGACTCACAGAGCTGCTCACCAGATGGCAGTGATGGGGTTTTAAGTTTCTGTTGGATTCAAATATAAGGTGATTGATAGATTACTATCAAGTAATAACAGCGCATGAAGAAAACATAAAGTACCAGGTAGTAATATCATATAATGTTTTACAGTCAATGTACCACAAACATGTCACTATAAATAACTATTGAGTAGAAAACATTAGATGCAATTAAATATCACAGTGATGATATAAGAGAGAAATATAAGAGATAACAGAGATAACAGAGAAAACACAGTCACTCCAAACTCATAGAGATTATACTCTTGTAGAGCGATCAGAAGTGATGATGATGATTTCTGATCTTCATGAGTCGAGTGAAGGTTCCAGATGTTTCAGCACTCCTCCCACCAGGTACAGACTGCCGGTCACCAGCACAGAGACCTGCCCTGCCCCTCTCAGTGGGATCCTGCTGGAGCTCAGTGATGCTGCAGGGGCAGACTCCTCTGTCCGGCTGATCCAGTGGAGGGCGCTGAGGATGCAGGGGAACACCAGGCTGTGACTCTCAGAGCTGCTCACCAGATGGCAGCGATGGGGATTTATTGATCCAGTCGAGTTCAGGCTCTGCCAGCAGCTCTGGTTTTCTCTGCAGCGCTCCAACATTTGCTGAGCACACGCACCAATGCTGTGGTGAGCTACAGAGAGCAGCAGCACAGGAAGAGTACATGTGAAAGACTGACCTCTTAGTGTCCCTTAGAGACAGCACAAGATTACAGATCAGGCTACAAAGTTCCTAACATTGTTGACATCTCCCTGTCAACATGTCAATCAAACATTTCATTATGAATTCACAAAATTACAACAAGACTAAGTTTAAAAGTAACTCACTTTCTTCAAGAAGCTCATGACACACACTGTTTGTTGCGCAGTATTCCACCTGCAGGCAACATCAAATCTGGCCACATTATAATGACATTTAATGACAAGAAATCAGCATTGTTGTCTCATCTCACCTGTGCTGCCTGTCGGTGCCTCAGTAATGTTGGGGCAGAACAGAGCGTAGTCAAACTGGCAGGGCTGCAAGTGACACAGTCACAGCGTTTGTTGGCATACACATATGCAGTGTGTTCAGCGTAGCACACTGTAGTGTCGGTTATACTCACCAGCAGCAGTCTGAGTAAAGCAGCAGAGTCCCTCTCTCCTGTTGTGTTAAAGAGCAAGATTTTAACTCCAGGGCTTCTGTAAGACAGGAGATCTAATAGACTCATGCTTTTAAGAGTCCATTTCCACAATGATGAAACACAATATTCATTTCCCTCTGCTGGATATGCAGAAAGCTTTGATTTTATTTTCCCAGGTTTTGAGATCTGTCTCTGAGCTTTCTGCCTCCATAGGAAGGAATAGTGCACAGTTTTCATGGAAAAGACTTTCCACTGAGAAATAGTCTATAATCATATATTAACCATCATGAAACTGTATAAACTGTCCCCAGAGCAAAGAGATGAGATGTTGATGTTTTAAACCATTAAATGTGTTTTTTGATACAGATATCTCTGTTGCTTGGTCTACGAGAAAAACAATCAACAAATTTATAAGGCATTTTTCATCAGTCCAGTTTGTAAATCTGGTGGGTTAAATAGGAGCCATAACATTTTCTTTTGATACCTCAATTACATTTTGTATCTGATAGTTGCTTACTTGTACTTGAGTATTTTTACTGTGTTATTTGTGTTTGTACTGTGGTGTATTTATTTCAATAAAGGATGCGAGAACTTCTTTTACCACTGAGACAAAATAACAACAAAATAACTTTCTGGGTTTCAAAACGAAATATACCGATATACGATTTTTGAGAAACTCTCATGCAGTGTCATCGTCATACTGAGTCTGGTGTCTCTGCAGCATCTCCTGTCTGAACCACAGGACACAGGCCTCCATGCTGTCTGTGGTATGAGCTCCATCCAGGTAATATGTGACAGAGCCACGCCTCAGCGTCTGGTTTCGTCCTAACCACTCAGTCTCCTGTAGACCTGGAGTTATTAAGGAGGGAGCAGAGGAAAGTCGCCCAGTAATACTTACTTAGTTCATGAGTTTTCATCCACTTAATGCAAACATCAAAAACAGTTTCAGAAAGATATTTAAGTTCTAAAACCACACAAATGTCCAGGCCTGTTATCTTGTTGTCTTGGTGCAGATATCTGCTTTGTCTCAGTTTTGTCTCAGCAAATGATGAACTTTGGTTAAAACTTGCCTTTCAGCATGGCGGTGGTGGGCTGAAAAGAGACAGCCTGGGAGCCTGGTCTGTTGATTGCTCGAGCTAAACTGAGGCCATCTGCAAGGATTCACATCAGTAAGGTTTCGTCACAGTCTACTTTGTCTCTAACAATACACAGTAAATGCTGCACACCAAAAATGCATAAAGAAAACACACAGCTACTGTAGTGTGTGCGAGGTGTTGCAATGGTAGGCATCACAAATAACTGTTATGCAAGTGTTTTCTGTTTGTTGTTTTTATGAAGCAACATCTTTCCTTCTCGGAATAACAGCCAGCTCATTGTAGTGCTTCACCTCACAAATACTGTCACGCTTAGGACAGTGAATAGACACCATTAAAGGAAGCACGAAGTAACTAATCTCTAAATTCTTTGAATCCAGATTACACATAGTTTCATATGTTAAGAGATTTTTACTGACTTTGTTGCCTTTGCTCTCCATCTGACAGATACACACACACAGAAAAATCGTATTTCAACTAAAGCTTGCCTAAAATAGCTCTTGCCCATGCATTCTGATGTTTGCCACAGTGCTTTTTGAAAATACCTCCTCTCTCCTCTTCCTCGTGGCGCTGCAGCCAGCTGTAGCTGAGCTTGAATCCAGATTACACATAGTTTCATATGTTAAGAGATTTTTACTGACTTTGTTGCCTTTGCTCTCCATCTGACAGATACACACACACAGAAAAATCGTATTTCAACTAAAGCTTGCCTAAAATAGCAGCTGTAGCTGAGCTGCAGGGCAAGCTGTGCATTTGAGCGCTGATGTCTTCCTGCCAGGCCCAGACTCACAGGACCAACTATAGCTTCATACTGATCCAGGTCAGGACAGACCCACAGAGGACACTGCAGAGAAGGAAGATGAATGAGTCACAAACGTTCTCCAGCTGAAGGCCTTGGAATGATTGAAACCTGGGAAATGTTTACCTTGTAAGCTGCTTGTGAAGTAAAAACAGTAAAAAAAAATAGAAATATTAAAACTGAGTTGGTTCAAACTGATCTCAGCTTTGACAGTCACTCAGTCAGCCTACAGCTGCACAGTTACAACCAAAATGTCATCAAGTTTTTAGAGGTACAAACTGTTTTAAAGTAGTCATGCAAATGTGACTTTAATCCACAATTAAAATAGGACATCACTGTATTGTTTCAGTCACACATTTGCATTTACTGGAGCGAAGTAAAGGCTGGACAGTCTGCTCACCCTGATCTCTTCAGCTCTGTGCTGCAGGACTCTCAGGGGGCCGGGTTGTTGTCTGACAGTGAATGCTGGGACTCCTGACGGCCATCAGAGCACTGACTACAAACAACACATCTGTCTGTCAGTCTGTCATCATGGTTACTGATGGAGGTCCTGTCCGGAATTAGAAAACTTAAATCAAAGTAATTAAGTATTTTAGTTCTTAAATTACCAAGAGTTAAAGTACTCAATGTGTAGGAATTTATTGGGAGGGAAGGGTATGCAAAATCTGAATTATTAACTAAAAATGTCAAACAGTTGTAATGTATAAAGCTGTATTTGCCCCAGAGATGTAGTAGAGTAAAAGTTAGGGAGGACTCTGTGTGCTGTGTTGGTTTGTTTTTCTCTCTCTCTGCTGTACTCAGGTATTTTGCAAAACAGAGTGTGATGTCAATCAGATGACCCAGAAAGTGTAAATAAAGGTTAAAAGGTTAAATAATGCTTTTTATTTGCTTCACCTTGAATATCCCAGCCTTCTGCCAAGCGATCTTCTCTATGGTGTCTCCAAGCAAACTGCAGTGATCAAAACCAAGAGATGTGACCCCACACACCCATGGTTTCCTGTGGAAACATGGTGTTTAACTACTGCAGCACAAACAGAAAACATCCGGTTTGTTTTTATTAAGCAAGATCCTCTTTAAAATGATTAAACCATTATAGAGCGATTAGGTCACTGAGAACATTACCTGATGATGTTTGTGCAGTCATACTGCCCTCCAATCCCGACTTCAACCACTGCTAAATCCACCTGTGTTTACAGAAACGTCACTGAGAACAGATTCAGGCTGCAGTGTGTGTGTCAGGGTTGGGTGTGAAGGGTGTGTGTGTGTGTGTGTGTGTGTGTGTGTGTAGCTCACCTGCTCCTTCAGGAAGACATGGAAGGCCAGCAGAGTCAGGAACTGGAAGTAGAAGGGCAAGGTGCCTCCACTGACGTCCTGTGGATTCATGAACGTCAAATAAAAAATGCAATAGCTGGGTTAACAGTGTGACACTTCACATACAGTGTGTATGAGCCTTCAAATGTTATTATCTTGAAAAATATGATACCTGCAGTATTTAAGGACAAGCAACACTGCAATAGATAACATGCAATGAAGCATGATGCAATAAATGAGTGATTTATGGTATTTCTAATGCCTGAAGTCTACTGTAGCTCTCAGGGTATCAGGGTTTGGTGAACCTTTTCCTACAAGGCCACTAATAATGATGTTTCTGGATCTGGTAGGAATATTTGCTATCTTTATATATTACCCAGTTCCCTTCCAATGTGTCTAAATATTTTAAATATCGGTTAATTTATATCTAACAAAATAGGCCTGGGTTTTAGAGAAGTTTAATAAAAATCTGTTTCATTGATGTCACATTAAAACATGAAACTCACCATGATTAAGTAATGAGTTGAGAGGTAACAAAAAGCATTTTAAATGTGAAACTTGTGAAATAACACTATGTGATCTATTAGTTAAACATCATAAATCCAGTGCCATATTAGTTTCACCGTTTCTGCTAAAAACAAACTGAAGATAAACTCTTGCTATCTCTCATAGCAGTGCTGGTTAACTATTAATCAGTTGGAGAGTAAACCAGTAAGACAAAGTCCAGACTACAAATTGCAGAATGACATTCAAACATGCTACCATTTGAATTCCAGATCCTTTGTTTAAAATATATTACATTTATATTATTATATGACTAAAATATAATGTTGTTGAAACAGTTGTTCTTATCTGCAGAGCAAATCTGAACTGATGATTAAGTCTTAATATTCAGTGGGGTCTTTATATTCAGTGGGGACTTTTCTTTTTCCTTTTAATTTTCTATTTCATATGGTAATGTTATAATACAGCATTTCTATAATATTTATACTTTTAAGGTACCTGCATCTATAAGTAAACATAACCTAGAATTAGAATTAGAAATTCTGTGAAATTATTGAGAAATTATTTTTGCTCAGATGCAACTATAACATTTGATTCTCAATTCATCAGTACATTATAAAATGTAAAAATATGAAAAGAAATATTTTGTGATACCTGTAAAGTCCAGTGCGAAAGCCATAGTTCCTGAGTACTCGCTCAGTGAAAGCACAGGTTGATCCCTGGACAAAAAGAAAAAAGCATTTTCATCTGTCATAGTGTTTTTGTCTTTGTTAAATATGTTACACAGCAGAGGACTGGCTTTGCAGTTTCACACCTTGCCTTTGGTCCCAGTAACATAGATGATGTTGAGTTTGTCCAGTTCACCTACCTGGAAAAAAAAACATGGATACACAAGTTGTGGCTGCTCTGAATATGTTATGTAGTGTTCCCTAGAGTTTTATTTTGTCATAAAAGCTCTACATGATGGTGACTGCAGGAGAGCACTATGGAGCTTTTGATGCACACTTGAGATTAACACAATGTGACACATAGATACAGTTACTAGTTATGTTGCAGACAATGATTTGACACAAAACACAAGATCAACTAAATGAAATGAAATATTATGCCTAGTTATATCCACTTGCATAAAAACTAGTGACAATTACCCTCACCTCTGCCAGATATAATGTTTAAATGCTATTTACATGTGAATACATAAATAATGATGAAAGCATGATATAGTACAGTATTTTAGATGGTACTATTCTGTGCAGCATAATGAGAATGAATATTTATCTATACACTGTTACTTAAATAACATTTAAGGCCTTTTACTTAGCACTTTTGCTTATAGGATCCAGATATGTCCTCCACTTATGCTCTAACTGAAAAGATGCAACGTGCTATCTAACCATACAGCTGTGTAATAAAGCTGTTTCTGTCATTTTGTGGGCTTTTGAATGAAAGAGGATGCAGAGGATGCAATTTGCATTATTAGTTGAGCTGCTATATGATATTCAAAGTATACCAGAGGATATAGCCATACTGAACATGTGTGTCTTTGCCTCTGCACACTGAGGTTCCCGCTTCAATGACAGTAAACAGACTAGGTGTGCCAGCGTCTGTCTCTCAGCAGTCAGAGCAGGAATCAAACACAATTAGTAGAATGGAAATCATTCATAATACACACAGTAATGCCGGTGCGATGCAGGAATGCCTGCATGGCCTGGAGCTGCAGGCCTGGATTCTCTTGACATTCATGCAACCGGTTCAACAATGCTGCATTATTCTGCAAACTGTTCAGGACACACACAGCTCCCTGAGAATTTGCATACACATACACACACACACACACACACACACACACACACACACACACACACACACATACACACACATGCATACACATACACACAGTGACATATTTCTTAGCCAAAATGAAAGCTTATAAAAGCTAAAAAATAATCATACAAATTAAGCATTAAGATAAAATACAATGAAATACTCATGTGTTTAAGGATACTCACTTGAAAAGTTTTGGTCCTGTTCACAACGGCAGTTTGACCCAGGACCATGTTTAGGGCTTTACACCTTATCAGTGAATAAACGACCTTTCACAACTCCATGAAAAGTATAGAAATGAGAATATACATGCACTTGAAGCCAGTAAAATGAAGCTTGTATCTTATATAGCCAGTCATACACTCTGTTGGTGGCACTGACACAGGCTGAGCACGAGAAGTATCAAACTGGTGCGATCAGGTTCCTGTCCTTTTTTCAGCATGAGGCGGCTGTTTGAACAAGATTTCTGCCCGTTTACAGCCTCATAAAAGCATGCTGCCAGAGGAGAGACAAATACAGTGCTGTCAAAACATTTATCCTGATAACTTAACTACTCTCAACATTGAATTGAATTAACGAACAGCTACCTCATAATTCATCAGAAATAAGACTGTTGGTCTTAGAGCAGCTTGTCAATAGATAACTAAAGCTGCCTGGACACATGTTGATTTTAAAGTCCTTCCGTCTGTTGTTTGGTTTGCTCAAGCTGAGTCACAGAATAGGTAGAACTGTGGCCACCATATGAACTTGTGAATATGAATATTAACATTTATCTATCTATCTATCTATCTATCTATCTATCTATCTATCTATCTATCTATCTATCTATCTATCTATCTATCTA
>JBAJHX010000076.1:1466097-1481603 GCA_037176925.1 Amniataba percoides | reverse complement strand
ATTATATTATATTATATTATATTATATTATATTATATTATATTATATTATATTATATTATATTATATTATATTATAATATATTATATTATATTATATTATATTATATTATATTATATTATTTTTTTATATCATAATCTGGTCACAGTAGCATCTAAACACTCCTTGTCCAAATGCCCACATCTACACTTCAACAAACAAGAAACAGGATTTCACCCTACATGATGCCTTATGCAAAATCTCTTAGCGAGCTGCTATTCATACACATTCACTGTTCCGATGCCAGTTTCATATGATCACCAGTGCAGATACCACAATGTTACAATGCAACCAAAATAAAGCAAAGTGCACACCATGTTCTAAATGTAGTTCTTCTTTAAATGTAGTTCATTCATTTATGTTTTTCTGAAGTTGTTGTACCACATCTGCTTTTTTGCACTTTTTTCCAGTCAGGAGTGGCTCTTCCACCTCTGTGATGTTATTGAGGGACAACAGTGTCCGTCAGCACGAACACTCCAACATGGAGTGTTTTGGATGCATCTTGGCAGTGTACAGGTATACAAGCATACTTCATGTTGTCACTTTTCAAGTGTCACTTTACAGCTTTTTCAAAACATGGTTAGAATTAGTGCAGAGTATGTGGTTAGGACAACATTAGTAACTATGCCATTTTCAAAGTTTACCTGCTTTATAGAATCTCTTTGGCTCATATGTAACAAAGACATTTTCTGTCTTTGGACTGTAAAACTGACAAAGTGACCTGTTCAAGCTGCTTGGTGTTGATAAGTCAGTCACCAGTCATTCAGTGTAATCTACATCTGATCTGTAGCACAACTACAGCTGGTGAAGGTACTTTGTTCACATAAGCTTGAATTTCATTATAGTATGATGCACAGGATTTACTCAGTACCTTAAGGTATCATATTTAGTCGCTCATTAAGGGTTTATTATATAACTAAGAATCATGTATTTAATTGAAAGTGTGCATTTGATTGTTTCACTTTTTGTACTTTAATTCAGCATATTCTTAAATGAGTTTGTTTTCAATAAATGTATCACACAGCAAACCTTATTATTCCACTATATAAAGTACACGCTGCATAGAAACTGGTAGGAATGGGATTAGCCCAGACACTTAACACTACTAATTATAGTTAGTTAGTTAATTAACTATCTGATCCAGACTTTAAAGTCACTTCCAAACCAGTGCTGGGTGTCACAGGGCCTGCAGGTCCACCTATTTGCTGATCCAGATGTACCCACTACACGTTATATTTTAGGTAATGTATTGTATTAGTATGAGTGTTGGGCAGCAAGCTGTGCAAACAGAGCCAGTAGGATGTGCTGGGATTGATCTGAGGCTAAAGGTGGGAAAGTGGTGCCAACAGGTCTGGACCTCACAGAGTGGAACCAGTCAAATTTACCATTATTTGAGTTTAAACTAAGCAAAGGTTAATGGAGTTTCTGACTTTGGGAATGTAACTTTATTGCTGTTATGTTTGATGGTGAAGGGAGAATATATTGGCTGAAAGATGAAATCATTTCTGCATTCTTCCTGTACTGTCGCTTTTTCACCTTTACAATATTACAGTCCCATAACATGACACCTGGGTGTTGTCAAGCATCATTTACTCTGTATCAACAATTTATATACAGTAGTTTCGTTTAGCATCTGCCAGGATATCTGTCAGTTCATCACAGCACCAGACCAGACAAATAATAACCACACCATTTTTCATACAGACATTGCAGTTAAAGCACAGTAGTAACTAATAACATAATAAATGGTTCTGTCCCAGTTAGACCTTGACAGTCAGCCAGCATGCACAATACCAGAGCAATACCAGAGCCCTGAAACTGAGACAGTCATCATCTATGGTAATATTTACAAAATGTCAAAATGGCCTGATGTGATCTTTTAATAACTCTCTATATAATTATAAAATGAGGTTGTATTTTTGTGATTTTAGATACAGTTCCAGTGATGTTTTGAACTGTCTGAGACTGTGTGAGCTCTTCACAGACGCTCTTCTATGGTGTCCTTCAAAGTTAGAGAGATCTGTCATTTGACTCTGCAGTTCCTGGAAGCTCTATAGAGCATTTTAGTTTTAACTCTTTCTCTTTTTAACGCGGTCTCAGCTAAGTGTCTAGGAAATCCAGCGGCAGACAGACAAGTTAAACCACTCGGCGTTTATCAGTTAAAGAGACAGATATTTCCCTTTGACATAAAACCAGAGCTAACAGGAGAATGTATGTTGGACTTCTATTTATCTGTCACATGGACACACAACTACAAATGAATGCTAATGTGCTCTGACTCTGCAGGATGTGTAAATAAAACTGTTTGCAAACACGTTCAATCAACCAAAAAAACGATGCTAAAAAAACGATTTCAATGTTGTCAGCACCATACACAAAATTTCATTGCACAGAAATCTAATTCACAGATCTCACATTTTGATTAAAATCAAAACTTTTAGTTTGGATAGATACTACGATAGGCAAGTCAGAAAACATGTTTGCAGTTTGGGTGAAATATCAAACAAAGTACTGTACTGCAGAGGTTTGTTACTCTGCTTTCACTCCACTACACACAGCAGCACCTGGCTGAGCAGTCTCTGGCCCAGCACGTACACACTGCTACACCATATGTGGGCCAGGCCACCTCCAAATGTGGTCTGAGTGATTGGATCTCAACACATATGAATGCAGGTGTGTCTTTCATACTGACTAACAACACTGTCCTCCACATATCATCATGTTGCACTGTGGGAAACTAAAACCTTCTTGACAATATTTTCTGCTCTCTGTCTGAAAGTTTAACTTCATTTTCCTAAGCTCAGGCATGAATGTTGCAATGAATACACACAACTTCCCATGAAGGCCTTAGCCAAGGGTTTATTTATAATGCCACCATTAAGGGAGAGCTTAGGAATAAGCCATGCATACACTTTTTTATATGTTGGTGTAGAGAGGTGTAGTTTAGGTTTCATGTTATGAGTTCAGCTTAGGTGGTCTTGGGTGTAAGTGGGGCCGTGGGCTGAGCAGGCAGCTAGGGGAGCTTAGCTGGGAGGGAGCTGCTATCCTGCTGCCTCACCGAACAGCAAATCAAACCAGATGGGCTCATTTATGGACAATTAGTGTGCTGTGAATGGAGCACCACTGACTCACCTAGCGTTGTTATTATTACAGCTTTTATCTGGGTTCAAGAGAGACCTGGTGGCTTCTAAGTTGGGGTTTTGATGCATGTTTGACCCCACATGCGTGAGGAAATTGGAGACCTGTTCCACAGAATTGGAAGGGAGGCGGAGCGTGATGAATAGCTCCGGGAATGTTGACGATAATCTGCGCTGTGCTGTATGGCTGAATCATAGCTCGGATTTGAAAAAGCAGGCAAAAACTATGCACACTTGGAGCAGATGTGAAAACTTTCACTTGCAGCTTTGCCACTGAACAGGAAAATACAAAAAGCAAAGGCAGCAGGGCTGTTCTAAAATACTCTGGGTTTTTCTCATGCGACGCCATCACTGCAGAGACAAGAGTGTCCTGTTACTGAAAGGAGAGGGGGGGGGGTCCAGTCTTATGCAGGAATGTTGCTCTTACCTCCCCCCTTTTTCATCCCCCCTCTCACTCTCCTCTAATCGTTCTCTTCATCACTTACTTGGCCTTTGCTTGACTCCCTCTGTGATGGTCCACTTCACTTAGCTCATAAACAATGCCCCCAGCCCCTTCCACACCTTCATATTTCTGCGTGCCTACAAGCTCCAGTCTCCTTACTGCCTGCCTACCTCCAAGTCATACCAGACCTTTTAATAGTAATTAGTTGAGGGACTGCAGCACAGCGAGATATTTCCCTAATTCATCCCCATCTCTGGGAGAAGGAGAAAGGCAAGGTAAAGCTGTGTTCTTAGGAGCCTGCTGAGATAATGACAGGCTCATCATACACATCCAAACAAAGCCAAGACTTGGTGTGGAAAAAAAAAGCCTTTTTGTTGTCTTTGTTGTGTGCAACCGACATCACCAGAGAACTACATGAAAAGGAACAGAAAGGAATAAAACCAGCTGCTGCACACATCTATTGTCTGAGAGCACGCCGAGGGTGAGCGCTGTTCAGATCGATGCAATTACAACTATGAAAAGACTGTGCTTCTTTGGGAAGGCTGTTGCTGCACCCAAACACTGGACTTCACCTCTGAACAGGGGGGTTCTCTCACTGAGGAGGGAGTCACGTTTGTCTCAATGGTATGTCCCGCGGGGTATCAGCCACCAATGACAGCTCAGCGTTGTTTGAAAGCCTCTCAATGAAAACTCCTACCTCTAATTGTCCCTGCAATGCTTATCAACGCTGCCAATCCCAACTAGAGCGGAAAGACAGAGCAATTTTCCCATTACAGCGGGAGCAGAAAATGGAGGAGAGACGAGGGAGCCTGGTGTCTCCTGAGAGCAGTGCAGATGGCTTCATCTCTAAGTTCAAAAACACAGACAGGAGGGATGGGGGCGAGGGACGTGGAGCACGCACACTCACAGGCACTTGTAATGTCCTTGTGCACATACATACACACAGTCACACGCACAGCCGAAGACACCATGTACGCACGCTGACAACATGCAATCAATTAGCTTTTAACCTCCTTTCTGCAGCCAGCTTCTTTCAAGGCCACAGTCACACAGATCGTGGCCATGGAGGATTCATTTCAATGAGCACTGAGATCATTGCTGTTTTAAGCTTGCTGACCCCTGCCACAGTGGTTAGATAAGTCAGCTTCAGCACTCTGTGCCCGCTGCTTTGATCTCCCACAGCCACAGCAGAGCTTCCACAGACATTTGCGTGTTTAGATTTCTCCTAATGTGGAGATTTACATTAAACTGGAAGGTAGAGCTGAATTTCCTCTTCAGTCTGCGCCCGTCAGACCGCAAGAATGCAGCGCCACTGTGCTGGGATGGTTATGACAACAAATGGCATCCTGATAACATCACACAGACCAGGATTCAACCTGAGCTCTACCCGCCATCCCAACAGTGATGAGATTAATCTGTTTACCTGCTCTCTTGAAGGAATGTTTATTCAGACACATGCAACTGTGTATACAGTTCACCGTAGGAGCCACAGTTAAAAATGATACAGCAAGTGTTTCGTGTGTGTCTGTTTGGAGGAGAGGTTGCCTGCACCAAACTCTCCGTTTATTATCAATGCAGACATCTTAAAGTGTCTGCCGTCTGGCTCCACTAGGCTTATCAGTTCCTCATTGGCTTACGCAATTACAGAAAACACACACAAAAGTGTGTAGCTGTGCACACACTGAAAGCCATGCTTCTGTGCACACATACACACACATGCAAAGAGGCATTTAGCAGCCCACTTAAATCCAAAATAGATCAACTTAACCTCCTCAAGGCAGCAGAGTGGCTGCACAGACCATTACAGTGTCAGTCTTATGGGCTAACAGACAGCGACAACTATATGCTTGCTTTATTACAAAAATCCATCACTGTGTTCACCTACCAGCCCCGAAACGGTGCTCTGTTTCAGCTCCCTCCTATTTCTGAGGTCACGACCAGCAGAATAAGCAAACAGAGCAAAAGATGGGGCCAGAGATTGGTGGAGGCTGTTGGCCTGATCTCTTATCTCGCAGCACTTTTACTAACTTCCACTGCAAATAGAAAGTTCAACAGCAGATACAGTCGGAGGCACACTGACAAACCTCAAACTGTCAGACCTGTTTGGGGGGATTTTTGTGGAAGACATGTGCTACTTCACACATCCAACAGTTCAACAAACCAATAAGGGGCCACCTTGTCTACCAGACCTTCCTCAGTCTGTCCATCTGTTCGCCTTCCCCACCACCACACAGACACGCATCCATGGCCTCTATTGTAGTGCCTGTGCAGGTGTATGGGTGCTGATAAGAAGCACAGGTGCCCCGCGGTTCATCGGGGTGAAGCCATGTTCGGCGAGCTCTGCCCTCGGCCCTACGCTGGCATTTCTAACTGGGGGAGGTTCTACCGAAGAGGGCAGAGGCGTCGCCGCTTATCAAGCTGGGGACAGAGGACCAAGCGCTTAGCAGAGCCACGGGGACTTGAACTCCTACCCTGCCTCCCTGCATCTCGCCCAGCGCCGTCTGGCAGCAGGGCCCTGCTTGAGTCAGGAAAACCACAGTCCACCAGTGAGACCGAACACCCCTCCCTCTCTGAATCGGTGCTGTACCCCTCTCACCCTGCTCTGCAATGATATCTCTGTCTGAAATGCCAAACCTCACACTCACACACAAACACACAGACATACAAACCACACACTGACATTTCAGCTGCACCTCTTCTGATCAGCACACTCCCCTGCTCGGGCATGGTCCTTCAGAAGTGTATAGATGTTTGAGTGGTTGTAGGTTGTAGGTGGAGTGTTAAGTTATCATTGCATCAAATGTGTAATCAAAAAGATGGGGTTGCACACATCAACAAAAGGACATTTTAAAGTGCTATTGCCTGTGGCACTCGAGCCCTTATCAGTGCTTGTGGGTAAATGGTCCACGTGTGTTTTATATAAGCTGATGTGATTGTAGATTATCAGTGAAGTGTCAGTGAAAAATGTGCATGTAAATGTAAATGTAAGTTTTTTTTGTACAGACATTAGTTGTAACTATAATTTGTGTTTGTGTAGTTGTTGTTGATCTCATAGTCCACTCATAGTCCACAGTCATATAATTCAATAAACAGCATCGACAATTCTGCTGGAAGAACTCACATATGCACGGAAATTCAATCTAATTTTAGTGAAGTCAACAATATAAAAAAATGAGCACATGAACACATAGAGAGTGTGTTAGGGGGGCTGCAGCAGCAAATAATAGTATCTCTGTATTGCTCTGTATCAGTAAGGTAATGGTGGGCAGCATCATGTTATACTGGCCACCTTGTGCATCTGTATGAATATGATGGGACAGTCAGCTGGTAGCCACCCTGTTGTAAACAAGCTGGTGTAGTGCACAAATGAACAGCTGATGTCAAGCAGGATTTCAGTGTTCTGCCTAAACTAACACTTCTTTCTGCCATTTTCTTCCATTTTTTCCTTATCCTGATCCATACAGCATAAATATAAGGGCACTGATTTAGTTTTCTGAAGTTGAAACACAAGTTTAAACACACATACACAGCTCAGATTTTGCAGCTTAGAGTAAATTTGGGTCACACATTTTAATAACAACCACAAGTTAAAGGTAATGTTACTATATGAATCAGATACCAGTAAAATACTTCCTGAATCCGATTGGTACTTAAATGTACATTCGGTGGAAGAAAAATAAAATGATGGTAAACAAGAGAGTAACTTGGCATTTTAAAGGAGTGAAAAAATAATTTTGTTTCTTCTTGTTTCTTTTACTTTTATTTTTGTAAATAGTGCGTCTTCACAGGGCAGTAGTGGGAAATTAAACTGAAGCTGGAAATATTGCTGTTATCAAAACTGATTTTCTGCAGGACTGTTTGGTTTTGATTTATGCTGCAGTCCATGCAAAAAACATAAACTGATCAATGGGAGTGTTATTTATATATTTCACATTTCAAGTTTTGAGAGACGTTTTTGAGAGACCGTAACTGTAAGCATCCAAAGAAGCCCTTTGTCTGCATTAGACTACTACTGCTGCTCAACAGCAGTAGTCCACTAATTCCCCTCGTCACACTTCTATTTTCAGCCCATACACTATCACATTGATTTGTTATATAATGAAACACATTTCTAAATGTGATGCCGTGCTATGCAATCATAAAACACCAGTGAGTGTCGGCTTACTAACTGGTCCCCAGTTGATGAAATGGTGTTAGGTTATGAAATTCACTGTGAACTTAAAGCTGCTTGGGTTCTTCTCTCAGTCACATGCTTGTTGTCGGATAATGTATGTCCGGATATCAAAATAGTAAAATGTAATTTTCAGCTAAAAGCAGATGCTGATAATTTTTATTTTAAATGATGCATCTATTTGCTTGAACAATGGTATCGACTGGTCTTAAAAGAAGTACAGGCCAAACCGGTGTGAGCACTGGTTCTACATGTAATACACTTCCTAATGTATGCATCTCATATATTATTTTTCCACTACATTTCGTTGATGTTTCAGCTAGCTTAGCTCAGGGGGTGTTTGCAGCCGCATGCTGAGTCGAAACCCAACGTGGCAGTCCGAGTCCCACCTGCTCCCCAGTTCAGAGGCCTCAATTAGGGAACAAGGCTGGGATGTTGTGAGTTAACTTTAATGGGCAGTAAGGGGATCGTGGTTTTTAAAGGCTGGCCCTCTGGTAGAATGCAGTCGGGGTTGGAAAACTCATGTGGTGGAGAATTCTAGAGAAAACAACTGAGTGCTTTAGAGAACAGATGTGTTTACAGAGGGTTTAGCTCTGTAACAGAGTGGTTACTGTATCTTTGTGTGGATGGAAGCTGCTCTTCCACAGTGCAAATCAGTAGTTTGTTAGCATCTGAAAGTTAGTGTTACTCAGAAAGTTAACATACCTTTAAAGACATATCTCAACATTTTGGGAAACATGGTAACTTGCTTTCCTTTAAAAAAGTGAAATAAGAAGAGCCGAGCTGGAGCCAGGACGTGGTTAGCCTAGCTTAGCACAGGGCTGGAGGCAGCGCGGCTCTTTGTAAAAAGCTCGCTAATTCACATCTCTCCTTTGTTTAAGACAAACAGAAAAGTAGAAATGAAAATATGCCACTGAGTGGAGGTATTTGACAATCAGCAGTGCGTTTGCCCAGTGGGCCTACTTTCAGCATCCTGAGCTGCATGAGGAGGAAAGGTGGCAAATACTGGGCCTGCTTCACCTAGAGATGATGAAACCAGAGACAATACATCTGTTATCAATGATATAATTACTATCCTTATCATTATTATTATTATCATTGTTATTGGTAGTAGTAGTAGTAGTAGAAGAGGTATTTTAAAGCATGCTAGTTGCTAGAATGCTAGAATGGCAATGTCAATCTGACCAACAACAAAAACTGGAAAGTTCTGGTGCACACATGATGATCTACAATAATTTCAGTGATCCCCTGAATTTTCTTTCAGCACCACCATCACATAGAAATGTTATTGTGTCCAACACTTGGTTTTTGACCGAACACCTGCAGAGCTAATGACATTCCCATCAGCCTGAGCCGTACTTTTTATCCTGTCTTAATGCTAAGCAAGGCTAACCACGTCCTGACATCAGCTCTGCACACACATGTGATCGACATGTCATTTCACTCTCAGACAGACTAAATACACAAATAAAGACTATTTCATAAAGTGGAGCTAAATTTGGCAAACTATGCTTTATGATTGATCAGATTATAATATACACTTCCATAACAATCCTTTTAAATGTCCCATTAATTGGCTTTAGCAAATTTTCTAAGCATGGACTTTTTCAGAATGTGTAGGTTACATGAATTTAACCCCAGGCATAAAAAGGCTTGTCTGACGTAAAGTGGAAGCAGAAACAGCCAATATGTCCATCAGCAGTTTGTGCATGTTTCCCCTCACAAAGACACTGAGCCCCCATCTGCTTTTGTTGTCAGTGATGAGAAGTTCAGCCTCTCACACCAGTAAAAGCTCAACCCAGATCCACAGATGGGGCATTCTTCTGGTTCCTGCAGCTCGCTTGCATTGACTTCCTCCAAGATAAAAATAGTCTGACATAAGGGGCATGATATATGATCTCAGTCATTCATCTAAATTGGACAAATGAGGCCCACACTTCTGAGCTGTGAAAGACCCCCCCTCCCCTCAAAAAAGACTGAATGAATGGGCCAATGTGTGGGAGGGGGCGTGTGTGTGAGAGTACATGCACACACACATTTATTTGTTTTAATGTGAGAAAGTCTGTCTATATGAATGCCCGCCATTGTACAAGTGTATGTGTATGAATATAAATACACATTATCATTGCTTCCATGACCTTCCATAGCATTAGCAGCAGTATCTGTATTTTCAGAGCGTGTGCATGTCTGTATTTGTGCACAGCTCTTTGTGTGTGAGAGCGAGAGAGTGAGAGGCAGCATTGTTGCATCTGCTCCTCATTAAAGGGCGCTAATGAACGCACGTGTGTTCCACCTGGTTTGGTGGAGTGGGGGGTTGATGAGGGCCTGGCCTTTCCCAGTTCTCCTATCGTAAAAACTGTCTCTAGACAAAAAGGGGAGCTCGATCCCCAGACGCTCATCTGACAACAGTTTGGCGGTTCCTCCTCTAATGATGAAGGTGATGCTCGGCGGCGGCCCTGCTGGACAAGACTGTCACACAGCCTGAAAAAAAAGCCTCCCATTACAGAAGAGGACCCAAGAAGAGCTGGGGAAATGTCTACAGGAATTACATTCAGTCTCACACAGTCTCTATCAGGTCACTGCTGGTATATATGAGCTTTTGAACACATTTACTTTATATACCACTTACCTTTATCTGTGTTTTCCCTTGTAGTTAGTTTTTGTTTTATTTGTCCAGGTTTTGAGACACCTGTCATTGAGATTTCTGTCTCCACCTCAAAATTGTGGAATATCTGCAACATAACAGTGTTTCTCAAAAAACATATAGCTGATTCATGGTCTTAAATGTATTTTTTCTGTGCTAAAATAATGCAGTAATGTCATTTTATCTTGTAAAGCGTTTGTAAAGTAAAGATTGACTTTATACCTTTAATCTCATAAAGTAATAAAATTGTGATTGTCCTTATGAGGAATTTCTGGTTCAGTGGACATGTCAGCAGGACCGTGTCTTTGTCAGTACCATCCAACGCTGTTACAAATCCCAGTCACAAAACGTTTTTTGAGCGTAACCTCTGGCTGGACAACAAGTATTGTTTAAAGCTGAGAACACCATGTTAAATGCACACTTCTTAATGTTGTTTTCAAGGTGGTTATATAATGACATCACTCTACCTCTTTTGCTCCTTAAAGACAAGAGTCATAATTTACACAGCTGCTACAAGTCATTGTCAGGAGAACATTAAAATATGCCATGTTAGGCATTTTAACCAACAACAGATGTTACGGGGTTTTTGGTGGTGACCCAGAGTTCTCTGATAGCCCCAACATCTGTCTGCTAGGCTCAGTGGAACGTCAATGAATGCTTCTCACAGTTTAATCTTATAGCATGATGATACCGTAAGTATTAGTTCAAAGTCTCATTCTGTCCTAAAACTACTGGCTGAATGAAAATTTTGAGTCCTACTTTGAATTTCTGCCTTTTTCCTGGATGTTCAGAAATGTTTGATTTCTCTTTTGCATTAAGTTGGCTCACTGAGGTGGACATATTTTCTCTATGAGAGATACTGTATATATTTTATTATAGCAACATATACAATTGACATTTACAATACATTACGATGGAAATGTCCTCTGTAGACTCAGATAATTCCACTTTTTCCCCACAACATTATAGTGAAAAATAACTTTATTTATAAAGTCAGTGCCACACCAGTGAAAGCAATAAACCAAAATGAAAAAGTGATAAAACTGCAATGACAAAATGAACAGATTATAAATCACAGAGAGCAGTAATAAAATGAACACATAATAGAATGACAATCAGAAAGATGATAGCAATCAATCAAACACAAAAAACAAAGTGGAAGCAAGTTTATGAAAGTTTCTGGAGTGATCTACAGGAAGTGACTGAAGAAGTTTGGCAGCTTCTCGCACAGAAGCGGTGTCCTGCTGAGGAGGCCCGCTCTATTAAGCTTTGGTTTCCATCGTAAACCAAGTCGTTGCAGGATTTCTGTTTTAATTAAGTGACAATGGTCTGCTTTATTTCAATATTTATTTGCTTAATTTTGAGAAAATTCTCAAAGAAAACCAAAGCCTCTGTTCTGTGTCATTGCTGTGTAATTACAGGGAGCACAAAGCAGACCTACCATCATCATGTGTTGCAGTCTAGAAGCTGGCCCGGTGGTGTGTCTTTTTTTTCCTGTCAGCAGAACACTTCAGGGAAAAGGGGTGTAAACTGACGCTTCAGTCACTTGCAAACAGCCTCATGTCTGTCTGTGAGTCTCTGCGGTGAGAAGCCCTCCCTCAGGTTTCTGCCACAGCCTGCTAAAGTTGGTATTGATACAACACCCCCATGTGCTCACCTAACACAGAGCACTGCTGGGAACAGCATCATCACAGTCACACAGGTCGGAGGCGCAACCTTTTTAATGTGTTGGGATTAAGGTTTGACAGACATGGCTTTTAGAAGACATATATAATAAAGATCCTTAATAATGTCCTTAATGCTTCTCATAGGTGATATGTGTATATTCTGAGAGGGTATGCTGTTTACTTTAATTGGCAGTTATTCAGATTGCTACTATTTGGTCATTATTGCCATATCCTGGGTAAGCATTATTGATCAACACTGCCTGAAAAGCACCAAAATATTATTTTTGTTTTAACTTCAGGATCTGAAAAGGAAAAGATGAAAAGTTTTAGCTCTTTACATGTACAAGTCTTCTATAACTTCTCATTTTTTCACATGTATATTTCTTAGTGTTTCCTACACCCATTGATTTACATCCACCTCACATGGTATGAAATTCAGTTAGCATCAATTACACTCATGAAACTTGCTCAAGTTGCATAATCTATCAAGTGTGCATTCATTTTTGTCAGTGATACACTATTATGATGTGGTAATGCAGTTAAAGCACATTGATTTGAAAGGCCTGTGCTGCATTGCCATGCAGTGATTAAATAATGCTGATAAATATTAATGCACATCTGATGTTTACTGATTCCATAAGTCAGGCAAGTTTTAGAAGTCTGCTAATTGATTTTCATAACAAATAGAAATTCATGGAAATCGATGGCTGCCTGGAACAGCTGAAAAACGATTATTATGTGAGGTATGCTCATGTAAATGGGCTAAAACATTCAAGCCTGGACCTTTAAATCTGCACTAATCAATTAAATTATTTTGTATGTTAACAGCTGAACAAATGTGAAAGGTGTAGCTCATAGTCATGAACCTACAGTATCTCCAGTGAGAGGAACTGCAGCTCTACAGAGCCTTTTATCTCCTCTTTGGTTTTCCGGCAGAGAACTCCACTCTCATCAGTCTAATTTCCAGCAGCAGCAGGCAGCTGTTTTCAGTGAAAGAGCTCTGATAAATGCACAGAACCTGCCCAGCAGCAAACAGCGGACAAAGACAAAGTTAGAAACTAGTTGGTGAACAAAGCAGAGCTTTTAGCAGCCACAGAGACAGATATTGTCCTCAGGAGTGGGTAGAAACCAAACAAGAATAGAAGGAGAGTGAATGCTGGAGTTAGATCTATCAGATGATCAGGAACAGCTTCAAATGACTCCCATGTTGTTCTGTGTCTGTTGGATATGTGATGAGCAACTGTTTGCTTTTGTATGTCAGAGCTGAGTTGTAGAAACTCAATGAATGCAGCTTTAAAGTGTAAGTTAGTGGTTCTACGTGGTTATTGGAGGTTAGGATTCATCTTTTATATAAATGAACGATGAATGAAGTGTGTGGTACTATATTTATCAAAGCACTGTGTGCTAACGTCTTATCTAATTAAAGATTTCTTGGACCTGAACATTGTAAATTGTATATGTAGATCAGGGCTCAGGTGCTTAGAACGGCAACATCAAAGCTATTGCGACCTACTTATAAACTGAATCAAAAAGCAGATTGTTTTCTTTCAGATATCACTTCTACACTATAACTGCTTCCCCTGCTAACATCTTCATCCACACATATGTCAAGTTAAAATGGCTAAATGGCTCATTATTATCTTTCCCAAAGACAATCAGTGTGGCATTGATCATTTCTATAATAACTCACTCATATGGACGTCACTGATTGATTGTAATGAAAAAGCAGTATCAGCCTTATTATCATTAAACTGATGCATCATTCTAACCATAGTTGGGACAGTAGAGGTGGAAGAGGCAATACATTTGTTGACTTTGTCACATTTATCTGTCTCTGTGTGTCTCTCTATCTCTGAACACCCCATTCCTCAACCGTGTCCAACAGTGACAGCCGTGGGTAATGACAGTCGAACGCTCGCTCGCTCCTCATTTATTCGGAGCTGGCAGTGTAACAGTTCGCTCAGAAATCTTAAGTGCTTGTTAATTTAATATGCAAATAAGTCCCTTGTCAATCTGAATGTGTTTTAATGAAAAAGCGCCTGCTTCTACAGAGTGGGGGGCTCCTGAAGGTTGACTGTGGCTGTGACTGTGGAGAAAGGGAAAGGCCAGGGGCAGGTTGAACAGGAAGCACAGGAGTGTGGCTGAAGGATAGCATTAAGACAGTGAGGTGCAACGTATTAGGAAGAGAGAATGGAAGCCCAGATGGCATATACTGAACATGCATGGTGACTGGTTGCAGCCTGAACATGTGTAACACATGGAGGTGATGCAGCTGTCACCTCCGCTTTGGCGTCCTGTGATCTGTGTGAGCCAGTGTTCCCAGCAGATAGGGCTTCAAAACAGAATCCGGGGTTATGAAAGGGAGCAAACACAAGCATCAGCCTGCACAAACATGATAGAGTACCCACATCCCTCTGTTAATGACAGACCTTAGCTCAACCTTTGCCTACATATGGGTGGCGCAGTGTGCTGAAAGTAAGGTGAGCGTGTTATTGGGAGGGTGGGGGGTGGATTGCTGGTGGTGTTAAGTCAAGCAGGAACCCTCAATGTTGCTAATTTATTTACAGATTTAATTAGATGGATAGAGCCCTCACAGATATAAGAAAGAGAGGAGAGATGTTGCCAGCGTTACAGCACTTTAATTATGGTAGCAGGCTCCTGATCCCTGCGCTCTGCTGTCTGGGGAGCCAGTTAATTAAAATCCTCATTATTTTACTTTTAATTAGTTCCCCCCTCTTTTGTTTCCTTTCACCATATGGCCGTGTTCTGTGGTCAAATTAACGTAATTGAGCTAATTAAGCCGATCACTTTAATTATTCAAAGCGTTCCGATTGGCCAGGAGAACTTTTCTCCCTCTCCCCTCCCTGACATTCCTGTATGAGTTGGAGTTGTAAAGTCGCTCTCTTTGTCATTATGCTCCTCTGCTCCCATGCTGAAGGCAGTGAGTTATGGCTGCAACATGCCTCACTTCCTACATGTTCCTGTGGTGTCTCATGTTTCACTCCCAGATAATGTGGAGAATGCAGCGCAGCACTGGAGACCTCAGCCAGTTCAAAGAGGATCCAGAAATTGTCCAAAGATTTAACACGCTGTAGTTATGACAAATTAGGTGTGTGTTGGTAGTTGTAGCTACTTCTCAACAATCATCGGGCGCTCGGGGATTGGAGAGACCATAAATAGCTCTGGCAGCCCGAGCAGTTTTCAGAAGGATTGTCAGTGGAGCTAAATGCCATAGACATCTTTCAACACACTACCACTGAATTTACATGCTTGGGTTTTGAAAATGGCAACAACCAGATGGTGGTTTTACAGCCAACATACATACGTATGTTTACTCTATCTATCTATCTATCTATCTATCTATCTATCTATCTATCTATCTATCTATCTATCTATCTATCTATCTAT